>JABTXL010021127.1:836628-858076 GCA_025134845.1 Neodon shergylaensis | reverse complement strand
AAAAAAAAAAAAAAAAAAAAAAAAAAAAAAAAAAAAAAAAAAAAAAACTTGAAACTGAATGCAGACACACATCAAAAAGATTACCACCATGAGCATGCTGGATTTATTCCATATAATAATGTGGAATTATGCAAGGATCGTTGAACATATGCAAGTCAAATGTAATAAATCAAACACAAAAATCAATCGGTCCTCTCAACGGAGAAAGCCTTTAACTAAATTCAACATACTGTTCTGATTAAAATGCTTCATGGGACTACAGGGACCATATCTCAACATAATCAAAGGTATATATGAGAGACCCATAGCCAGCATCATCCTAGGTGAATAAAAACTTGAAGGAATGCCAGTGAAATCAGAATTGAGACATACTTGTCCACTATCTCAGTGTGCTAGTTAGAGCAGTAAAACAAGAGAAGGAAATTAAAGGGATACAAATAGGAAAAGAAGTAGTCAAACTACTCTTATTGGTACATATTATACATAAAAGGTCCAAAAAATCTGACAAAAATACATCTAGAAATGGCCAACAATTTACGGAAAATGGGAGTATACCGAGTCAACTTACAAAAATCAGTAACTTTTCTATACACCACCACCAATTGAGATAAGAAATAGATAATGGACATGCTCGTAGTCACAGTAGCCTTGAAGAAAATGAGATATCTAGGCATAAATCAAGCAGGTAAGATATGTCAAAAATATAAACTTTAAATCTTGAAGAAAGAGATAAGGAAAATGGTAGAATTAATGTTGTGAAGATAACCATTCTACCAAAAGCCATTGCAGATTAAACACAATCCCAATCAAAATCCCCGTGTCATTTTTCACAGAATTAGAAAAGCTATTCTAAAATTCATATGGAACCACAAGTTTCACAGAAAGCCAAAACAATCCTGAGCAAAAATATCAATGTGGGAGAGATTACCATTCCAGACCACACATATTATAGATCTCAAGTATATTATAGAGCTGTAATAATAAAACAATATGGTACTGGCAAAAAATACATATGTAAACCAGTGGAACAAAATTTAAAAAAAAACAAACATTAATACATGTAATTACAGCCATCTGATATTTGATGAAGATTCCAAAAATATACACTGGGGAAAAGAATGCAAAACAAATAATACTGGAAAAACTGAATGTCCACTGGTAAAAGAATAAACTTAGGAGCTGGAGAGATGGCTCAGTGGTTAAGAGCATTGCCTGCTCTTCCAAAGATCCTGAGTTCAATTCCCGGCAACCACATGGTGGCTCACAACCATCTGTAATGAGGTCTTCTGGCCTGCAGACATACACACAGACAGAATATTGTATATATAATAAATAAATAAATACTTAAAAAAAAGAATAAACTTAGATTTTTTTTTGAGTTCTACATTTTTCTCTGCTCCCCTCCCTGCCTCTCCCTTCCCCTTCAACCCTCTCCCATGGTCCCCATGATCCCAATTTGGGTATAGTTAGCCTTTTATTCAAACTAAAGATTTCCTTCTAGTTTTTTCTATAGCTCTAGGCTGATGAACAGAAATTGTTTAAAATTTTAATTGCTAAATGGTTTTTCTTTATCCATCTATTGTAATTGATACTTTTGTTGAGTTTTATAGTCTGGGCTGGCATCTGTGGTATCTGAGAGTTTGTAAAATATCTGTCCAGGCCCTTCTGCCTTTTAGAGTCTCCATTGAAAAGCTGGGTATTGTTACAATGGGCCTGGCTTTATATGTAACATAGTCCTTTTCCCTTGAAGTTTTTCATATCCTTTCTTTATTTTGTACAATTAGTGTTTTTATTGTGTCACAGGGAATTTCCTTTTTGGTCCTGTCTATTTGGTGCATGTCTTCTATGCCTTAATAAACATCTCTTTCTTTAAATTGAGAATTTTTTTCTATGATTTTGCTAAAAATATTTCCTGTGCCTTTTACCTGGGTTTCTTTTCATTCCTCTGTACCTATTATTTGTAGGTTTGGTCTTTCCATAATGTCCCAGATTTCCTGCATGTTTTGTGGGATTTTTTTTTTAACATTTTTTATCATTTTTTCTGGGTGAACTTGGAGTCTCCTGGTAATGAGAGCCTCTTATTCTTATTGCCTTAGAGGCAAGAGCTTGCTACCGGAAGTGCCCAAGCCTTGGGTATAGCCCGTTCTTTCAGCCCGATCCTTCAGCTATAGGGAAGCAGAAGGGGCTGGAGTCTGAGTTATAAAGCTGTTGTGGTTGAGGTGATTGAATCTTTCTAATAATCTCTAAATGAAGCGTTCAGAGTTTCCGGACTGGAGAGTGAACTGAAGTGCTGAGAGGGAGGCCCACCCGAAGAGGATACCAAAGCGGATTCTGTCCCAGGCACCTCATTCTGCCTCTTACATTTGCTGCTCCTGGGTGGTTGTACCCTTTGTGTTGTCTGGTAAATATAAGTGAGTTTCTGAGTTCCATAGGGCATTCCAGAACGCCATTAAATCTGGGGAGGGCTGGTGGGAACCCTCAATTTATAGCCGGTCAGCTAGAAATGCAGAAGATGAAGTCTATCACTGACTTCTTGAGCCTTCCCTTAATCTCTGGGGTCGGGATTAATGCCTACTGTGAGAACTGAATTCTTGAACATCCAGTCGCCACACATGGTGAATCAAAAAAATGATTGTTGATCAGTAAAAAACCATATAGAATACAAAGAGAAACTGAGATACAGGCAGCTCACAACCCAGCGGGGTGTCTGACCACCACCCCTTCTGCATCCTGCTGGTGTTCTCCTGCACTCGACAAATAGGGTCTCTGGTGGGCAGGGAGGAGATGAAGGAGGTTGGGGAGAAGACCTGGGGGCAGGCCTGCAGGAGCTCACAGCTGCACATAGAAGGAAAACCCACAGATGTAGCAGTGTGGCCAAGTGGTTTTGTAGCATGAGTAATAAAAACCCAGAGACAGATATGGGGGGAGGGGGTTCCAGCTGAAGATCAGAGAAGCAAAGCAGCCGACCACCATAGAAGTCTTACCTCTACCAAAGCTGGATGACCCTGTCCTCACTGTGACTACAGACTGACTGCAGACTGCGACTCTGAGCTCCTGTCTCCTCCAGTCTTGTATTCCTCTCTAGTGCTGGGATTAAAGGCATTCACCACCACCACCCAGCCTTTATGGCTCATTAGTGTGGCTGCTGGGATTAAAGGTGTGTGCCACCACTGCCTGGCCTCTATGACTGACTAGTGTGGCTAGCTTTGCACTCCGATTTTCAGGCAAGCTCTATTAATAAAACACAAATAAAATATCACTCTATGTTCTAGAGTACTGGATTAAGGTTTTAGCCTCTTTAGGGATGTGGGTTTGAATCCCAGCACTGCCAAGGATTTTCCTCATTAGTGATGCTGCACAGATTCTTCACCCATAATGCACAGCTAAAATACTTTTAATAGCCGTCTCATTAGCGTCTGATGGGACTCAGAGGGGTGACCTTAAGAAAAGCACCTGTGTGGTGCCTTGTGATTGCCTGACATCTCACATCCCCCAGAACCCCAGACCTGAGCACTCTGGGTCCTATCTCCCTCTGACTGGATGGTGCCCTCTGCTCTGGGCAGTTCTCTGCCCACACTTAGGAAGCTGGCACCTTCTGAGAGCCCCCCATCATCCTTCTCCCAGTTCCAAAGTTACACTGAAGAAACTATAAAAGGAACCACACAGAAGGGAACCGCTGTACAGAATTTACAGATCAGCAGTTCTAGATATACTCTGATCAAAGTAAAGGTGCTAGAACTAATATTTATGACTAATGATAGCATGCATTTATGTACTAGATGAAAAGTCGATTCCCATCAATTACTGTTGAAATGAACGACTTCATCCTCTAATTTATGATTAGGAAGAGTGGCTGTTTGATGGAGAATGGCCCCCATAGGCTCATATGCACTTTGTCCCCAGTTGGGGGAACCCTTTGGGAAGGATTAAGAGGAGGTGTGTCACTAATGTCACTGAGGATGGGTTCTCTTTCTCTTCCCTCTCTCCCCTTGTGCTTGTGGGTGGAGATGTGAGCTCTCAGCTCCTGCTCTAGCTATGCTTACTGCCATTGCCGCCATGGATTCTAACCCCCTGAAACCATGAGCCCCGAATTAAATGCCTTCTCTCATCAGTTACCTTGTTCACAGTGTCCTGTCACCGCAATATAAATGCAACTAAGGCAGGAAGTATATGCCATAAAAGCTTTTTCGTGGAAAAAAACATTGAGTGGAACCTAGGGAGCTTAGGGCACATTGTTAAGGAGGAAAATCCTTGGCAGTGATGGGATTCCTCCCAGATACAAACCTAAACCCGGCACCTTAGATGGTCTGGACACTCCTACATGAGTGTTTCCTCTGTATTTCCCCCCATGTGCAACTTTGGGCCCTTGAGGGCCCCCTCGGTGCTATCCCCTCCCCAATTTGACCAGTGCGGTAGAGAACACCAAAAGCCTCCATTCCCCTAATCACCCAGGAAGGAGAGGGAGGCATGAAGACACCTCACTGACCTGTGAGCCTATAATCTATGAGCTAAAAGTCCTCATGTCCCACCCCAGCCCACTCCGCTGCAGTCTGAGGCCCAGCTGTCACAGAGAGATGGCACACAGAGGACTTCCCACCAAACTGTCCCCAGGCGAAAAGGCCGCTCACTTTGACAGGCCAGGATTCAAACGTGTTAAAGAGCAGTTGCTATTACGACATAATCTGTGTTAGTAAAGTTCTGCCTTCCCCTGAGCCCTCCACTTCCGCGTTTCTGGGTCGGGGAGGTGGCCGGGGAGCAGAGAAGAGTTGCTCCTGATCCAGAAAGGCTTGAGTCAGTGAAAGGAATCTAAGGCACTCAGGATTATATATAAAATGAAAAGGTGAGTCATAACAGGAAAAAGAATTCGGTAAAGAAAGTTCCTTCAAGTTCATCTTCCGCCTGCTTTGTCTTCATGAGGCCTTCTGTAGGAGCAGACTGGCTGACTCGGTAGCATCTGACCGCCGGGTTCCCTTCTCAGCACTGGGTAGCTGCTATTTCCTGGGGAAATGAAGATAATGACTGAGAGAGAGAGACAGAGAGAGAGAGACAGACAGAGACAGAGACAGACACAGAGAGACAGAGGGGGGGATTCCTCCTGCGGAAGAGAGAGTGAGGGGGATTGTGGGAACCAGCGGGGTCAAGGACACCACAGGAAAACCCACAGTGTCAACAAGGCTGGGCACGTAGGGACTCACAGAGACTGAGCTAACAACCAGGGAGCCTGCTTGGGACTGACCTAGGCCCTCCACCTTACAGCTGTGTAGCTTGGTCTTCTTGTGGGACTCCTTAACAGTGGGATCCCGGGCTGTCTCTGATTCTGTTGCCTGCTCTTGGGACCCTTTCCTCCTTCCAGGTTGCCCCATCCAGCTTAATTGGAGAGGAGATACCTAGTTTTGCTGCACCTTGGTATACTGTGGCTGATTGATATCCATGAAAGGCCTGCCGTTTTCTAAAGAGAGACGAAGGAGTGCAAGGGGCGGGGAGGTGGGAGGGACTGGGGAGAGAGGAGGGAGGGGAAACTTCGGTAGGGATGTAAAAACAGAAAAATAAGTGAAAGAAAAGGAGGAAGGGAGGAAGGGAGGAAGAGAGAGAGAGAGAGAGAGAGGGAGGGACGGAGGGAGGGAGGGAGGGAGGGAGAGAGAGAGAGAGAGAGAGAGAGAGAGAGAGAGAGAGGAGAGATAATCCTAAAAAAGCCAAACCAACACGGTTCCCCACTCCTCTTGCCCGTCCGTTAATCCAAAGCCTTGTATTTTCACCTGTTGTGTGACTGACTCTGAGTTCTCTACCTGACTGTCAATCTCTTTTCTTCCTATCAAGGGTGATCTCGCCACAATTAGTGCCCTGTATGATTCTAAGGGCAAGGTTGCAAGGCTTGAAAGAAAACCTTGAGGGACCGAGCTGGAGTAGGGGCGCCCCCTTCTGGTATTATTTGTTTCAACGCTGTCTCAACTGCTTCTTGTCTGTAAAAACATCCATCCATCCAGGAACTGATTTTCTCTCTAGTGTTTGCATTTTGTTTATTTATTTTTGGCAAAGTAGACTACAAGTAGAAAAATGAAGAAAGAATATCAGAGAATAAGATCATATAAGCAACTGAACATCAAGGACTAATCAGTGAACTAATGCCTTCACTTTGGAAGAAGCCACGCCACCGCCTGGACTGCCTTGCACCTGGTCCTAACCCAGTCAGGAGCCCGTAAGTGTGTCAAGTTGAACGGCAAAAGCAAATATTTATTATGTAGTTACAAGTATGTTACTGTACTTTTTAACTAAGTTCTGGTCCCTAGAGTCCAGACAACAAACGAGAATCAACCGCCTTGGCTCACAAGCCAGAGAGGATTTGTGAAGAGCACAAATTCTGTTACAAATGTCACAAAAAAAAAGTGGCATTTAATCAAGGAGGTTACACTGAGTTGGATGATTCCACGTTCATAATCAAAGGGCAAACGGGAACTTTGTGAATGAAGGTTTGGGGGTATGCATAGTTGTGAGAACAGCTCAGACCATGCTCTCACTGTTCTCTCTGTTCTCCTTCTGCAAGGGAAGTTGTAGACAGTATCACTGAGGGGAGCAAGCTGATCCCCATGAATCTCTCCTTTAGGGGGTTGATGTCCTTCACGGGGCAACTTCTCCGTCAGGTTCTCTGGTGTTTGGGGTTAATTCAGGTCCCTTATGATGTCTTAGAATCCTAGTTAAATCGACGCACTGAGAATTCAATGTGCCTTCTCTTTACACAAATTAATTTAAAACACTGTAAACAGTCCTCTTGTGCCAGTAGAACCGAGAAATTTTAAGCCCCTCCCCTTTTCACCCCGAAACTTCCCAGACGATGGGAAGCACCGAGAGCTCCCACTTAACTGGAAAGCTCTTTAAAAGGCTCTCGCTGAATCACCCTATAGCACGAGTTATTGAATATTAAAGCCCAGAGAGAGATGGGGAGGAGGAAGGGAAAGGGCCCGACAAGAAGGAGCACTTGCTGCTATTCCAGAGGATTGAGTTCCAGGCTCAACCCCCAACAAGGCAGCTCGCGACTGCCCCTAACACCAGCCTGTGCGGACACGTGGTATACTCAGGCACGAACACTGCAAATAAACTTAATAGGATTTCTTTATTTATATTTTAATACATGAGTGAGTGTTTCGCCTTTGCGTACGTCACAGTGCCACGTGGATGTCTGGTGTCCATGAAGCAGAGCTTCGGATGTCTTAGGAAATGGAGTAGTCGGCAATTGTGGGCTATCTCGTCGGTGCTGACAACCGAAACTACGTCCTCTAGCAAGAGCTCTTGGTCCATCTCATAATATCCGTCTTCAAGAGATAAAATAATTATCAGTAAATTTTTTAAATGGTGACATCATTTGAAAATTTGCAGTTCTAATACCCAAAGTAAACCGGACACAAAGCAGAAAACTCCCATATGAAAACGAGCAAAAAAGACGCCAAAAAGCCTTTTCCCTGACCGGGAATCGAACCCGGGCCGCGGCGGTGAGAGCGCCGAATCCTAACCACTAGACCACCAGGGAAGTTGAAAGTAAGCCTCTTTGTAGGATATGTGAACTGAAATAGTTACTGTGTTACTGCTGCCCGAACTAATTACAAATCTCAGTCAACCAAATTCAAAAGGCTCGAAAGTATACGGTCGGTACTCCTGCCTAAATGTGTGAATTGACCCAAAATATCCTGTAGCATTTAGCAAAGTCACATTTCTATTCTGAGATAGTGCCTCAGCCCTGAACTGGAACTCTATGAAGGCTAGTAAAAAGATCCTCCTGCCTCTGCCTCCCCAAAGCTAGGTTTAAGGACGTGCACCACCACTCCCCGCACTGAGGCAAGTTTAAAAGAGCAATCTAAACTGTTTTCTTGACTTTCTCTTTATAATACCGAAAGATGTTCAAACATCAAAATTCTTAATCTTAGGTTCTCTTGTCAATTCTTTGGCATAACGAGGACCTGAGTGACAACGTTATTAGAACTTAGTATGTAATATACATAGGATGTGGCCGAAATAGCTCAGTTGGGAGAGCGTTAGACTGAAGATCTAAAGGTCCCTGGTTCGATCCCGGGTTTCGGCAACACAATACGTTTTTGCTTTAATGAAACACACTTCTGTATGTACTATCTTCCCTTTTGTTATAAGCTGTCGTACATGTTTCTCCGACGTATCTGTTTCCTTCTCCGAACCTACCTCTACTTTATATCCATGACGTTGACCTAAAAGCTGTAAGCCAAAGCCAAGGAAAACAGAAAGCCTTACTGTCCTAACTAAACACAACACACCTTGTGCAACAGCGTAGGATGTGCGGACATCAAGGGAGTAAGTAATGTAAGATTGGCATGGTGTCACTTGCCTTTAACCTCAGCACCCAAGAGGCAGAGGCAGGCAGATCTTATGAGTTGGAGACTAGCCTGGTCTATACAGTGAGTTTTAGGCCAGCCAAGGATACGTAAGGAAGCCAGGTCTCAACAATTCCCCTCCCCGCAAAAAAAAAAAAAGTCTAAGGAAGATTTTCTTCACTTTCTGTAATAAGTTTAGAGTCTGAATGAAATTTGTGGAAATTTCTATTTGTACAATATGAGTGAGTATTGACCAAGTATCAAAAACCCTTTGTCACATTTCCTGGACGGGACGGTACTTTTATCAATCACTGAGACCAAATAGCTGAAACAAGCAGCTTAAGAAAGAAGAGCTTCCTGTGGCTTACAGTGTGGGGTGCCGTCCATTGTGCAGGAAGGCACAGACGCGGGGTCTCACGGAGTCCCCAGCAAGCAAGAAAATGATAAACCTGGGTTTTCCCTTCTCGCTCAGTCCAGCTGTTGTCATTCAGGCAGGTGTTTCTTCGTCAGCTAACTATCTGCGGAAGGACAGACATGCTGGAGGTGCGCCGTCTCTGGGCATGCTAAACCCGTCAAGCTGACAGAGGAATGCAGAGGAATGAACTGGCACATGAGGCTTCATTAAGTGTCCATACTAGTCAAGATGATTTTCAAGGCCATGTTCCAAACTTAAGATCTAGGGAAAGCATTTCGGTGGCTTTGATTGGATACATGACCTGATAGAGAGCAGGGTCAGAATAGATTGTTCAATGGGGCTCACACAGGGCATTAAGATTTCCTGGGGTTTTCTCCCCCAAACGGTTCTAATTTCTTAATCTAGATAGTAACCCAAGGAGCTATGTCGGGGTTGTTTTGTTTCTTTGTTTTTTTTTTTTCCTTGTCAACTTGACAAGGCTAGAGTTTCCTGCGAAGAAAACATGGACTGGGAAATGGTTTCCATCAGCTTGCCTATAGACTGGTCTGTAGGACATTGCCTTGATTAATGGTTGCCGTAGAGGGCCCAGTGCATTTCAGGTGGCACTGCCCCAGTAGGTGGTCCTGGGGTGTAGAAGCCGCTGAACAAGCCACGGGGAAGCAAGCCAGTAAGCAGCACTCCTCCACGGCCTCTGTTTCAGTTCCTGCCTCCAGCTGTCTGCCTTGAGTTCCTGCCCTGACTTCCCTGGATAATGAACTACAGCTGTCAGTTGAAATGAACCCTGTCTTACCCAAGTTGTTTTTGTGGTGTTTTTCACAATAACTGAAAGCTAACTAAGGGAAGTCACAAAACAGCATCTGCTTTCAACTATGCCCAATGATGTTTTAAACTCAGCATTGGTACTGTTTGGAAATTCTTTACTGTCTAACTTTTACTATATGATTCATTGCAGCCTTGTGAGTGTTGTCGTGATGGCTCTTCATGGCTGTCAACTTGACTAAATCTGGAATTAACTAAAACCCAAGCATCTGGATACGCCTGTGACAGATTCTTGTCTTGATAGGGTGGAAAGACTTACTCAGCCTTTGAGGGGGGAAGATCCACCTTTAATCAGGGCTAGACCTTCTGTGGCAGTTTATATAAAAGGCTTAGAAGAAGGAAGCTTGCTCTCTCTTGGGCTACTCGCTCTTACCAGCAAATTCATTCCTTCCCTGCCATTCGAGCCTTCTTCTTAGGATTCCAGCTTATACTAAAGACCAACTCAGATATCCAACCGTGCGGACTGAACAACTTACTGGATTCCTGGGCTTTCCAGTGGTCGACAGCCGTTGTTGGACTAACTGGACCACAGCCTGTAAACCACACTAATAAAGACTTCCTTCAATCGGTTCTGTTCCTCTAGAGAACCCTGACTAATACACTCCCTATGCATGGCTACATCTAAATTCTTCTTTCCATGCTCCGCAGTTTGCTCTGTTTTGATCATCGATCTATTCTGCAACCCAGTTGTGTGTCCTTCCATTTTTTTTTAATTGGACCTCACTTAGAGTTATCCGCTGACGTCTAGGTGGTGTTGGCATTTGCCTGATAATCTTTCTCATTTTCATTATCCGAACTCTTGGGAAATATGGTCATGATATTCACCGTGTTCAAAAATAAACCATCATAAACCTTGATGCGAAGTAGCACTGTCTCAGCGGTTAATCTACTTTTACACGGGTGAAGACAGACCACTCAGGACTACACACACTACCATACACTGAAGCCCCGTGGCTGGGTCACTTGCAACACTGGGGTCCTACTATCAAAGCCAGGGTCCTAACTCAGCAGCAGCTGGCAGAGACAGCTGGCAAAACAGTTTGCTTTCTGGCGCGCGGCGGGTCGGGATGGAGGTGGGGGTCGTAATTTAAAAGGTTTCTGTATTTTCTCCCACTTCCACACTTAAAGCGAAAAACCAAACACTCAATGGTTTTATAAATCCCAGGCAGACCCTGAGAACGGGAAATTCCAGTGTGGAACCAGAGGCACTCCCGGGCGAGTCTAGGTAAATCGGGTTTTCACCTCTTCCTGTTCTCACACTATCAGATTCCCGAGAGTTTGTGTAAAGAACAATTTATCCTTTAGGCTTTGAGATCTCTTACGTCCCTTTTGGACTCCTGGGGATCGAGGGGTTGTAAGGAGACAGCAGAAAAGTCGATGGGCCTTGGGAAGACGACCTTGCAAATCTGACTTGCAACGAAGAAAGTGAGATGAAGTGAGGAAATGCTTTTATTAAGATTACAAACTCTTGTGTATGTCCGAGGAAGAGCAGAAGAACAGGGCGACTCTTTTTTTTTATTTTACTTTATTTTATTTTATTTTATTTTATTTTTTAGGGCGACTCTTTTTATCTTTTCAGTTTGGGGAAGATGTTGAATCTTCCAGATATTTTAAGGAATGAGAAAACAAACAAACAAACAAACTCATTTAAGAGCACTGGCTGGACTAACGTAGACAAAGTATAATTTGTTACTAAAATAATATATCCCAGATCGCTTACCACGTGCCTCCTTAGCGCAGTAGGCAGCGCGTCAGTCTCATAATCTGAAGGTCCTGAGTTCGAACCTCAGAGGGGGCAGTATTTTTTTCTTTTAATTAAAAAAAATTTATTATGTGGTTTAAAAACTCAAAACTGTCTAATTGCTGTGCAGGTAGCTTCCTTTTCCAGTTGACAGGAGCGATTTTCCCAAGGTCCTTCTTCATACTGCATTCTACCCTAAAATTTATTTGAAAGAAGGAATGCATAGATGAACAATTGATGCTGGATTTTGCCTGGAAGTCCTTCGAACACATACGAAGCTTCCTTAACACCACGCCCTGGATACATGATGTAACCTAGGTTTTCAGTCTCGTTAAATAGAGCTCTGCAAAATTGCCAGGTCTTCTAAAACATCGGTTTGGTTATTGATAAACACAACCTTACTACAACCCAGTCTGTAATCCCAGAAATTTAGATGCTACTAAGAAGAAAAAAGACTAGCGCCCGAACAGGGACTTGAACCCTGGACCCTCAGATTAAAAGTCTGATGCTCTACCGACTGAGCTATCCGGGCTCTTGCTGCCCATTCTTTCTAGAGTGAATAAAGATACATGGTGTTAATATCTGTTTTACTTTTTTTTTTTTTTCTCAATATTTCAGGTGTGCTACTACTCCAGCCGCTGGTAACTGCTATAATGAGAAGTCCTGGGACCCCACGAAGAGAACGGAGGTTGGGACAATTCGAGAGTTGAAGAAAAACTCAGACCCTAAGTCGGCCTCCTTCCTCCTGCCTGCCAATTTCTCTGACTCTTCTTTTGACCGACTTTAAGGGAAAGCCTGAAACGCCGGCCGGCAGATCCGGGACTGAGACCGGATGGACGGGGACGCGGATTTAGACAGTGGCCGCACGACGTGAGGGTAGGGGACAAACATACACACTTGTGAGGCGTCTCTCCCGGCTCCACAGAGCTGCTAAAGCTGGATGCAAAATACAGTCTTAACCCTGAACATTTGTCTTCCTTGCTTGCTTTACTTATTTCTCCTTTAGAGTTTTTTTTTTCTTGAAGTTTGAATAACTTAGAAATTCTGTCAAGAGCAAAGGTACAACGTGGTGAGACTGGAGAGGAACGTTTGTGTTTTGTTTTTATTTATTTTTGCATTTTCGTTTTGTGTCATCTTTGACATAGAGGATCATGGATGGAATGGAGTGAGACCGATAGTAAGCAATCCCAGATGAATGGTTAAAGAGAAGCAAACCAACAATTACACACATTTTACACCTTAAACGTCGCTTACCCCTGTCACACTTGCACCCCCACCTCCCTCTCTGTTACATTCTGGCCTGGGGAATTTTCTGGTCATGGTGTGTTAACATGAACAATTGCCAAATATATCTCAAAGGCACCTAAAATTCTCCTGGCTCCAAATGGAGTCAATGATGATTACATGTTTAATGTTTTTGTTGTTTGTTTGTTTGTTTTAAAGACAGAGCTCTGGAACTAGCCATGTAGAGATTCACCCGCCTCTGTCTCTCGGCTGTTGGAATATTATAGGCATGCTTCACCACGCTTGTCGAGTGTTTAATACGTAAGAAAAAAATAAAAATCACTATTTTATAACTTTGTAAACGACCATTACATTACACAAACAGAAAATTACGTGTTCAGTTTCATTAAATTGTGTTTGGGTTTCTTTTTGCGAAAACAAAGAACATTGTACTTTTTATGGTTTGAGAGGGAGAGGGAGAGACAGAGAGAGAGAGAGAGAGAGAGACAGAGAGAGAGAGAGAGAGAGAGAGAGAGAGAGAGAGAGAGATTTGCCCACCTACACACTCGAGCTCAATTCTCTTCTCCGAAATAAAAGTAGAAAAAAAAACCTCACGGCTGCCCCCTCTGAGGTTCGAACTCAGGACCTTCAGATTATGAGACTGACGCGCTGCCTACTGCGCTAAGGAGGCGCCCGTGGACAACCCCGCACGAACAGGTACCTGTGGTCATCTTCATGAAAAGTCTTTACAGCTTCGATCGCTCTTCAAACAGCTGCTGTTACGGAAGCTCGAGGCACAAAGCAGAAACCGAGCCTGCTGTGCCCCTGTGCCCACGAGCCTCCGCGGCTGCGCTAAAAAACCATAGAGACGGCCGAACGAGAGCCCGCCGCAGGGGGCCGTGCGCAAGGAACTGCGGGAAAGGAGCCCGGAAGTGTGCAATTACTCCAGACGACAAGACAAGGGAGCCCCATCACAGGGGTAGCGTGGCCGAGCGGTCTAAGGCGCTGGATTAAGGCTCCAGTCTCTTCGGGGGCGTGGGTTCGAATCCCACCGCTGCCACCATTTTCTTACGCTTCCAATTCAGACCAATGAATATTTTTCTCACCCGCTAAGATTTTTCCCTCCTGCTTTCTGTTTCCTCGGGTTACAAATCGTACTCATACATACCACACCCACAGCAGTCCCGGGAGAGGATATGCCTTCAACTATTTACTTCAATTAACAGTCTGTAAGCACGTAAGGTGTGACCTTTATTCCCCTAATCTCTTCCTTTTCACCGGCCAAAAGGATCTGCCAACAGATAACAAGTTTTTCTTTAATTCACTCATGTTAAAAAATATTATAACGCACCTACTGTGAGCTAGGGCGTGAAGACTCCACACTTCTTTCTTGCTACGTTGGTCGATGAATGAAGAACGAATGTGAAACTTTCCCTTTCCCTGAGTCGACTTCCAATCAAATCGGGCGTCTGCCGCTGAAGAAGTGGACTCCTTCCCGTCCCGGAGACGGAAAGCCTGCCCTCAGCATCAGCGCAGCTTCGTCATTTCATTTGTACCCGAACCAAGATCATCTGAGCTGTATGACACTTAATACCTTGCAAAAGGAAAACAAAACAAAGCAGGAGGGGACAACCATGATCTAAATATACTGTATGAAAAAGTTGATAAAAGTAAATTTGTAAATAATAAAATAAATGCGTTGCCTCGCCACTGCCTCTTATCTTCCAGCTAGAGACCCCTTGGGTCCTCCTGCTCTTCAGTCTTGGGCCTCAACTCAGAAATTATCTTCTCCTGAAGGCTGTCCTGGGTCTCCTATGAACTCAGTGATACCGACAGAAAAAGAGAGAAGGTGCCTGTCCCCCAGGAAGAGGGGAACCCGGGAGTGGGGGAGGAAGAAAGGAAATGGGAAGGGAGGGAAAGGGAAAGAAGGAGAAATTGACTTTCTTAGACTCATTGAATTGAGCCTGTGAAGACAAAAAGAGACCCCGCAAGTCTAAAACCTGCTCTACGGTACTGACGGGACTGAACCTTCCTTTGTTCTTCCTGGAGCCCACTTGGTTTCCGCGTCCACGCTGCAAGCACCGAGTCAACTTCGGCGGATCCTGGGCTGTAGAAGAGGGAGAAAGACTCCGCCTTGGCACCAGCTGCCTGGTGATGAGAGAGAAGCATTAACAAGCCGCAGCAGTTCACGACTGCAGCTGACGGCATGCTGCCCGGCACACAGTGGTTGCTCCTGACCAGTCTGCAGATATCGAGTAACTGAAGCAGGGGGAAGGAGGGGCTGTATACGTCCTTGTTCAATTTCTAACGATAGGACTAATAGTCACTTTGCTTTTTGTGCTGGGGGAAAACGCACCAACAGCAGGAACTGCTCTGGATGCTGCCAGACCCCGAGATGCAGAAGAACACACGGGAGGTGTGGTGCACACCACGTGGCGCCGGACCATTTCTGTAGTCCAGACACTGAAGACGAAGATTTTCCACTTAAAAAGTTAATTCCTCCGATAAAAATACTATTAGGATCATCAAGAGGCAGAGATAAGAGATAAACATTCCATTTAAGGTCGTGCTCCTCTTCATTTGTGTACCAAACATGCGCTTACAAAGAGCACAAGGACAGTTGTGCTGTGAAAGTAGACTGGGGGCAGGAGAGCCAGAAGAGAAGGGAGATGGGAAAGGATGTTCGGGATAAGAGCAAAGTTTACTAACTTATATATTTGAAAATGTCACAATTGGACTCATTTACTTGTATACTAACCAAAAAAAAAAAAAAGAGTAATTGGACAAAGATAAGAGAACAGCAAACAAACTAACAGGAAAATAAATAAATAAAAGAAGGACCAAGGATACAGCTGAGAAATTCATGAGAAGGTAACAATAAGTCACTTTGAAACAAACTAAATTTGTAACAGAATTTCAAATAACACCGGTGGAATGGCTCCAGCTGTTTTTTTCATCACTGTCCAGAGATACACGTTGTAGCACTGACGAAAGCGAGTTGGTTCCATGGTGTAATGGTTAGCACTCTGGACTCTGAATCCAGCGATCCGAGTTCAAATCTCGGTGGAACCTTATTCCTCGGGATACTTTTGTTGGAGCATAGTTTCATTGAATTCCATGCAATGAACAGCTCCTTTTGTATTCCAGCATTTGGTTTTATATGGCCCTGGCAGTGAAAAAGGTATATTTGATTCTGTCAACTCCACACCCAACTGTCAGTTGTGTCACTATGGAGTTTATTCACGTTTCCTAAACGGAGATGTTTTCCCGCTGGTGGAAAAGCACAGGACTCAGCGCGCTTTGTGATTAATAGGACACGTCGTGAAGGTCCCGAGCCGACTAAGACAGAAAATGAAAAGGAGAGAAGACGAAGAGTCTGTGAAAGTAATTGAAAATGAGTAAAAGACAATGTGTCAGGAGTGGGATTCGAACCCACGCCTCCATTCGGAGACCAGAACCCCCATCCAGGGAAGCTGAGCTTGAGTCTGGCGCCTTAGACCACTCGGCCACCCTGACACCGCGATAGGTAGTCAATTAATGAATCTTTCAATGATAATGAATGTGTATGCACTTGTTTGTGGATGTAGAATTACAAATCCCTATAAGGTAAACTAAACTCTTTTTCTCTCTCTAGTCAGGAACTTAGAAAAAAAAAAAACTCTCGAGGTTTTTTGCTTCCAATCCCGTCTGCAATTCAGCGTTTATCGGCCCTTGGGTGCCGCCCTACTAGAGTGCAGCGGAGTTAGAAATCTCAAAGTTCCTGCAAGCTCAGGTCTGGCTCAGAACCATTAATCCGCGTCACCCCGGGACTCACAGCTCAGGCTCTGTTCCCAGAAGGTGTCCTCTAGCTCCCGGTTGATGGACAGACAGGCTAGAAACACTGGCTGTAGTGTATGTAAGAGGAAGACGGAAGATCAAGAATTAAAGGGTAGGAACTTTGGAAGGGAACAGTCAGAGTGAGACCGAAATGTCGGTAACAGAGCACAAATCCCACATCCTTTGCTCCGCAGACTTGCAGACCAGACCGCTGATGCTTCTTAAGGAAAAGGCGAAACTGTCCCGTCTCTGGAAAATGGTACCATAGTAACAACAGACACTGACATTTGAGTTATTCCAAACAAATAGCTGGGTCTTGGTTTAATCCCTAGAATCTCTAGGCTACACAGTATCCAGAATCAGTTTTAATTTCTAATCTTAACCATGAATAACAACCAAGGAAAATCAGGTACTTGTGAAATATTTTTACAATAAAGAAAAATTAAATATAATAGGAGGTCTGAGAGGACCTAAGGTGCGTGGGGGGGGACAAATACAACACAGGAACTTGGAGTTTTGTTTTTGTTTTATTATAATAAACTCCTTCCGGAGGTAAAAGAAGAGAAAAAAATCTTCAATAGTTTAGTGACAGAATTTTTTTTTTTTGAAGTTACGAAACAAAGTTGAAGAAATCTCCTAGAAAGTGGGTGGGGAATAGAAAATTGGAGATGATAAACAAAACCCTTTTATAAAGTATGGTAGAAGACGTGCTCTCACACTCTGGGGCATCCTGGGAAAGAAAAGGTGGAAATGACAGAAAGGAGACAGAGAGTTTAGCAGAACGAAGACTTCAGATCGCCTGATGGGACGGCCCATGAAACGCCCCACATCAAGGCCAGCTTGTTCTGTCTATCCGTTGTGGAGTCTGCAAAAAGAAAGACAAATGCAAGATGGTGATAAAGGATCCGGATTCAGAATGCTGACCTTTTTTAAACCCGGTAAAACTGATAGCTATAAGACAGAAGTCAATGACTTGGAAGATTAAACAAAAAATAAAAAATCCAAAGTAGGCCTTCTCCTGATGGAGTGCAGTCAAGCTTGAAGCTCAGTTACGCAGCCACTCCTTGAACTCGTGACTTCATCCTCCGAAACAAACATGACTTAAATTAATAAAAGCATGTGAAATCCCATAATAGTGACATTCTCACAACAAAGAAGTAAAAAGAGATCTTCCAAGGCTTGCTGAGTTTCCAGGGTAGAGAGAAGCCAGTCTATGACAGAAGAGAGGGTAACAGAACAGGAGAACACATATGGAACAGGAGACAACAGATTCTCACACCTTTAACCCCAGGAACCTGTCACCCAATGAGTTCCCCTTCCCCAGTCCTTTTTAGTCTCTTCTAACCACAAGACAAGAACCCACCACATACAGGGTAATATTGGGATGTATCTGGGAACAAACAGGCCATTAATCTGCATCTTAAATGGGAAAATCTCTTTAAATTATAAGAAATTTCCCGGAGTAGGGGGTGAGGGGAGAGAGAAAAAAAACCATTCTCATGACTAATAAACCTTACCCCTGCAACAACTCAATAAAATGCCTGCACTTTTCCAGGTCTGTATGAAACTGAGTTTCTGGAAAGCTGGATTGATCCTGTTCTTTGACCCCTTTTCTTTCCAGTTAGAAATTCTGCCCGAGAGCCCATGCTCAGTCTGTTAGGTCTACAATCATAGGGACAAGTTCTCACATGCTCAGTGTCCACGCGGCCTTCAGGAAGACTCAGCAGGTTGAAAAGCTTTGCTACCCAACCTGACTGAGATCCACAGGCAGGAGGACCCGGAATCTTGTGATTGGTCACTGACCCCCCCCCAGACACACATAAATGCTGATATACGCATATATATAATATATATATATATATATTATATATATATATATTATTTTGGTTTTTTTTTTTTCGAGACAGGGTTTCTATGTGGTTTTGGAGCCTGTCCTGGAACTAGCTCTTGTAGACCAAGCTGGTCTCGAACTCACAGAGATCCGCCTGCCTCTGCCTCCCGAGTGCTGGGATTAAAGGCGTGCACCACCACCGCCCGGTATACGCATATATTTTTATGTTTTATTTTGTGTGATGATAACTGCACCATCCGCCTTTCCTTTCCTGCCATGTGCTCCTCTTCCCTTGCTCTCTCTCATCTCATGGCCTCCTTTTCTTTGATTGTTGTTAGATAAAGGAATGGATCGGCAGTTAAGAAGAGTCGCTTCTCTTCGAGGCGCCACAAATTCAGTTCCCAGCACCCATGTTCGGTCGCTCATACTGCTGGTAATTCTAGCTTCAGGGTATTCCACACCTTCCTCCGACTTCCAAGGATATATACACTCTTGTGCACACACCCACACAGACACACAAATAGATATAAATAAAGATAAAAAGGGAAAATAGGGGCTGGAGAGATGGCTCAGTGTTTAAGAGCACTAACTGCTCTTCCAGAGGACCCGGGTTCAGTTCCCAGCACCCACATGGCAGCTCACAACTGTCTGAAGATCCAGTTCCAGGAGATCTGACACCTTCACACCAGTGTACATAAAATAAAGTAAATAAACAATAAGAAAAAAAAGGTAAAATAAATCTTTACATTTTTTTATAATGAGGTCTCAGAGATGATATTTCTAAGTGGGAAAATGAAATTGACATATTACCTCAAACATATGACCTTGAGATAATGTCACAAAACTCATATTAAGGCTAATTGTACAACACAGTGGTAGATCACATGTGGCTCATACCTATGGTCCTGGAGGAGAGAGAGAGAGGGAGGGAGAGAGAGAGAGAGAGACTTTGAAAGATCAAGTACACCCTTTACTTCCTCCCAATGATACATCTTTTTTAAAACTTTTATTTGTGTGGTGGCTTAAGTGAGATGTTTCCCATAAACATCTGAATACTTGGTCTTCTGTTGGTGGGACTGTTTGCGGAAAGAGGTGTGACCTTGTTGGAGAAGGTACGTCACTAGAGATTGGCTTTAACAGTTTAAAGACTTGTATCATTTCAATTTTGCTCTGTTATTTTGAGTTCACACATAGACATCATGTGAACGATCTTCATTCTAGATGCAAAACTGTGCCAGCTCAAAGAATTCCATGCTGCCTGTTTTAGGTAAGGTTTCTAACTAAAAAAAGACACTGTGGCCAAGGCAACTCTTAATAAAGAAAACATTTAACTGGGGTGGCTCACTTACAGTGCAGAGGTTCAGTTCATTTTCACCATGGTGGGACATGGCAGTGTGCAGACACACATAGTACTGGAGAAATACCTGAAAGAGTCCTACAACTCGCAGGCAGCAGGAAGTGATCTGAGTGTCACACTGAGCAAAGCTTGAGCAAAAGAGACCTCAAAGCCTGCCCCCACAATGACACACTTCCTCCAACAAGGCCACACCTCCTAATACTGCTACTCCCTTTGGGGACCATTTTCTTTCAAATCACCACACCACCCTTGCAAAGCTACAGGTATTGCTTTCCACTCTCTGCCTCAATCCTGGAAACTACTGATGAATGTTCGCGTATAATTTTAATATTTCAAAAATACTATGAAAAGAATGGAGAGATGAATGGTTAGAAGCACTGCCTGCTCTTCCATAGGACCCAGGTTTGATTCCCAGTACCCATATGGCTTATAAAATTCTGTAATTCCAGTTCCAGAGGATTCATGTGAACATTCACACATGCTGGCAGAATAGCCACACACAGAAAATAAACAAATCTTTAAAGGGGGAGAAAATGGTACCCAAATCAAGTCTGCTCACTCTCGATGCTCTCATTTACACACACACATACACACACACAATGCACACATGCACGCACACATGTGTGAGCACACACACACTTAGCCATAGTGCTGGAGATTTGAACATAGGTTCTTTCACAAGCTAAGCACATCTATCACTAAATTGTAACCTCAGCATGTGTTCAATCTCCCTCTCTCTCCATCCTCCTCACTCCCCTTCTTCATTTCCTTCTAGGGTCTTACCAAGTTGTCCAGACTGGCCTAAAACTCATTCTGTTGTCCAGGTTGGTCTCAAACTTTTGATCCTTCTGCCTCAGCCTCTCAAGTAACTAGGCTTATAGGCCTGATTTGATATGTACATATGTGTGTCTCTGTGAGTATGTATACAGATGAACTTTGTTTTCTTCAGTGCTAGGATCAAACCCAAGGCCCTGAGTATACTGGACAAGTGTTCCATCATTTGGCTGCATACCCAGCCTCTGGAGTCATTGGTTCTATTACTTCCAAGAAGTAATTTTATGAGCACACAAACTTTTACAGGAACTCTGGGAAAGGAGATTTATCAGCCAGATGCAGAGGAAGTTGGACATACAGTACTAAGGAGAGGGAACGAGCCATGTGGGAAAACATAGACTAATATAAGTGGGTTAATTTATGTTTTAAGAGCTAATTGGGAACAAGCCTAAGCTAAGGCCAAGCTTTCATAATTAATAGAAAGTCTTCATGTTGTTATTCAGGAGTTGGTAGTCCAAAGAAAGACCTGTTACAAAGTGTGTCATTTGGGGTGGGCTTTGAGGTCTCAGAAGCTCAAGCTAGGACCACTGCCTGCGGATCTGGATGTAGAACTCCCAGCTACTACCGTAGCACCATGCCAACATGCTTCCCACCATGATGATAATGGACTAAACTTCTGAACTGTAAGCCAGTCCCAAATAAATGTTTTCCTTAATAAGAGTTGCTGTGGTCGTGGTGCCTCTTTACAACAACATAAACCCTAACTAAGACACACACTAACTCTGAAAATTTTCTTGGTCAAGGGCAGATGAGAAAAGGAGAGGAAACAGAACTCTGTGCCTCTTGGGTTCCACTCAGCCTGAATGAACGATATAATAAAGGGGAGTCACCAGTCCCAAATGCCTCTGAGGTGTTAAAGCCTGGCAGACTTTAGAAGTCATTGATTGGTCTCCTTAGAGTAAATAGAATAAAGACAACAAATAGGAATTTATTTTACAACAAAACATTTTATTTAAAAAAAAACGCTGTAATTATAAGTGTTGGTACACACCTGTAATCTTGGCACCCACGATACTGAGAAAGGATGATTGTCAAGTTCCAGGCCATCTTGGGTTACTTAGGGAGACTCTCAACAAAA
>JABTXL010021127.1:770509-836618 GCA_025134845.1 Neodon shergylaensis | reverse complement strand
TGAATCTACTGATACTTTCATTATCATCTGCCTCCCCATGGCCCCTCAGTCAGTGCTCCATTGGCTACCCAGGCTGCATCCTGGCAGGTCCCATGGCTGCTCTATTATGACCATGATATGTAGGTTTAAATTAAGTCTCTATCGTTCTATTCATCAATAAGACTCGGGACTCAAAGGCTGGGGCAAAAACCTGTTCAATCAGAGAGGTTGGGTAGCAAACAGCTGACCTTGCTTTTTGGCCGGAGACACCGCAAAGAGACACGCCTCTTACCTAGTCTCAAAAAAAAAAAAAAAAAAAAAAAAGCACCAAACCTGCCCCTTCCTTCCTGTTCTTCCTTGCTATCCAAACTGTTGGCTTTTCTATGGCCAATTCCAGTCAGCTAGTTGCTGGCTCTGCCCTGATTCAAGATTTAACTTTATTAGCAAGTCTCAGGAGTGTCAGAGTGTGAACAAAATACCCTACAACAGAAGAGAGGAGGTAGAGAGAAGAGAGGGGGGAAAGAGAGAAAGAACACACTTTTCCCATGCCACCAGCTGAAGGCCGGAGCAAGGCATTGCTGCTCAGTGTGTACTGGTCCTTAACACTGCTTTACAAGAGATGCTGAAGACTGTTCTCATTCATGATGACCTGGTCCATGAAATTCCCAAAGTGGCCAAAGCTTTAGACATATGCCAAATCCATCTTTGTGTTGTTGCATCTAATTGCGATGAGCCTGTGCATGCCAACTTGGTGGAAGCCTTGTCGTAGAATTTAACTAGGCAAAGACGTGTTACATTTGTTCATGCTGCATTTGTTTAACTGAGTAAAGATATGTTGCATTTGCATTAATTAAATAAAATTAACCTGGGATCAGAGAGGTGGGGTTGGCAACTCGCTGACAGGAAGTAGGTAGGAGTGCAGCATGGATTTTTCGGTTGGGGCCCTGTGGAAGGAGAAAGGCTTCCAGGAAAGCCAGCTAAGAAAGAAAGTTGGTCAGTTGCTACTCTAACTCTTTGAGCTCACAGATTTTCACCCTAGCCTTTGAATCCTCAGTTTTATTAGAACAACTGAGACTTAGTTAACTCTACCTTTAGGCAGCAACAGAGTCATTATCTGGGAAAGGAGAATCCCCCCAAGCTACGGCCCTGGGAGCCTAGCTGATAGAAGCTGAAAGCCCTACTGCTGTGACGAGGTTAAGACAGCAAAGCCCCTTCACCAGGCGCCAAATAAATCTAATTAAGGTTGGTGATGAGAAACTGGGGCAATGGGTGGACCTCTGCAACACTGACTGAGAGGGGAAAGAAACCCAGTAAAGTGACTGGTTGCTATTGTGTAGTAGTTAAAGATGATGGCAAATGATCTCTGGCTAAGGATGTCTTCAAAGAGTACTTCAAATGCAAGAAATGAACAAATAAAAAAATTGTTCAGAAAAAAAGCCTTTAACGTCACATCACGGCTTCTCTCATATGCAGCATCTAGATTTAGCAATACACACAGAGAGTACTGGGTACCTAACACGAGGAAAGTACAGCGACATATATTATGAAGAGGCCATAATGGGAGGGTAAAAACTTAACTCAAAAAAGTCCTTAAGAATTTGACAAAATGAAAAAAACATGGAGAAGTTTTAAGGAGGACTCTTCCTGGAAGTGGTATGAAAATAGCTGGGAAGAAAGATTGGGAACAAAATTAATGGGAGCAGTTTCATTCATCTGACTATCAGTTCATTGCAAACTCATTTGCAAACTGATAGAGTACAGCAGCAATTTAGGTCAAGGCGGATTAACGAAACTTCAAATGGCGTAGATGGAATTGTGGAAGAGCACTTGCCTAGCACAAGGCCCTGAGTTTGATCTCCAACACTGGGAACGTGGAAATAAGTAGACAAATTAAGCAATAAAGCAAATGACAAGTCTACTAAATTTCGTGGATAAGGAGAAAACAGCCATCCTTTGGGAAAGGAGGGGGCCGGTAGGAATCCCAGAAGAGAAAGCTTCCATTCCCCCACCCCCACCTCACCCAACAGGCCTGCCTCCCGCTCCAGGCCATCTGCCTCCAAAGGTTAAGAAAGCAGAGGCCGCTTCAGCCCTGAATGACAAGGCTAAACTCCAGGCCTGCGCAGACGACTAAGGACACACATCCGCCGTCTGCAAATCCTGTTTACACACTGGCTTGCAAAACTTGTTTCTTCCTTCTGGAGAAAAAGAGTGGAATTTTCAATTCCTTTGAACTAGAGCAGACTCTGGTGTGACCTAGGCCAAATATTGGACCTTTTCCCTGTGAATGCTCTTGATATTTGGGCCTGGAGTTTCAAAAGGGCAGGTTGGAGAAAGGAGGCTTGGTTTGGCAAGACCTGTTAGTACCTCGAATTTCTTGTCCCATGGTGAAGATCTGAGTAAAATCCTCTAAGGTAATGCTCTGGATGCAGAAGCCCCTGTTGCTCAAGTACAAGCGCAACACTGAGACAGTTCCAAAAGAAAGCAGGAAATGCCCCGGTAGAGGTGACAGCATGCAGACTGCAACACTATTCTGTGACAAGGGAACGGACATTCTGGGGCTACAAGACCTCGGGTCATCGTGGGATTCTCAATAGAGCAAAAACTAGCAAGTTTTAGGTTCTACTCAATGCCATCCAATGTACAAGGTATTTTACTTAAACTGATGGGTGAGCACTGTTATGTCCAGATCTGCGAAATCCCCCCCCACACACACAAAACCAGCAAGGAGACTGAGTCCCATATGTAAAAGCAAAGAGCCATTATTTTATGCAAGTTTGCAAACTCCGCCTCTCCACATGTCCAATGTATTGGAACAAACGGAGAGCCCCGAGCTCAGTTAGAGTTGGGTTTTTATAGTAGTAAAGGTGGGAGTGTGGGATTTCTGAGGTTCAGGACCCCTGACTGACTGACATTTGTCTAGGGTGTCCTGGTGAGTGTGTGCTGGCAGGTGGTCCTATCTACAGTGGTTGGAATGTAAGGCGTAAGGATGTTCTGTTCTTGGGTGGTGCTCAGGTAATCTTAGTTTATCAGCAACCTACTGAGATTCAGGCCTCTATTAAATTTATCGATGGCTGAGTCCTACTCCGGCAGGTGATAATGGTTGGAAGTAAAGAACTTCCTTTGGGTGGTCTGTTTCTATTTAGCTTATCATGGGTGGCTCCCACAAGCCCCTTTATGGCTCAAACAGTTAAAAAAGAAAACCAAGTCTAACTCCTTGCTGGAGTATATCCCTGAAAAAAAAAAACAGGCTCAAAGGGGACACTGAAGTGGGTTGTTAGGTGTAAGAACTTACTAGAAGAATTATTAACACCGCTCTCGGAGGGACCACAGTACGGGGGACACTCAGAATTTCAGGCCCCAGCGACTTAGAGAGCAGGCTCCGGTGGGGGTGGGGAGTGGGGTCCGAGAAAGAGGCTCAAATGACAGAATCCTGGTCCTTTCTTAGGGGGTCTCCTAGGAAACCGCTGATTCCACAGCAGGTGGCGGAGGAGGGGAGGGAGCCCTTTGACACGCCTGATCTGGCAGCCTCACTTGGGGAAGTGAGAAGTTTGGGCACTTAGCCTGTTGAGAAGTGGGACTCAAAGGCGGGCTCTCGGTGGGACGGCCCCCCAGTAGTTGTAACGCTAGGGAGACAGGTTTAGACTTCAGTGGGTATCGAGCTCCGACCATCCGCACTCTGCTCTGAACTCTACCAAACCCCATTTCACACGAGAAGAAAATGAGGCTCGCAACGGTAAACCAACTTACTCCAGGGCGGAAGTAGACCTGGGCTTCTCCGTTTCTGCCATTCAGAAAAGTTGCTGACAATTCAACCTTTTTCAGGCAGTGGGAATCGCCGGCAGTTGGGTGTGTTTCTTAGTGCTTCACACACAGGGAGGGGCTTATGCGGTCTCTCCGCCCGGTTTCCCGGGACTTCTACAAAGCCATCTTACTTTTAAAGGAGACGAGGCCTAGGCACTAAGAGGAAACCCAACAAAAGACTACGGATCCACAGACGCCTGGAGTGTCCGGACCCCACGGCCAGGGCCACGCTGCACACAGTACACTGGGCGGCCACCACCGACCCCTAAGCTGGGTACCGGGGCTCCAGCTCCGGGGTCTCCAGGACAACGCCGAGGAAACCCGCCCGCTCGCCTAAAAGAGAGCGGCGCGCCAAGCCAGGCCCCGCCCCCGGCCCACCTCTTCCGTTTGGCCCGTGGAGTCTGCGCGGCCCGGGGATCCGTTCCGACAGGGCCACGTTGCCCTGTGAGCCAGCCGGCGGCGCCGGGTCCCCGACGCCCCTCTGCTCGGCCCCCGGCCGGGCTCCGGAGTCCAGGCCTTCCCGCGCTCTCGGCGGGGTGCAGCGGTGCGGGGATCGGTCCGGCCGCTGGAGAGCTCGGCGCGCCTCCGCCATCCCGGCCTTGGAGGCCCCGCCCCGCTCCGGAGAGGAGAAGCCGAGCGAGCGCGCCGGGCTCAGCCAGAGCTCGGCTCCGGGCTCATGCCCTGCGGCCCAGCCTGCCCGCGACATGGCCTCCGGGAGCGTGGCCGAGTGCCTGCAGCAGGAGACCACCTGCCCCGTGTGTCTTCAGTACTTCGCGGAGCCCATGATGCTCGACTGTGGCCACAACATCTGTTGCGCCTGCCTGGCCCGCTGCTGGGGTGCGGCGGAGACGAACGTGTCGTGCCCGCAGTGCCGGGAGACCTTCCCGCAGCGCCACATGCGGCCCAACCGGCACCTGGCCAACGTGACCCAGCTGGTGAAGCAGCTGCGCACCGAGCGGCCGTCGGGGCCCGGCGGCGAGATGGGCGTGTGCGAGAAGCACCGCGAGCCGCTGAAGCTGTACTGCGAGCAGGACCAGATGCCCATCTGCGTGGTGTGCGACCGCTCGCGGGAGCACCGTGGCCACAGCGTGCTGCCCCTCGAGGAGGCGGTGGAGGGCTTTAAGGTAGGGCCGGACCGGGCGGACAAAGGGGCGAAGCCGGGGGCTTCCCGGAGCCTGCCGCCGAGAAAATGGCGAAATGGCGAGCCGGACGTGGGGCCCGGCGCCGTCATTTCCTCCCTGTCGGCTGCGGAACCTCCGCACTCAGACTCGGAAGGGGAACCTGTAGCTGGCGGGGCCAGAAGCGTCCCCACCCCCAGGCTTTTCCCCCCCAGCGCCCCCCCTGTTAACTGCCTCAACGCGTGCGGGGCAGGGACGGCGCGAGGAGACCCTCCCTTTTGACAAAGGAGTTGCACATCAAGCCACGTCCACTTTGATAGGCTTTGGAGACCTCGAACTCCACCCGGCCCGGGATAGCAAACCAGACAGTCGCTGCTGGCCGGCGAATTCACGTCAAGCAATGCCTATCACTTAATCTATGTCCCCAGCTCTTCCCTGTAACCTGTTTTAGACGCTAATGGAAAGGAACAGCTCTTTCCTGCTTGAGTAAATCATTTAGCCACTCTGAGACTCGGGAGAGAACAGTTATTATGAAGAGTAAGTGAACTCACAAGCCCTGAAGAGGCCTTTGTGGACTGTTGAATAAACACTGGCGTGGCTACACAGTAGTGCAGAAACGTTGCTTATAAAGGAGCTCTAAAGTGGCAAGGGGTCTATTTTTGCAGGGATACAGACACCCCGAATTATATTTGTTTAAATGTGAGCTCATCCAAATACCAGTTGTGTTTACACAGCTGACACGTGTATCTGCACTCACCAGTGAGGGGTTGCAGCATGGGAAAGTGATGTTTACCCATTCTGTGCCTGAGGAAAATAAGTCATTGTCTCTGTGTTCCTCCAAGGAACTTTGTGTTCCTCAGCTTTTGAGCCTCCTTACCCAGATGCCTCATAACTTAGGCAGAACTGGTAGGTGGCTCAGAGTTCAAATAACAAACCGCTCCAGCAGAGCTGTGCCGACCCCTAGGCTTTGGGCTCTTCCCAGGAGTGACATTGTGGTCTGAGGACAGTCCATCTGGGCCTTGGCATCTGTAGTTTGGGTTCCTGTGTGATAAGCAGAGTAACGTCTTGAACTGACCAACTGTTTGCTTTCTTCAGGAACAAATCCAGAATCGGCTGGACCATCTAAGAAGAGTGAAGGATTTGAAGAAGAGACGGCGGGCGCAGGGGGAGCAGGCGAGAGCTGAGCTCTTGGTAAGGATCCCATTCTCCAGCCTGCAGAACATTGCATCTGGATAGCAACCTTCTGAACTACTGTCTCTGATAGTCCTTGAGAAAACTCAGTGTTGGTCAGGGTACAGTGAAAAACTTCGAACAGAGGTGTCAGCTCTGGGAGGTTTGTCCAGAGAGAGACAGCCTCTAGGAATCCAGAATCTTGGGTTTGCCTCTTGGCTCTGGCGCTTGCCGGTTTAGATGGAGAAGGTGGTGCAGCCTCTCTCAGCCTTATTTCTTTGTCTGTTAGAGAGGTCAGGTGAAAGCTGTGGTTGTCCAGCGTGCCGGTGCTGCCCTTTTTGCCCTTCAGATGGTAAATGGTTGGTTTGGGGCCGAGTCAAAGATCGAGTGGGAAGATGGGACAAGGTTGGTAAGTGTTTTATAGCGAGAAACAGACCTGTGCCGGTGAATTGTTCCTGCCAGGGTGTGAGTCACACCCCTTTTGGAAACACTGATCTTTAAGATTTCTTTTAGCTTTAATTTTGTACATCTAAGATTGTATTGTATGCTTTATGCCTTTGAAAGATTTACCCAACTGAGAAGAGGTATGAGCTTAGGAAAAGTGTCGATAAGCCAAGGTGTATGTGTGCATGCGCACACAAGTGTGCTACAAAGATGCCCAGTGAGTGCCTATGGGGTGGGGGTTCTTGGGACAGCTGAGTTCAGGTCCAAAAAGGGCCAGTAGTCTTGTTAGCTTTGTGGGTTTACACAAGCCAAATCACAACTAAACAGCTCAGTTATTGTGTCTCAAAATCAGCCATGTCTAATATATAAATGAGTGGGTGTGGCTGGATTCAAGGAAAATATTTCTTGAGTGTTCTCGAGTCATTTGCTGACCATTTGTTATTTATTTAGAAATAATTTAACTGTGTAGTTCAGGAATGTCTTAAACTCTGAATATTCTTTGCTTGGTTTCCCCAGATGCTGGGATTACAGTATGCCCTGCCACACTTGTAATCCCTCAGGTAGAACACTTGCTTTTTTGAGATGAGGTCTTCCATAACCCAAGTTGATCTTGAATTCATTAGTTAAAGTCCCAATCTTCCCATCCCTGCCTTCCAAGTGCTAGGAATCCAGGAATGCACTGGCACACCTGCCTCTACAGCTTCTTGGCAGTCAAGGAATTGGGTAGAGAAGAAAAGATAGACAAACTGTAATAGACACATTGTGTAGCACAGCTTCAATGCCAAACCCATAAGCACTCCCCCAAAATCATAAAGGATCACATAAAGGGACCAAGTAAGCGAGTCTAGGAAAGTGTGCGTGATCATTCCGGATCACCTCCACATGGTACACACCTAACCCTGCCACTGTATGGCTGTGTTTCGTGACTCTACCAGGCAGGGTATGATCTGATCTTGTCCTTCAGTGCTCATGGGCTCTAGGCATATAGAACCAACCATGTCTTCTCTCCCCTCTTTAAATGCCTGTGCCATTTGCTCAGCCTAAAAAGCCTATCTAACTCATGCTTACATGGCATTCTACAAGATCCTGTATGAACATGGATTTTGGAGAGACTGTTGAACTTCTCCCATTGTCTTTACCCATCATGACGGTGTTTTGTGAACCTGACTATCACTTGACTGAGTCTTTTCTGGTAGGGACTATTTCTTAATTACCATTGGAGTAATTCAGTTCATGGTGTATAAAGACTGGAGGGAGGGAGGGAGGGAGGGAGGGAGGGAGGGAGGGAGGAAGAGAAGCTGTTATAGTATGAAATGAGGTCTCGGGGTTAAGTCATTGGGAAGATTTACAAGAGTTCTAGAAGAAGGGGCTGGAGAGATGGCTCAGAGGTTAAGAGCATTGCCTGCTCTTCCAAAGGTCCTGAGTTCAATTCCCAGCAACCACATGGTGGCTCACAACCATCTGTAATGAGGTCTGGTGTCCTCTTCTGGCCTGCACCACAGACAGAATATTGTATACATAATAAATAAATAAATAAATATTTAAAAAAAAAAAAAGAGTTCTAGAAGTTAGCCTTTCCTATTCACTACCTTTGCATGTCGTGTACAGAGCCTGACCCAGATGGAGAGGGAAAAAATCGTTTGGGAGTTTGAGCAGCTGTATCACTCCTTGAAGGAGCACGAGTATCGCCTGTTAGCTCGCCTCGAGGAGCTAGACTTAGCCATCTACAACAGCATCAATGGTGCCATCACTCAGTTCTCCTGCAACATCTCTCACCTCAGTGGCCTGATTGCCCAACTGGAAGAGAAGCAGCAGCAGCCCACCAGGGAACTCTTACAGGTAAGCAGGAAAGCCCTGCAGGGCAGCTTTCCCATTGCCAGGCAGTGATCATGATGCCCTTTGATCTTTGTAACTGCTTAAGTGTTGGGCATTTTGGAAGGAAAACTGTATACTAGAAGTTGTTTTTTTAGTTTTTTGGGTTTTTTTTTCTTTGTTTGTGTTTTGTTTTTTTCAAGGTAGGGTTTCTCTGTAGCTTTGGAGCCTGTCCTGGAACTAGCTCTTGTAGATTTAAGAGCTTCTTTTACTCAGCATAATTTTTTCAGTATTCATCCTCATTGTGGAATGGATTAATATTTTATTTATTTATTTTGATTTTTGAGACAGGGTTTCTCTATAGTTTTTGGTGCCTGTCCTGGAACTAGCTCTTGTAGACTAGGCTGGCCTTGAACTCACAGAGATCCACCTGCCTCTGCCTCCTGAGTGCTGGGATTAAAGGCATGGGCCACCACCGCCCGGTCAATATTTTTTATAGCTTAATGATATTCCATTTTGAGTATAATCTACTCTTCAGAGATTCACCTACCTCTGCTTCCTGAGTGCTGGTATTAAAGACATGTGTGCCTGGCACACACACACACACATATGTTTTGCCTGCTTGTATGTCTGTTTGAGGATGTCGGATCTCCTGGAACTGGAGTTACAGACAGATATGTGCTGGGAATTGAACCTGGGTGTTCTGGAAGAATAGCCAGTGCTCTTAACCATTGAGCCATCTCTCTAGCCCCTTATCCTATTCTTTTTTTAGACAAGGTTTCACAGTGTATTCCTGACTGACCTCGAATTTACAGAGATATGGAATTATACATGTGCACCCACATCCAGCATGTTTTGGGGAATCATAATGCCCTTTTGTTTTAGTTTGTTTATTTGAGACAAAGTTTTGCTGTGTTGCCTAAGCTGGCCTCAAACTCAAATGTTCCTGCTTTGACCTCCAAAATGCTATGATTTCTTGGTGAGATGGCTCAGAGGGTAAAGACATTAGTTGCCAAACCTGAGGACCGGGATTCTCTCCCTGGTACCCAACATGCTGGAAGGAGGGAACCAACTCTTGCAAGTCGTTCTCCAATCTACACACTTGTACTGTCTTAGGCATGCATTCCTACCCACCTCCAACAAGCAAACAAATAAAAATAGTTAAGAAAAAAAGGTGCATATTACCAAAATGCTATGATTTCATTCCAACATGGCTACACTCAGCATATGAAAATATTTTTTACTATATGGATCATGAAATTGAAGATGGATAATGGGAATGTGCAAAGGATGTGTGTTCATGGATCCAGTAAGGAAGAAAAGTCTGACAGCTATCCAGAACTGTCTAGAGTTTAAGCCTTTGGAATAGCAAACGTCAGGGGTCAGGGGACAAAAGGCAGAATGTGCACTCTTTACTTCTGTTCATTGTTTGGTTTTGTGAGATGGGTCTCATATAACCCAGGCTGACCTCACATTTACCTTCTACCTCGTTTCCCAAGTGCTACAGTTGCATGCTGTTTAAAACTTTATTGGCAATTTTAACCAGTTGAATTAGACAAGAGACCACATAGTCATAAGAATTGGGGGTGGGGAACTGGTGTAGTTCATACCTGTCTTCCCAAAACTGAGTCAGAAGAAGAGCTATGAGTTCAAGGCTGAGCTAGGCTACAGAGGGACTCTGTCTTTTGGGAAGTAGAAGTAGGAGGATCAGGAATTTGAATCTTCTTGGGCCACATGAGACCCTATCTGAGGGAGAAAAAAAAAAAGGGTGAAGGAATATTCTATAGGAAAATAGGCAGCAGTCACAAAGAGACAAGCTGTGGGAGCATAAGATTGGCCCATGAATGTAAGCAAACATACCAGCACCATTAGAGGAGTAATGCCAACTAAAACTACACTAAGGTGTCCCTTATCAGTTAGAATAGCAAGTGTTTGGGATGTTGTTAGACCCAAGTATTAAAATATATAGCAAGATGGTTTACCTCAACATTGTGTGTAAGTCCTGGAAATAGTCTAAGTTCCAAACTTAAAACATTGATTTAGTTAGCTAAACACATGCCCAGCAGAATACCATGCAACTTAAAAAAAAAAAAAAAAGAAAGGTAACTGAGCAGCCTGTGTAGTGCATACGTAGGCAAAGATAGGAGAATTAATGCAAATGTTCAGCCTGGTCGGTATGAACAGTTTCAGGTCAGCCAGAGCTGGCTACATAGTCAGGTCCTGTTTCAAGAGGGGTTGAGGACAGGGATGGTACCTGTAAGCTGATATGGGTGAAGAAATCAAAATGTAAAGTAAGTGTGGGGGCTGGGGAGACAGCTCAGTGGTTAAGAGTGTTTCCTGCTTTTCTAGGAGACCTGAGTTCAGTTCCTAGCACTGACATCAGGTGACTCACAGCTGCCTATAACTCCAGCTTCAAGGGATCCAGTTAGTTCTTTGAGGCTCTTCGCACACACACACACTATTTTTTGTTGTTGTTTTGTTTTGTTTTGTTTTCCGAGACAGGGTTTCTCTGTGGCTTTGGAGCCTGTCCTGGAACTAGCTCTTGTAGACCAGGCTGGCCTCAAACTCACAGAGATCCCCCTACCTCTGTCTCCCAAGTGCTGGGGCTAAAGGCGTGCGCCACCACCGCCCGGCTCACACACAGATCTTAATAGTAGAGTGCCATACATTGTGGGTAAGAACGAGAGATTGGAGATTACATGTATGAGCTAGTTTCACAAAGAAAACAAAATCATGGAGAATGGGGAAATAAGATAGGGTCAGGAGTGACAAGGACTTGAGAATAAATGGTTAAATTTTGTTTTTGAACCAAAATAAATAAAAGCAGCAATGGGTTACAGCCCATTGAATAAAATAATCTATAATTTCTAGAGGTAGGTGGATCTCCAAGTTTGAGACCAGTCACGGTTATATAATGAGGTGCTGTCTTAAAAAGGGGGGGGCTGGAGAGATGGCTCAGAGGTTAAGAGCATTGCCTGTTCTTCCAAAGGTCCTGAGTTTAGTTCCCAGCAACCACATGGTGGCTCACAACCATCTGTAATGGAGTCTGGTGCCCTCTTCTGACCTGCAGGCGTACACACAGACAGAATATTGTATACATAATAAATATTTAAAAAAAAAAAGGTGGGATGGAGCTGAAGAGATGTCCTGGCTGCTCTTCCTGAGGACTCAGGTTTGACTCCCAGCTCCCACATGGTAGCTCATAGCCAGCTATAAATCTGAAATTACGTGCCCTCATCTGGTCTCTCTCTGTAGGAATCACACATACATGTAGGCAAAACTAGCCTATACAAGAAATAGCAAAATTTTTAAAAAGTAGAAAAATCCATACTATTGAGGGAGAGATTCTTCAAGCTCTGTGTTTAAGTCATATGGAAGGGATTTTAAAGTTAGAAATAACTTTTTGCAGCTATCAAGTCAAAAATTTAGACAAGAATTATTGGGAGGTGTGACTTATTATGCAAGGCCTTGAGTTTAATTCCTAGCTTTGGGGTTTCTTTTAAAAACAAAAACAAACTTGTCAGTGGATGTTAAACCTTATGGAGAATGTTTGATAAGAACTGAAAGTATCAAATGCATTACTTACTAATGGGAAAATAGTAAGTGGTCACAGTCTGTATCACTGTTTGCTCTACTGAGAATCCATGTCACAGTAACCAGTGCATGTTCTATATAACCTAGGGTAGGACTGAGTGCCATGGCTATGAAGAATCTTAAGTCAGTTAATTAGAGTATGGACTGTGATTGAGATTAATGTTTAATGATTGAGATTAATATTCCCAAACTTTATTATTTGGGTTTTGGAGGCAGAATTTTTCTGTGAAGCCCTGACTGTCTTGGAACTCACTATATAGACCATGCAGTCCCCAAACTCCGCCTGCCTCTCTCTCCCAAGTACTGGGATTGAAGGTGTGCACCACGATTGCCCAGCTTCCCAAATTTTATGACAGCTGAAGTTGAGCAGGAAGATATAGTTCTGGAAAAGATAGATGGTAAACAACAGCTTTACAAAGTACTGAAGATGCTTATGCCATTATATGCACTGTGTATAAGAGATACAGAAAAGGAACGAAGGGTAGTAAACGAGGAAAGAAACAGGAGTTCATCATATGCATGGCTATTCTTTTTATTTATGGTTATTTCAGTTTTGTTTTTTTTTTTTAAGTAACTGCACATTTAGACAGCTAAGGACCAAGAGTAAGATGCCTGAGTTAGTGAATCCTGCTTCTTCCTCTTCCTGATTTCTAGGTCTTTGAGGTTAAATTATATCCCAGTTAACCTTGTCTATAGTGTCTCTGAGAAAGTGGGCCCATAGCTGGTTTCCAGTGAACATCTGGAAGAAAACTCAAGGAGTGCAGTGTCTCATGATTTTCCTTTTCTTTTCTCTTGCAGGACATTGGAGACACACTGAGCAGGTACACTTTTCTGTCCTTGTGTTGTAAACCAAGACTGGGCTCACATCTATAAATCCAAATTGGAGACTATCACCTTAGAAGAAGCTTATTGAGTTGCTGTCTCTCACTGAAGAGTCTTATTGCCCAGAGAACTTTAGAACTTGGCTGAGTCCGATGGCTCACACCTTTAATCACAACACTTTCTAAGCAGAGGCAGACAGATCTTTGTGAGTTCAAGGCCAGCATGGTCAACATAGTGAGTTCCAGGACAACCAGAGCTACATAGTGAGACCCTGTCTTAATTAATTTAAAAAACCACTTTGGAACTTTTGACAAATTGACGTTGAAGTGAGAGAGTCACTTGAGGAATATTGTGGTTTAAGTGTGAGGATACTTCCAGACCTTGAAAAGAGCACATTAATGACTCTTGGGTCTGCAAATTTCAGAGTTTTTTCCATTTCCTTATCTTATTCTTTATAAAGGGAAATAAGGCCTCTAACGAAGATGTGACTGGCTTGGAGTTATTTAATTACTGAGCGCTCACATGGATTCTGGCTCTGGTCGTTTGTCTCCTGTGAAAAGTGAGTGTAGCTCAGTGGTGTGACGTGTGTTTGCCATAAACAAGCCTACGGTTTGATCGCTAGCACTAGAAAGGAAGGGAAGAGAGGAGGGAAAGACCAGACCAAAAGAAAGGGAGAATTTGGAACAGGCAAGAAGACAGGACAAAGAAGACAGGACAGGGCCAGTTGATGGTGGCACATGCCTTTAATCCCAACACTTGTGAGTTTGAGGCCAGCCTGATCTACAGATCTAGTTCTGGGATGGGCTCCAGAGCTACACAAAGAAACCCTGTCTCAAAAAAAAAGGGGGGGGAAACAAGACAGTTGTAGCTGCAGGTGTTTAGGCCTTGGAAGGATGAGGTTTTCTGTGGGAGAACCTACGGGATGAGAGTGACTTTGACTTTGGCAAAGCTGAATTGTGATTAAAATCCTTCAAAGGAAAATACAGTTTGATGGGCTGCCTAGGAGATGTGTATAGATGACTGGTCCCCAGAGCTGCTGAGATGGAGAGGAATTGGAAGTTGTAACATTCACAGTTGGGTGGTCAGTTAAGTAAAGCTATGTCTGCCAGATTTGGGTTTGGTTTGGTTTGGTTTTGAGATAAGTTCTTCTATAATGGGCTGGGCTGGTGCTCCTGCTTCAGTTTCTTACACTGAAATTATAGGCAATAATTGGGCTGCAATGCCCAATTTTGTGTTTTCTTTGTATGGAGTTTTTGTGGGGTTTGGTTTGGTTTTTCCCTGTTCTGCAGTACCAGACTTTGAACCCCGGCCTTCAGCACTTGATATGCCCTACTCTATTTTCTGGTTTTTGATGCAGGGCTGGGATGGCAAGCCATCAACCTTGCATGAGAGTCACTGTCTCAGACCCTAGAAATCTGTAAAGATTAGTTTTGGGGTCCACAGAAATATAGTTTAGCAATTAAGAGCTCTTGCTGACTCTTCCAGAGACTGAAGTTTGTCTTTCAGCACCCAACTATAAGTTGTCTGTTATTTCAGATCCAAAGGATACCTTTTCTAGCATCCACAGGCATTCGAATATGTGATATCATACAGACACACATAAATAACATACCTTTTTTTATTTTTTTTTTTCAAGGCAGGTTTTCTCTTAGCCCTGGCTGTTCTGTAACTCACTGTAACAGGCTGGCCTCGAACTTAGTTCCACCTGCCTCTGCCTCCCCAGTGCTGGGGATAAAGGTGTTAGAAGGTTTTTTTTTTTTTTTTTTTTTTTTTTTGGTTTTTCGAGACAGGGTTTCTTTGTGGCTTTGGAGCCTGTCCTGGAACTAGCTCTGTAGACCAGGCTGGCCTCGAACTCACAGAGATCCGCCTGCCTCTGCCTCCTGAGTGCTGGGATTAAAGGCGTGCGCCACCACCGCCCGGCAGGTGTTAGAAGTTTTAAGACAAGATCTCACTTTGTAGCTCTGAAGCAAGCAGTGATCCTCATGTTCCTGCCTCCCGAGGACTGGAATTGCAGGGAGGAGCAGTGTCCCCACTGAGGACTTACTGTTCACAAAGCCATGAGCTGGTGCTTTGGGAGAGATGAAAATGAGCAAGGTTATCTCTCACTTTCACTTCTAAAGGTGATTTAGAAGGACGTTGTGGAAACTTGGGGTAGCCAGTTTTAAAGACTGCCTGCCCACTAGTGTTAGACAGGTTAGTCAAGCCCTAGCCTAGGCCTCAGAAGGTTGGAGAAGGTAATCACATGTGGTTTGTTGTTTTATTTTAGGGCTGAAAGAATCCGGATCCCTGAGCCCTGGATCACACCTCCAGATCTACAAGAGAAAATCCATATTTTTGCCCAAAAATGTCTGTTCTTGACAGAAAGTCTGAAGCAGTTCACAGGTAATATGAGGAGAGGAAGTGGGTTAGTATTCTGATGTCTGTATGCTGTGATCATCTATCTGTGGATGCATTTTCCAGTCAGAGTAATACAAACTGAATCTCTTCTTTTTTATCCTTAGAAAAAATGCAGTCAGATATGGAGAAAATCCAAGGTAAATTTGCCTATTTTCTGGACTCTTGATGTTCTAAGTTTCTTGGGGAGCAGCTGAGTTTATTGAGAGCTCAGGAGGGTCAGCAGAATGGCTCAGTAAGTGCTGTGCCTTGTTGTGCAGACCTGTTGACCTGTGTTTGAGACGTGGTGTAAGGTGAGAACCGACATGTGCAGTGTGATATGTGACCCCTCACTCGCACACGTACATCATGCACAGACTTTCCTGTTTACATTATTATTGTTGTTTTAGTTTGGGTTTTGTTGAGACAGTCTTAATATATAGCCCGGTCTAGCCTTAACTCACCAGGCTGCTGCCTCCGAGCTTCAATTCTGAGATTGAAAATGTGCCACAGCTGCCTCCACAACGACATTTAGTTCAGTGGATAGTGCAGAGGTGGCTTTCCTCAGTCTGATCCTTGTTTATTTCTCTTCCTCTTCCTTTGCCACTTCAAAGACTCTTGTGTGAAATCCCCCATAAATTAATGATGGGTGTCATTTGAGCCACTCAGCCTCTGCAGCAGACAGTTTGTGCAGATTAAGAGCTGTAAATATGTATGTCGTGCATTTGAACTTTTAGCCTTTGCAGAGTCAAGTCGTGCTATGGAAGGTGGATTCTTGATTGTAACTCAGCCTGATAATACGTTCTACCAAGATCACACATGTTATCTCTATAGCCAGGGTTTTCAAGCCCTCTAGCCCTAAAAATCCTTTTATGAGCAAAGTATAATAGCCATGCTTATAAGTCTGATACTTGGGCAGCTGATCAGGGACAACTGTCATTAATTCGAAACCATCCTTGGCCAAATAGTGAGTTTCAGGTCAGCCTGGGTTACATAGTAAGACTGTCTTTTAAAAAAAAAAATAAAATAAAAAATAGAAGAGCCAGGCATGTCTTTAATCCCTGCACTTGGAGGCAGAGGCAGGTGGATCTCTGAATTTTATGCCATCCTGGTCTACAAAACAAGTTCCAGGACAGCCAGAGCTGTTACACAGAGAAACCCTGTTTTAAAAAAATGAAAAAGAAAGAGAGAGAAAGAAAAAATTACTGGGTAAATAAACAGGTATGGAGTTCTAACAGTGAACTTAGAAATAAATCAGTGCCCCGTTGACGTAAGGGTTCTGGAATGCCAATAGATTCCACTGCTTTATGATTTTTAACCAAATTAAATTCACTTAACGTGCTTCCTAGAAAGACACAGAGGTTCATTCAGTAACTTTTCTTTCTTGTTCTTTCAGAATTGAGAGAGGCTCAGTTATACTCAGGTACGTGCTAGAAGACGAACAATGTTGAAGAAAGGGGTAAAAGCCCTATAAATCTAACCACTATTAGAAGTGGTTCGAGGCTGCCTGAGTTTGGATCCTTTGGTTGCATATATGCAAAATAACATACAGCCAGAAGCCTCTGGTTGTTTCTATGTGCTTTCTAAAGTGACATTAAAGATTTGTAGAATACTAGACACATGGTTCCCCAGAAGCAGAAAATCCCCTCTAGTATGCACCTTCCCACCAGTATCTGGGGCAGTGTACTATTTGTTTGCCCCAACAGAAATGATTTAATCAGCTCTCCCCCCCCCCCCCCCCCGTGTTGTTGAGTCTGGGGTTCTTAACTTTTCAATGGTATGCTCTGGGCAAAAAATTTGACAAACCCTAGACATCCATTTTTAAGTTATGATTCAGAGACTGAGTCAGTCTGATTCCAGGAAACCCAAATCTGAGGTATGTTTACTTACTTCCAGCCTTTAGTTATTAGGTCTTCCTTAATTGGGACAAAGGCTGTTATCAATGTTTATTTATTTAAACATTTTAAGTATTTGGAATACAAGTATATATGTGTACCACATACCTGTCTGCTGCTCACAAAGGCCAAAAAATGGGGTTAGATTCCCCTAATCTAGAGTCACAGGCGGTTGTGAGCCACCGTGTGGGTGCTGGGAACAAAACCCAGGTCTTAGGCAAAGGCAGCCAGTGGCTCTCAGCTGCTGAGCCATCTCTCTTGCCTTTGATATTTGGTTCTTTTAATATTGGCTGAGTATGTCACACGTAAGATGCTTTAGAAAGCAGTACTCTGCCCTTGGAATTTACAGTCTGGTTGGAAGTATACCCATGGCACAAGAAAGACAAGTTGGGGCTGGATATGTAGCTCATCGGCAGGGTGAGTAGACTTTGTGTATGGGTAGGGTCCTTTGTTAGATCCATAGCACTAAAAGAAAGTGGGTGAGAGTAGGTAGGTGACTTTTGTGCACAGATAGTTGAAAACAAGGATCATCTCACCTGTTCCTATCATGAATTTTTTTAATGTTTATTCATTCTTTGAGAATTTTATTCAATATTTTGATATTGTCTTTCCCCTGCTCCATCTCCTCCCACATACTCTTTTACATCCCTACCCATCCTACTACATGTTCTTTCTCTTAAAACTAACAAACAACAACAACAAAGAAAAAACAACAGCAGCAAAATCCATGGGATCCAATTTGTGTTGGCTGATAGCTGCGCATGGAGCCACCCTGGAATGTGGTTGATATACCCAGTATCACTCTGTTGAAGAAAACTGATTTTCCCTTTCCAAGCAGCTGTCTTTTGTGAATAGCTTCTCTTCTAGGGATGATACTTTGGGCCCACTTTCCCTCTTCCATGCTATGATTTTGTCTGGTTTGAGCTTGAGCAGGACTTTGTACATGCTATCACATTGTATGTGTGTTCACACGTGCATCTGCCCTGTTGAAGTCATCTACTACTTCCAGCTTGTAAAATCTTTCCACCCCCTCTTTTGCATAGTAGACTCCTGAGCCTTAAGAGGAGGAATGTTATACAGACATCCCATTTAAGACTAAGCATTCCAAAGTCTACACTGTGTTAATTACAGTTCTAATGCAAAAAGAAACTTCTCGATAAGGGTTAAACAATGCACTTATCTATGCATATAGCATATGTCATTAGTAGTCACTCTATTGGACTTTATTTAGCAGAATAACTGTTCCCTAGGACCTCTGACCTATATAGCCTCAGATTCTTAATCTTACTGACATCGTCAACTATGGGTTCCATCTTGTGTAGCAGGCCAGAAATATAAAGTGGTTGGTTACTCTCATAACATGTGTGCTACTGTTGAACTAGTGGACGTGTCTTCCAGGCAGTTCACAGGACTCTGAGTTGAGTGAGATTGATGATGACTTTTCTCCTCCAGTAGCAGGTACAGCTCCTTTAAACTAGCACGTTGAGTGTCAACTCAGTTTCTTCTGTTCTGTGATATAACTATGTGGTGTCTTCAGCAACAGGGACTTACATCACATAGTTGAGCATAGCCAATAGTGTTGGCAATGGCCTGCAATGTGAAGGGATGGGCAGTGTCTGAGACACCATTGGGCAACAACTCAAACAATTACGTACCCCATTCATGGTCCTGGTAGGAGGTCATTTGGTAGTTTCTCTTGTTTAGTTGGGATATTGTCCCCAGAATCCCATTATATGGTAACTTCATTTAAATTAATTTTATGTGTGTGTGTGTCTGTGTGTGTGTATGTATATATATTAGGAAGCTTCTAGAGTATTAGGTTTCCATGTAACTTTCCTAACGACTTTAATGCTGTCTTTCCCCATATAACCCTTTGTACCCTTCACTCCCATCGCCTATGCCATTTAATCCTCCTAATTTCCCCCTTATCTTTTTGTTTTGTTTTCATTGTTTTTGGGGGTGGGGGGACAGGCAGGGTTTCTTTCTGTGTGTAGCCCTTATTGTCCTGTAACTCACTCACTCTGTAGACCTAGCTGGCCTTAAACTCAGAGACCCGCCAGTCTCTACCTCCCAAGTGTTGGGATTAAAGTCTTGCACTACCACCACCCAGCTAAAAACAATTTATTAATGCTATAGTAATGGGATTATTTCCTTGATTTCTTTCTAAGTATGTTTGTTATTTGTATATAGAAAGACTACTTATTTTTTTTGTGTGTTAATTTTATATCGTGCTACATTGCTGAAGTGTTTATGAGCTGTAGAAGTTTCCTGATATACTCTTCACGGTCTTTTATGCTTAAAACATTATGTCTTCTTCAGATAAGAATATGATGAATTCTTCCTTTCCTATTTGTATCCCCTTGATCTCCTTTGGTTGTTCTAGTCCTCTAGCTAAGACATCAAGTACTATACTGAATAGGTATGGAGAAAGGAGATGTCTGTCCTGGCAAAGTAAAGGTTTTACTCCATCGGTACTGGGTTCTGGTTAATCACAGCTGTTTCTTCAGCTCCAGCTGACCAGACATCACTCATTCCTAACACAAAAATACCACACAGACGACCACAGGAGAGTCTTTGCTTCTTCCGGCAGCTTCACAAGCCAGGCCTCCATCATTTGCATTTTTCTGAACACTCTTGCTTTCCAAGTGCAAACAGAAGAGCCTACTGTGCTGTGAATACCCAAAGGCTTTTCCAGCCTCAAGTTCAAATGCAGTCACAGTCCTCCAGAAACATGGTCAGACTGTGTAGCAATTTCCCACTTCTGTTACCAATTTCTGCCTTTGTTAAGGTTTCTGTTGTTGGGATGAAACAACCATGACCATTAATAACTTGCAGAAGAAAAGGTTTATCTCTTTTGCACTTTGTCCATCACTGAGGACAGTCAGGGCAGAAACTGATGTGGAGGCCATGAAGGAAAGCCACTTACTGACTAGATATGGCTTGTTCAGTCTGTCCCCCCCCCCCCCAGCTGAAGACTGAACCCAGGACCTTGTGCTTGCTAGGCAAACACTCTACCACTGAGCACAGTCTGCTTTCTTAAGCACCCCATATCCAACTACCCAGGGGGACGCGAATTATCCACAATGTTCAGTTAAAAGTTGAGGAATAATAGAGTAATCAGTTCAAGACAAACCAGGCAGCCAGGGGAGGTGGTGCTCACCTTTAATCACAGCACTTGGGAGGCAGAGACAGGTGAACCTCTGAGTTCAAGGCCAGTCTCGTCTACAGAGTGAGTTCCAGGGAAGCCAGTACTATGTAGAGAGATCTTGTCTTAAAAAAAAAAATTCTATGCAGAGGCCAGATATGATAGTGTGTATGCTTGTAACTCCAGCAGTTGGGAAGCTGAAGCAGGAAGAATCAGGATCTTAAGGCCATGTTTTGCCACATTGTTTGAGGCTAAGGTATCTGATCTCCATAGATTGTCTCAAAAGGGGGAAGGGGAAAACATGAATAGCGAGTAGATATGCAAAACAATCTCAGAAATGAAAGAATGGTTTGAAAGACGGCAAGTTGGGCAGATTCTCAGTTCTTTAACAAAAATTCTGAACTCCAAAATGTCTGTAAACTAAAATTTTGTTGTATGTTTTTCAGTAAGTTAATTAAAATAGCAACTCCTGGCACTGGAGACATTACTCAGGTTAAAAACACTCACTGGCAGCTCTTTCAGAGGTCCTGAGTTCAATTCCCAGCAACCACATGGTGGCTCACAACCATCTTTGATGAGATCTGGTGCCCTCTTCTTGTGTGGACATACATATAGGCAGAATGCTGTGTATATAATAAATAAATAATTTTTTTTTAAATATTTATTTATTATGTATACAATATTCTGTCTGTGTGTATGTCTGCAGGCCAGAAGAGGGCACCAGACCTCATTACAGATGGTTGTGAGCCACCATGTGGTTGCCGGGAATTGAACTCAGGACCTTTGGAAGAACAGGCAATGCTCTTAACCACTGAGCCATCTCTCCAGCCCCAATAAATAATGTTTTTAAAAAAAATCTAGCAACTTTTTGTGACCAGGAGCCTCTATCTGTTCTAATGTGACTATGTATATTTTCCGTCACTTCTATTGATGCCAGAATTTTCAAATTCAGGACTTAGACATATGTACAGAAGTCTCAGATGCAGTCAGTGGGGACTGAGCCTTAGATGTGAGAGAAGACTGGGAGTAAAATTGTATTAGTTTCATTGTTAGCCACAGAGACGGTAATTAGCTAATGTAATGATAAATTTTTAGGTTTTGGTACCGGGTCTTGCTGTATAGCACTGGCTATGTGACCTAGGCTGGTCGGAAACTCGTGAAGATACTCCTGCCTCTGTCTCCTTAGTGTGCCACCATGCCTGGGTCCAACAGTAATTTTTGAACTGTGCAGCTTACAATGTGTTTGATCATAAAATGAGTACAGCCTCTAGTGGGCATCTCTGATGTGTTCCAGGGAAGTAGGTGAAATGCCAGGTGGGCTCGAGTGGGCTCTTCCGACCTTCAGCTGACCAATCCTCTTTGTTTCTACAGTGGATGTGACCCTGGACCCAGACACAGCCTACCCCAGCCTGATCCTTTCTGATAATCTTCGTCAAGTGCGGTACAGTTACCTCCAGCAGGACCTACCAGACAACCCTGAGCGGTTCAATCTGTTTCCCTGTGTCTTGGGCTCTCCATGTTTCATCGCTGGGAGACATTACTGGGAGGTAGAGGTGGGAGATAAAGCCAAGTGGACCATAGGTGTCTGTGAAGACTCGGTGTGCAGAAAAGGTGGGGTGACCTCAGCGCCCCAGAATGGATTCTGGGCAGTGTCATTGTGGTATGGGAAAGAATACTGGGCTCTTACCTCCCCGATGACTGCCCTCCCCCTTCGGACCCCTCTTCAGCGGGTAGGGATTTTCTTGGACTATGATGCTGGTGAGGTCTCCTTCTACAATGTGACAGAGAGATGTCATACCTTTACTTTCTCTCATGCTACCTTCTGTGGGCCAGTCCGGCCCTACTTCAGCCTCAGTTACTCGGGAGGGAAGAGCGCAGCTCCTTTGATCATCTGCCCTATGAGTGGGATTGATGGGTTTTCTGGTCATGTGGGGAATCACGGTCATTCCATGGAGACCTCCCCTTGAGGAGGTGGACTGAGACCACAAGTGCTGTTGGCTGTAATCCTACCCCAGGCACACAGGATCTTGTCGACTTGTCAATTCCTGTCCATCAAAGCCAGGTGTCCTTACCATTTCCCATGCCCTTACAGAGAGAGACAGTGTGTTCATGGTCTCTACTACACTTTCCCTCCCTTGCAGATTGTGAGATGTAATGAGAAGTATTGCTGTTTCCCAGAATAAAAACAGATTCCTCCTCCTGTGTTTTACACTTTTGTTGGTTTTTACACATGACTGAATAGATGAAGACTATGGATAGGATTTAGAGAACCGCTTTTCTCAGTGATGGGCTTTGATGTAGAAGTGTAAGCCAAATAAACCCGTTTCTCCCTTTTGGTGCTTTTGGTCCGCGTCTATCACAGCAGCAGAGAAGCTGAGAGAAACTGTTACTAGGCTGGTGAAAATGCTGTGATAGTCCCGGCCTTGTTTTGGGAAGGACTGTGGAAGTGTTTGCAACTTTGGTTTGGAAAAGCCATTGAATATTAAAAGTATAATGGGCTGCGGGGTCTCAGAAAATAAGAGTGTTGAGAGAAACACAGATGATAGAGACCCAACTTGTGAAGCTGCAGAGAAGCAAAGACTATTGGGGTCATTTGTGTGATACGCTTGAATTAAGAATGTGTGGTTTTCCAGTCTGGTCTACAAAGCGAGTTCCAGGACACCCAGCCGATACTGTTACACAGAGAAACCCTGTGTTAAAAAAACCACAAAAAGAATGTGTGATTTCTGGACAGCTGGGGCTGAAGAATTGGCTGTGAGCAAGAGGCCAGCACCACTGAAGTGAAACCTTTGCTTTATTGGGACAGTCGATACTGGTCAACTGGGGTGAAGATCAGCTGATTAACAACAGGCTAGCCCTGTTGAGACAAAATCTTCTGGGAAGTATTTCCTCCAGGTCTGCACAGAGAGACTGGTCCAGAGGAGGCCAATCCTGCATCTCAAGCTAGTAGCAAAACTTGGTAATGTGTAAACATCTCCCATGTGGTACTTGGTTTTGACTGCATGAACAAGGTTAAAGGGGTCATGGCGAGAAGCTGAGATTTGGCATCCTGTAGTAGCCACACAGTCCCTGAAGAGAGGTGTGGCCAGTTGCAGCAGAGAGCCCGGCATACTGGCGATGATGGGACTATAGGATGGCCAGCAGGTCCACCAGCAGATGTGGGCCTGTCAGACGAGTTTGTGCTGCATAAGGTGGAGCCAGAGAGGCGAAGCTATGTAAGCCCTTTGGAGCCCAGAAGATCATGAGTCCCAAATGTTGGACGGTTATTTAACTATTCAAATTGGGTTTAATTTGGTTTGTTTGTGACTGTGCCCTGGTTCTGCTCTCTTGAAGTGTATGTAACTTGTATTTTGATTTTACAGGAATCCACTTAATGAGATTTTGGACAATTTAAAGAGATTTTGGAGTTTAAAAGTGTTTGAATTGTTTAAATCCTATAGAACTTGAACATTTTTATTGCTGTTTGTCTGGGTGTATTGTGTGCATGAGTGCGGGTGCCAAGAGAAGCCAGCTGAAATCATCTGGGAAGAAGGAACCCCAGCTGAGAAAATACCCCCAGCAGACTGGGCTGTAGACAAGTCTGCTGGGGCGTTTTCTTGATTAATGATTGATATGGGGAAGGACCAGCTGACTGAGTAGGTCCATGCCTAGTCAGGTGGTCCTGGGCTGTTTAAAGAAGCAATCCAATAAGCACTGGCCTTCTGGCCCTTCAGTTCCTACCTCCAGGTTCCAGCCCTGAGCTCCTGCCTTGACATCACTCAGTGATGGACTGTAATGTGGAAGTGTAAGCCAAATAAACCCTTTCCTGCCCAAGATGCTGTTGGTCAATGTTTTATCATAGCAATAGAGAATAAGACAGTTTTTGGACCGTGTCTCCCTTCTCAGAACCCAGGATGGAACCACAGACTGTTTGAATGACTCCCTTTCTCCTAACTTTATTTTCGTGAAACAGTAATTCTACCCTGATTTCCAGTTATTTTACTAACCCCATTATTCCAGTTTATGGTTTTGGTTATAATTACTTTACACTACTGATGATAAATGACCCCACCTACGTAGTGACATAACGTTTTAACTAGTGTCTCTGCCTCAGTGATTTTCCAATGGCACTGTTTGCTCCCTTCCTGCTATTGAAAGGCTTGTCTTGGTGCTAGGCATGTGCAGATCACCTAAGAATGTCCCTGGAGTGTTTGTGAGCTGGTGACTATCATGCTCCATTTCTAGAAGGCAGAGGCAGAACTCTGGGACTTCACTGCATCCCTTTGGAGTGGGGGTACAATGTGTTTCCTGGTGTGTGCCATTAGAGGCAACAGCATCCAGTCTTTGGAGTCAGAGGCTAAGGCCACTTTGTACAATCCCTGCCATGGTTCTTAGTGCTGTTTCCCTTTGGGTACATGCCCTACTGTGTTTACCACTCTTAACTGGAGCTTGGAGTTGGGAGAATGAAGCCTAAAAATGAGATAGACTAAGTACCATGCAGTACCAATTTCATTCAGAGCACCAGACAGTTTATACTCTGAGGGTTAAGAAGACTCAGCTGAGTAAAGTGTACATCACAAGGACAAACCACATGTGGCAAAAACATTTTCCGCAGCATCATATAAACAACGATATCCAGTTGTATTGAATAAACTCTTACCCACCACACTTGGGAGGAGTATGAAAATACATTCCAAGAACGGGTCTGTGTTTTTGAAGAAACAGAGGTCGTGAGACTTGTTTTCTTGGAATTTTCTCACAAGCACTCGGAATTCCCCTTGCACAGCTCCTTTCCTGACACTACTGTTTAAAAATGAAGTGACTATGTACGTTTACATTGCTGTTCTTTGGGGGTATTGGGATGAAACCCATTTTGCAATATGGGTTCATAATCCCCTCCTACATAATAGCTTCCTTCTGAATAGTTTATAGAGCTAGTATCTCAGTGTCCTGTCTCTTTTTCTAATGATGAGAAGATAAAGTGCATATCCATGGCCTGTAGCCCTTGTGTTGTCTGACCCTTGGGAGAATGTTTTCAGGTCTGTGTGTGTTCATCTGGTTATTACTATTGTGGGGTATTGTTTTTGAGACAGAATCTCTTTGAACCCACACCGGGCTCACTTGGTATGCCCTTCTTGCCTTGAACCGTTGGGTGCTAGATGATAGGACAGAAGTCATATGCCCACCTTGTTCTTGTTTGGGTGGTTTTCTATTGGCTAAGAAACAATGCAGCCCTAAGTAAAATAGATTGGAGGGCTCCAGACATTCTTCCCGGCACTAAATAGTCAGTCCAAGCTTGTGGGTGATGTCACCATGTGCTGCAGAAGATGAGACTGAGAAAAAAGTCTCAGGAATTTGTATCTTAGCTGCTTCTGCGCATGGCCCCAGAATACTAGGTTGTTAGGTTGTATACACATACACACTTATTCCTGATCTAACATTGGGCTTCTGTGGCCGAAGACCATTAGATGTGTCCTAATGAATGAAAAATGCCCCAACTCTATATTCATTTTTTTTTTAGATTTTAAGGAAAATAGTACAACCAACCAGCGACCCAGGTGCTTCCACAAGGTAGAATTAGCTTCTACTGATACGTAAATGCTTAGAATAATACACGTGTATTTGACGACACTGCTTGACTTTTTGCACAGTAGCTCAGTACTCTTGACAACTTAATGATGTGTATACAATTGCCCTTGTGTTGCAAATAAACAAGCAGAAAGGATCAATCATTTATCTAAGGTGTGCAGCTAGGGAGCAGCAGAGCCAGGATCTAAAAGTGAGATTTGATGTGGCCACCACATACATCAATTTCTGCCGCCTAGTGTGTATATATACTGCTCTCTACATGTGAAGTATTGTGCAGAATGGGAACTTTGAAGTGCTGATTTGCTGGTTTGGAATACCTGCCTTAGCACTGTTCACTACAGAAGATCTGCAATTGAAAAATGGGTGGAATCTTAAGTCAAAATTACATGCCCTTTCACTTAGTCTTTAGAGAGAAAAAAACCCAGAGAGGACATTCCATACCTATCCAAGGACGTGTGCCACCACGCCCAGTAATGGGACAGTCTCCAGGCAGACAGGATCTCACACAAGGTTTCCTACTGCTACAGTAGTTGCAGCTTCTCGCTGTACTTTTACTAGAAGCAAACCTGGAGCAACAAAGTAGCCTTGTACTTAATAAAGTGCCCAAGGTGAGTAAAAACATGGATAGAGGTGAACTTGGGCCAGCATGATGGTTCAGAGGAAAGACATTGGCTGAGCAAGCCTAGCAACCTGAATGTGATCCCTGAAACTCAAAGTTCCACAGAGTTGTCTCTGACCTCCACACATCCACCATAGGCATGCATGCCCACCTATATACTCATGTAGAGTTAATAATACTGAATTCAACATTTGTTTAGGTAGGGCTAGCAAGATGACTCGGTAGGTAACTTTCTGCTGCCAAGCTCGACAAACCGGGTTTGTAGAAGGAAAGAACTGAAGTTGTCCTCTGACCTCTATATGTACTATGGGTGGGTGTGTGAGTGTGTGTGAGTGTGTGTGTGTGAGAGAGAGAGGGGGAGAGTGTGTGTGTGCACATTTGCACAAATCTTTTTATAAAAAGGGATTTTTGAATGTTAAAAGTAGAATTTAATGCTGAGTGAAAATATCAGTCTTAAGTTTATGAACAAAAAGATTGTCATTACTTAAATGTGTGGGAAGATGAGCAAGAGGAGGCAGCAAGGGTGATGTTTTTGGTCTTTTTTTGTGGTGGTGAGTTCATGAGTATTTATGATTTTAACTTAAAAAAAATCCTGCTATTTTGAATGGGATTAAATGGCCCTCAGACTGGGCTGGAGAGACGGTGCAAGAGATAAGAGCACTTGTTCTCACAGAAGGCCCTAGTTTGCTTCTCAATATTCCAGTCCTGTTGGATCTGATGCCTTTCTCACCTTCACAGGCACCAGGCACAGATGGAGTGCACATACATACTTGCAGGCAAAACCCTCAAACACATAATTTTTTTTTAAAATCTAAGTGAACCTGAAGCTATTGTGAATGTATTCATCTTCAGAATGGTAAGTAGCCTCTTCGTTCACTGAGTCGGAATATGAGCTCTAATGGCAGACATGAGGGTCAGTCCGTTTCTTTTGGGCACCTGGTCCTTGGGGCATCTAGTTAATTATATATTAGGGTTTAGAAGCCTTTCATTCTTTTATTGCCACAGGAAATTGTCCACACATACCTTTGGCCACTTCTTTTTCTTCCTGGTACATCACCTTGAAGAGGAAAGGAGGCCTAGAAGAGACACTCAAAGTATAAAGGGAAACTAAACATGGCCCTTACCTTCCACCAATACATTTAGAAAACAGAGGATATGCATAATTTCCAACCATTTAAAGGCACTATGAAATTAAGGACAAATAGCTGTCAGATGGGTAATGGTAATTTGTTACTGCCGTTTATCTCAAGTTCACACCAATAGAAAAATTACTTCCCTCACCGTTCCCCCTCTCCAGTATAAATCTTAAATGGTTCCTAGTGTGCCAAGGATGGTGTTGTCTCTTATTCCATGAAAGACAATGACTCAAATACATAGTTAGCCAGCTTTGAGTGCTGCAGCTGGACCTGACTCCTAGGAAAATACAAGATAACTTTCTGCTATGAACATAGTAGAGCATATACTTTTGTTGTATGATAAGGCCTCTCTTGGGTATATTCCCAAGAGTGGTATTGCTGGGTCCATGGGTAGGTTGATCCCGAATTTCCTGAGAAACCTCCACACTGCTTTCCAAAGTGGTTGCACAAGTTTGCATTCCCACCAGCAATGGATGAGTGTACCCCTTTCTCCACAACCTCTCCAGCAAAGGCTATCATTGGTGTTTTTTATTTTAGCCATTCTGACAGGTGTAAGATGCTATCTTAAAGTTGTCTTGATTTGCATTTCCCTGATCGCTAAGGAAGTTGAGCATGACCTTAGGTGTCTTTTGGCCATTTGAACTTCTTCTGTACTGCACGTATTGGCTTTGTGGGAGCCTAGGCAGTTTGGATGCTCACCTTACTAGACCTGGAAGGAGGTGGGTGGTCCTTGGACTTCCCATAGGGCAGGGAACCCTGATTGCTCTTTGGGCTGATGAGGGAGGGGGACTTGATTGGGGGAGGGGGAGGGAAAGGGGAGGCGGCGGTGGGGAAGAGACAGAAATCTTTAATAAATAAATAAAAAAAAGATAACTTTCTGTTTTTGAAAAAACTGAAGTCAATCAAGGACCAGGGATAAAAAGTGAGCACAACTAAAGAATTAGGGATAGATGAAACATCATTGACTGTAGGTCACCTTTGTGTTATAGTAACCAGGAAGGAAATGCTAGGTCTGCACTTCTGTATGCTCTTCCTGTGCTCCTCCTCCTTCCTGAACTCTGTCAAACCCAAAACCACAGTCATGCAAGACAAGACCACCACTGAGCTCATGCATAGGTCCTTGTGCTCTGAGGTCATGAGACTGGTGACCCATAGCTAAGTCCAGCTGTAAACTGTCATGATTAAATTACTAAATCCTTGTTTCTTGTTTAACCCCAAACTTCCTCCTTTATGAGGTCTCTGTGAAGAATAATGAGAAATACACAAAGCGGTGGGACGATTACGGAGGCACAGACTCTCCTAGGTTGTTCCATTATCTTCGATTTTAAGGTATGTGCACACATTGACAGTATTGCCCTGCTTTACTAGACAGTTTCCGTGATTAAAAAAAAAATGTACCCGGACAAAAGTGACTTAGGCTCCCAATTCCCAGCTGCAGGTCATCAGAGCAGGGTAGTCAGGGTGGCAGGGACTTGAAGCAGCTAGTCACATCCACAGCAAGAGAAGGGAAGATGCAGGTATGCTCACCCGTGCTCAACTGCCTCTCTCCTTTTCACTCAGTCCAGGCACAGCCATGAAAAGATGCTGCCCACATCCAGGGTGGGTCTTCCCAACTCAACCCCAATCAAGAAATGTCCTCGCTAGGGCTGAATAGAGAACTCAGTGTGCACACTTCAGTTCATAAGCACAGAACTTCAGTTCAAGGGAGTCCAGTGGACTAGGGCACCAGGCACACATGACACACAGACATACATTCAGGCAAAACCCCATACACACGATGAAAAAGAAAGTCCTTCACAGGCTAACCCAACCCAAACAATCCCTTATTGAGACCCTCTTCCTGAGTGATTCTAGATTGTCCTAAGTTGACAATTAAAACCAAATATCACTTGCTGCTCTTGCAGAGAACCAGAGTTGAGCTTCCAGCCCCCCATCAGCTTAGGAATACCTGTAGCTCCAGCACTCTTCTGGCCTTCATGAACACCCATACACACATGGCATGCACCCAACACAGGTACATACACAGAAATGAAAAATAAATCTTAAAAAGTTTATATTGCTGGGGATGGGGACAGGGAAGAGTAAAGTATGGAATAAGTTAAACCAAACAAAGAATTTATGAAAAACTTTATAAAGGACTGCAATTTTTTTTATTGAAAAAAAAATTCCTGCCTCCTCCCAGCCTCCCATTAGAGGACTGCAATTTTATAAACTAATTAAAACATGATATTAGCCAAGCAATGGTAGTGCACACGTTTAAACCCAGTACTTACAAGAAAGAGGCAGGCGGATCTCTGAGTTGGAGGCCAGCCTGGTCTACAGAGTGAGTTCCGGGACAGCCAGGATACAGAGAAACCCTGTCTCAAAAGACAAAATCTGCATGAGTGGAAAATGCTTTCTCCAAAAGACAGGTTATGAAGTGAAGATTCAGTGCCAGGTGTGGGATAACTTCCCTATCAACTGTTGGGGGCACTCCTTAAATCGCCCCCAAAGAACACAGACTGTTCCTATCAGGGCTACTGTAATTGGATAGCAAGGCACTATTGCTGAAGACATGACAGACTTTGGTTACAGGACATAGACAAATCAAGCCTGGATCCAAGAAATATTCCTGGCTGTCCTGGAACTTGCTTTGTAGACTAGGCCGGCCTCGAATTTACAGAGATCCCTGCCTCTGCCTCCCATGTGCTGGGATTAAAAGCATGGGCCACCACTACCCAGCCATCTGCTTTCTAAAGAAACGGTGTGGATGGGAGGTGGGGAGGACTTGGGAGGAGTTAAAACTGTAATCAGATATATTGTTTAAAAGATCTATTTGCAATTTTAAAAAGGATGAGAGAGGAGAGAAGGGAAGATGGGGGAATAGGAAGGGGAAGAGAGGAGAAGGGAAGGGAAAAGATTAACAAAATTCTTATTGATCATATAGCTCATAGTTCCACCAGATGGAAGGGTGCCAACTGTTCAAAAGGACTTGATGAAATTCTTATTAAGAAAGAGATAAGGAGCCGGGCGATGGTGGCGCACGCCTTTAATCCCAGCACTCGGGAGGCAGAGGCAGGCGGATCTCTGTGAGTTCGAGACCAGCCTGGTCTACAGAGCTAGTTCCAGGACAGACTCCAAAGCCACAGAGAAACCCTGTCTCGAAAAATCCAAAAAAAAAAAAAAAAAAAAAAAAAAAAAAAGAAAGAGATAAGGATTTCTACTTGGGCTGTTGACAAGTAGAAACTGTATCACAAGGGTTTGCTTTTCATAAAGGGAGTCAACGAATTAGTGAGGAAAGATGAATTTTCAATAAAAATGTAGAAAGGGACTGGAGAGGTGGCTCGGTGGTTAAGAGCACCTAGCAGCTCTTCAAAGACCCTGGGGTTGGATTCGAGGTGTTTGTATGGTGCCTCACAACTGTCTGTAACTCCAGTTCCAGAGGATCTAACCTATTGTGGCCTCCAGTGGCAGCATATACACGCAGGCAAAACACCTCTGCACATGAATAAATAAAAATTTTAAAAATAAAAGCTTAGAAAGCAATTTACTAAGGAAATAAAAAAATCCTTCAGTGTAAAGATTAAACCTTAAAAATCCAAATTGGGCGATGATGGTGCATGCCTTTAATCCCAGTACTCGGAAGGCAGAGGCAGGTGGACCCCAAATTATTCTCTTCGTGCAGAGAAAAGTACTTAATTTTTGCAGAAAGTTTTTTTTTTTAAATAAAAAAAAGCCTCCGTGCTAATAAAAACAAACACAAAATCCTATCAAAGTTAATGAAAATTTGCAATTCTCTATGCCTCCTTCCTGAACTTAGCTCTAAATACATCAGTTTAAAGCACCAGTGTTCAAATACTGAACGCCCAGTGCTGTGCCCCGAGAGCCTCCCAGGACTCTGGGGTGCAATTCTGAGTCGGGAGGGAAGCGACAGAAACTGCTGAGCCTGTTTTTTTTTCCTCCTTTCGTCCTCAAAATCTTGGCGAATGAGACGGTGGAGAACAGAGAAGCTCTGTCTTCAAAACAGTTACATCCCGTGTAACACACGGACTTTTCCCTTCTTTTTCACGGGCAAAAGAGTTTTCCGTTTTCAGTCTACAGGTGGCCATCTTTTGTCACCGTTAACCAACAAATCTCAACGTTGCTACGTCAGAGGCGGTGCCACGGTATTCTCTATATCAGGAAAAAATCTGCAGCCGACTCTCGTGTGTCAGGATGGCCGAGTGGTCTAAGGCGCCAGACTCAAGCTCAGCTTCCCTGGTTGGGGGTTCTGGTCTCCGTATGGAGGCGTGGGTTCGAATCCCACTTCTGACACAGGAACATTTTTTTTTTAACCCCTCACTCAGTTTCTAAAAACAGACATCGTTTTGAGCTCATAATTAAGAAGTACCGAAACACTTTAAATCTTTAAAAATTGACCTTGAAAACTTTCTAATGGGTCAGCCGACTTTGACGCTAGAAGCGGAAGCACGGCTATGGTTTTGAGCACTCGAGACTCTATCTGACTCGGGCTACTGCGGACCGAGCGAAAACCGAGCGGCGGGCGCGTCCCGGGGGTCCGACCACCGGAGATCCCCCTACCCCGCGGCGTTTGGCCACGCGCCTTGCCCGCCGCGAGTGTCCCAACCCTGAAGTCCTGCAGGCGCCACAGCGCCCCCTGCAGGAGTCGCGAGATAAATCATGATTTCATCGCCTTGTCCGAACTACCCGCCTGTTCTAGTCACTCAGGCTTGAGACAGGGCAGGCCTGCAGGCCCCTGTGCAATCAGCTGCTTGGTTCCATTTTCCCTACAAAAGCTTGCTCTTTCCTTCCTTCCTTCCCTCTCTCCATCGTTCTTTCCTTCTTTCTGTCTTCCTACCTCTCCCTTTCCCTTCCAATCCTATTGACCCCGAAATCCTTCGTGCTCTGCGTATTTTGCCTCCACAAAACTATTTTTTTCCCCAAGAAAACAAAGCCGGTCATGTAAAAGAAAGATTTTAAATTCCGGTCAGAATTTACTCTAGCGCACGTGGTCTCTATTCTAGGTCCTATCCTATATCTGTATTTATCCTGTTTTTCTTGCATGCTCATATTCCTAGACTAGGACCTGATTACCTTCTGAAAAAGCGTCCCCAAAGCTTGTGAGATGACTAGCCTCTCCCCAAGCCCTTCGCTTTTAAAAGTAAAGTATTTGTGTGGTGGGGTGGAGGTGGTACCTGTTTTTAAATCACTTTTCCTCAGAAACTTTCCCAAACGCTACAAATTCCCAGCATGACGTAGTTCCCAGATTTTAAAAAAAAAAGTTCCCTAAGAGAATTTTCCTCATTGTAGACACACTATATCAGAAACACAAACCCCTTTTGTGCTTTTCCATTTTGTCAGAATTTATTTAATAACAATTCACAAGCCCAGATGGTTTGTTAGTTGAAGTATACAAAGTAGTTCTGATTTTCCTTTCTAAATGAAAAACACATTCTTCGCTTTAAAGAGAATAAGAGATAATTTATTCTTGGGCCAAATATGAGTGACCATGGCCCAGGAACGTGGATTCAGGTTAAACATAGAACAAAGAAAATTAATAAATTAAGGTATTTACCAAGTTATACTGGTGGGTACGTAAGACAGTCAGTTTACAGCGAAGCAGGGAAATCTCTCCTCTAGGTTTCAGATGCTGTCGGGCATCTTAACTTCTGGCTTCCTGGAAGCTTTCGGTCTGCTTAAAGCCTAATGTAAAGGTAGTACCTGACAGACAGGTGTGGTGGTGGGGGAACGAATGGATAACAACTGCACCTGATAATTCGGCTTTGGGTCCGAATATTTTAACTCTATAGTTGTACAGCTCTAGCCGTTCATTCAGCCTGGACCAGCAAGGGTGAGCCACCAAGGGGCGGGGCCGCACAGTGAAGCCCAGGACTGGGTTGGACGGATGGATGGACCAAAGGATGAAAGAACCAAACAGTGACTGGGTAAAGCAACTGGGGGACTGCAGCATACTGTGTTGTACTGAGCTGAAGCCGTAGGGACAGTTGCAGGTTTTTGGTTTTTCAGTCCCTTGATGTACACACACACACACACCTACTGGTTTGATGAGGGTGGATGGGGCTATCACCACCAGTGTTGTATCCCTTTTATGGGGTCCAGGTGAGGCTCCCTTTGTTGGTTCCTGGCACCCACATGTGGCTCCCAGCCATCGGTAACACCAGCTCCGGAGGATCCAATGCCTTCTTCTGGCCTCTGCAGGCACTGTACACACAGTGCATAAACATACATGCAGACAAAACACCCACTCACATAAAAGAAAAATAAATGCATCTGTAAACACAGACAAACACTGGTGACTGGGCCAGTGGTGCACACCTTTAGTTTCAGAATGCAGGAGGCAGAGTCACGTGACATCTGTGGATTCAAGGCCAGCTTGAGAGGGAGTCCCAAACCTGTCAGGGATACAAAGTGAAACTGTCTAAAAAACTAAACAACAACAACCAAACATTGATAATAACATCAGGTAGGTAGCTTACAACAGGGCAGCGAATCTCTAGTTATTGTATATCTGATGACATTAGCTTTTGCGTTGATGGATTTGGGTTACTAGCAGCTAGGGTTCAATATAAAATATTGAGCTTCTGGCAATTGGCAGCAGAATAGAGGTAATTGAGTCTGGGAAGATACAAGGATGAGAAGAAGCACCTCAGTTAGAGAGGACTGAGGTATTCTAGCATTATGTTGACTATAGGATGGCTGTGGATTGATGTGGGATTCCCTTTTGAATGCTGTGAATATGATTAGTTAATTAATAAAGAAACTGGCTTGGCCTGATATGGCAAAAAATAGAGGCAGGCAGGGAAAACTAAACTGAATGCTGGGAGAAAGAAGGGTGGAGTCGGAGAGAAGCCTTGTAGCCCTGCCAGAGACAGATGCCAAAACTTTAGCCAGTAAGCCACAGCCATGTGGTGATACAGATGAATAGAAATGGGTTAAATTAATATGTAAGAGTTAGCCAATAAGAAGCTAGAGCTAATAGGCCAAGTAGTTGTTTAATTAATACAGTTTTTGTGTGATTATTTCAGTTTCTGGACAGCCGGGAAATAAACAAGGTGCCTCCTTACTACGAATTAGCATACTAACGTAGTGTGCTAAATTCGTGTAAAACCTGAGAGGGTTCCATAGCCAAACCTCCAGAAAGAGTCAAAGATATTTAATTAAAACAGTTTTTATACGATTATTTCAGTTTCTGGGCAGCCGGGAAACAAACAATGGGCCTCCTTACTACAATAGATGATGAAGAAGGCATTTTGTACATTTATTTCAAAATATCCAGAACAAAGAAGTTTGCATGTTTTCACCAAAATTAAGTGACAAATGATACAAGAGGTTGAATGTTTAAACTCATTTAAACATTACACAGTGTGAACCAGACAGACTGGCTCATGCATGTAGTCCCAGAACTTTGGAGGGCTGAGATGGGATTACTAGGTTAGGCTACAAAATGAGACCCTGTCTCAAAATAATAATAATAAACAATAATAAAAGTAGGAATGAATTTGGTGCATGTCTTTAATCTCCTCACTTGGAAGGCAGAGGCAGGCAGATTTCTATGACTGGTGAGTTCCAGGATATCCTGGGCTATCAAAGAACCAAACCTGGGCTCCAGAGGCTCAGTGAACTACCTGAGTTCCTTCTCAGCCTTTTGCTCACCTCTTAAAGAAGACTACAAACCTTTTAATTCTTCATTCCCCCATTGGTTTTATTGATGTAGTCACAAGAAAGAGATTCATTGAGAACCTGATTAATTTTATTTATATAATTAAAATATAATTGCATCTATTTTCCCTTCTCTTTCCTCTCTTCAACCCAACTCCTCCCATGTACTGTCTGTCCCCCATCCCTGGGCAAATTCGTGGCTTCTTTTTCTTTAATTGTTTTACACACACTTCTAAATGTTCTAGCTACTTCAAATTACTATCTAAATCACCAGCTGCTCAGTCCACATAATGTTACTTTACCGCTTATTATTTCAAGACTGACCACTTAACAATGGATAACCAGTAGGGGTCTCTTCTCTGAGGAAAACTATTTCTCCCGCCCTCAGCATCCCTTAGTTGATTGTAGGTCTTTTCCTAGCGTTGAGACCAGGTGAGTTTCTCCTTTCCATATTTGTATGTCTGTTGGTGTCTTGCTCGGTCTTGTCTAGGAAATCCTGGGATAGTTTTGCCTTCTTCTTGGCAAAGCACTTATCACATAGTCAACACCTCAAGTACACAGTTAAACAAGAGCTCCAGGGCATGACATGAGAGTTACAGGAAGAAAAATATTTTTCAAATCCCTAGAAGATGAGAGCAGAACAGTAAAACAAGAAAGTTTTCTTAAAAACACAACGACCACGAAGGGACTCGAACCCTCAATCTTCTGATCCGGAATCAGACGCCTTATCCATTAGGCCACGCGGCCAGGCGGTGGGGAGGGGTAATCACGTAACAGTCAAACGAAATGTGATTGAATAGGGGTGGGGTTATTCAATAAAAATAACAGACTCAGTATAACAAAAAAGTTACTAATTTGGAATCAAAATTTACAGAGATTTCTAAAATGTAGATTTGGGGAGCTAAAAAGAAGCAGGTTGGTCAATGATTCCTCCGTGTGAACGCTACTACGACCCTAGAACCATAGAGATGTCCAGCCAGAACTCAGAGGACCTTATTAAGCAAATGAGGAAGGGAGGCGCACTGATATTTGGAGGGTGGGAATCAGAAAGGATTCTCAGCCGGCAAGCTTTAAAGAAAGCTTGTGCGAAAGTAAAAAGTTGGCTTAAGACTGGAAAAAAAAATTACTAAATTTGCAAAGTCAGTTTAGGACGGATGGAAAGAATGGAATCACTGGGAGGTGGAGGTAGAGAACCAAGAGTTCAAGGTCATCCTCAAATACCAAGAGTTCGCGGTTTTTCTGGGCTAACAGAGATCCTGTCTCCAAAGCAAAACGAAAAAGCAAGATGAAATACAAGAGCCTTCTACTTTTAGACTCCAACGATCTGAAGCCATCACCTCTTTAGCTACTGTTGGAGTCTTGTGAATTCAACACAGCGCTCAGTCATGAATTTATTTTGATTTGAGGGGCTTTCTTGACTTTTATTTTTCCTGGAATATTTTAATGGGCAATTGGTTGACTCCAGTGATATCCAACCCACAGACTAAAAGTCCCCTGTAAATAGAGATTGGCTTCTGTGCAGGACACATTCAAATTGTGCTGAGCGCTGTAAACACACAAAGGATGCTTGTTGGTGGACGCCCTCCTTTGTTTATTACTTTGTAACTAATTTCTCAATTTATTTAAAAAGACCAACGAAAGACAGAGTCTCAGATTAGACTGTAGTCTCAGTCTCCATCATCATCATCATCCTCATCATTATCATCATGAAGACATCTATTACTTTGGGGTGTTTACTTTCATTTGTTCTGTTTATATTTGGTAGAACACATAAGCACACAGCTAAATATTCTGTGGTTAGATCTTGAGTTTAGCTGGTGTGCGGGATAGTTTTATCAAATAATTGGGAGTCCGTCTATCTTGGCTGCAGGTAGGTACAGAAATGAACCAAAATTTCACACCTGGACAACATTTTTCGTATCAAGAAGAACATCATTAATGAAAAATAGCTGTCTGGATAAGTCTCTGGCTCTAAGTCTAATGTCCAGGGAGTGTGATTCCCTTGGACTGTTAAGGAAACATACCAATCATTTTAATCTTTGGTTATACTTTCCTGTTCGGTGTTTAAGACCATGCAGGTCACCAAATTAATCACTTTTTGGGGGGTACTATCAAGGCCACATGAAGGCCACTTGTTGAGAGGAAACGTTGGCTCCTTCTACCTTTCTTTTGCCAGTTGTTCCATCTGTGTGAGGAGAGGTCAAAGGCCTCACTTGACCATGGCTTTGCAATGAAATTTTCCCTCTATGTAGACCTTGCTCTTTGTAGACTGGGCACTGGTTACAGCTCACTGGGTGGGGTCCCTATGATCTCCCTGAACAAGTTTCCCCGGACCTAGTTGACTCCGAGTGATATTGTTCCCTTTGTAATTTCTCTGACTTAACATTATAGTCCTCCAAGTACGATTATTGAACACTCGGAAGGTCACATACACCAGTCCGGTACTTTTAATTACTGTGTAACATTTTGATAAATCTTGGGCACTTTTAAATAGATTTTAATTGCACATACATTTTTGTTCTGTAAGCAGTCCTTGTAATTACTACACAGATCAGACCAATGACTCTTTTTTATGTCCCTTAATAGTTTTTTTCCTTATTTTACTAACTTTTATTCTTTGTGGTTTTCATATCATGTGTCTGACCCCGCCATCTCCCCATCCCATCTGCACTTCACCCTTGCAACCTACCACTACAAAACAAAATAAAAAAAAAACCCAAACCAAACCAAACCAAACCAACCAAACAAAGTAGAACAAGAAAGAAGAAAGAAAAAATTTCATTGTGGAAGGTGTGATGCGGCCCGCTGAACTGCACACACATTCAGTCCTTTCGTCTTCATTTGCGAGTGCTCATTGCCCTGGGTTCTGGTTCGAGGCCTCTATCTTCTGTCACACCATTGACAACAGGCTCTCATACCAGCTGCCCCAGATTTCTGCCATTGTCTTGGGTCATGGAGATCCTGCAGTTTGAGATAGTGGGTTCATCCCCTTCTCATGTTCTAATAGTCCATAGATGAGATGGATGTTGGTGTGGGTCAACCCACAGCTTTGGTTCTAGGCCTGAGTGTCAGCTGGAATGGTCAGCCTGCCAGCTTTCCTCCATTCTCTCCCAGCGCAGCCTGTTCTGCTCTAAGGCCCTCTGTAGACCAATGACTCTTTAAGTAGGCGTTTCATATACAGAAACTCTCATCTCTTGCTTTCCTTAGATATAGTTTCCGTAGACCTGCATATCTTGCTTGCTTTCTAGTTTTCTTTTCCATTATAATGAATCATCTAGCATTGATTTATTTATCTATCTGCCTATTTATTTATTTATAGACAGGGTCTTACCATAGTCCTGGTAAGTATGAAACTCCCTTTGTAAATCAGGCTGGCCTCTAACTCACAGAGATCTGCCTGCCTCTGCCTGGCAGTTGCTGGAATAAAAGGTGTGCTTTACCATGCCCGGGCTCATGCAGGCATCTTCTTCATATGGAAACCCTTTACAAAGAAAAGTTCCATTTTTACATCCTTCACGCGGCAACAGTGTCTCTAGAAACTGATAATCTGTCCTATGGGTCTTGGTTGCTATGTGCCTTCCTGCATTTTCCCTGGGTCCCTGCAAATTCCCACAATCTTTCCAGTCAAGCCATCTCAACTCGTTAGCTCCCACTGGCAGACGGCTAGTACTGGGGGCGCATGGCTGGGAAAACTCCAAGTCTCCTCTTATAACCAGTAAATACATCAGGCAAAACAGTTGTCAGTGTTAAAACAAAAATCCACCCCGGAGGTCTGGTATGATTTCTGTAGTTCATTATAAAAATGTGTTGAGTTTATCACCTGGCATGAGAGCCTCTGTTGGAAGGGTCTCTGCGTCTGATACTGCCATGATTCCATCCAAGAAGGTAAAAACCTAAAAGGAGAAGAGGATTGGGGCGGGCGACTGAATGCCTGCGGTGTAGGAAATTCTAGGGGTGCAGTGATTCCATTAAGGGCTCCACCATTCTGTTTCATACGACACAGTTTCATGAACCAAGATGGTAGTGAAATCCCTGTCTTCACCATCTTGATGATGTAACTAGCCAAGACGGGTGACCAAGTGACATGGTGGCCTACATCTTGATGAGGTCACCAGCCAACATGGCATCAAGCCATATTCTCATCTTTTGCTTATTGTGAGTTTAGTGTCATGATGAAATGAGCCCAACCTCCATCAGGAACAAGTCCCTGTGGCATCCACACACCCCACGGATTAGTTATGGGCAATTACCTTTTTGGTTTTTTCCAAATAAACATCCAGGTTAGATTAACATGGATATGAGATATAACCCTCTGGCATATAGGCCCTAAATAATAAAGAGCAGAAGAAACAATCTCTGCTGGTCTCAACCCAGTGAACAGGAGTTTATACACCTTTTCATAATTGCTACTGGGACCACCAAACTGTGTCACCCGAATCTTACTTGATCTTCCCTTGGTTCCTAGGTATAAACTCTTAGCTGGAAAGGAATCCTATGCAGTGGAAGGAATGGGGAGGTGCGCTCAATCCCCATAGGTGGCGCTGTTCCCTGGAAGCACAGGGACACAGTGGGAAGAAGGACATGACCTTGATACCATTTTGTCCCACTCAAGCATGGCATAAATTGAGTGCAGACACATTGTGACCCTCTGTGTTGACTAAATCCCTTAGAAACCAACTTGTTAAAAATACTTAATTTTGATTTAAAGCTTTAGTAGCATTGCCTGGCACTTTGATCCAGTTAGAAAAGCAATTGTCTCAGGACCTAATGGTCCAAAGCAGGGTTGGATTTTACCGTACCAAGAGGCTGTTTCCCTTCTTTCCACCAAACCTGATCTAAAGTCTTCCAGGTTCTCTGAGGAACCCACGGCAAGAGGAAACCATGCAGAGAAGGAAAGAAAGGGAAATCCGTGTATAGGGAGAGAGGATATGGAGTTAAGTTTAAATCTCAAAGGGCTCTCTCTCATTGTCCAGTCTCTCCTTAGTCAGTCCAGAGAGTATTAAATCTTGTTCGGGCACGGGGGGCAGGAGGGGGTGGTTGGACCAGTCAGAGGAGTTGGTTGCCCTCTGTCTTGGGGGATTCATTCTTTTCTTTCTTTCTTTTTGGAGCTTGGTTTTGGCAGGTTCCTTCCCATTCTGGTACTTAGGGTCTCAGCTTTTACCTTAGGGAGGAGGATTCTTTTCTCTAAGTCACTCGTTCACTTTAAATCACTACCGGAATGCTCTCATCACCAAAGACTTAGCCATTCTTCACAGTATTTCTTACCTTGGGCTGTGCACACAGTTGCCTGGTCACCAAGGTACTTATTATGTCCTGGGAATCATTACAGATCTAAGAGTATCATTGTTCTTATTCTAATGCAGTGGTGGCTGCTTCATCCCACTGCTGAGAGGTCAATCTCACAGTCTGGTGCAATTGCATAATTCATAATCTGTACGGGGAGGAGGGTATCTTATAGCCAACTGGAAGTCTTTATTCCAGCTGCCTGGGACTACACCCAGGTATTTAGAGACCTATGTGTAGCCTAGAGTGTCCAAAACACAGGGTTTTTGAAGGCAGACACCCCATCCTGGCATTTTCTTGGCAACTTAAGGAGGTTGGGGTGATTTTATGTTAGCAGTTTGGTAGAGCTAAGATAACCAGTTAACTGGATAGGGAGGTTTGAACAAGCAGGAGGTTTGACAGAAGCTAAGTTAGCTAGGACATCCCGAGCACGGGTTCCGAAAATAGAGTTGGGTAATTTTCCATGGACTTCTCCATCAAAGAGTTTAAATTCTAGTTAAACCTAAAATGGCCCCAGCAAGAATACAAGATGAAGGTCTTGCATTTGCACTGTCTTACCCTGTCACAGAAGAGCTGGGGACGGGCATCTAGAGATATGCATAACCAAGCAGTAAGTCTCAGTCAGGCTTTTGTCTGATTGATATCGATCTCAGATCTGCTTCCCCAAGGTGCGCTGGGAGAGACTTCACAACTGCCTGGCAACCTACTTCCTATGAAAGGATCGCTCTTCTTGGAGCGGTTCTGGAATACAGTGAAGTCTCCTCACTTTCTTCCACGTTCTGACTTGATGCTTGGACATTTTAGTTTCTTATCGCCGGAAACTTGCTAGAACTGCAAGATTTTATGGCCCACCCAGATCAACTGACGCAGAGACTCTGGTCCCAAACCTTTCTAGTGACCCCAAGTATTCCTACTTTCGGCGAGAGATGGACTAGAAGGACCAGCTTTCTGATTCCACGCTTTAGAAAGCCGGTCTTCTGATTCTTGGAGAAAGCGCGGGAACAATGGAGACCTGGGGCTTGATGAAATCTGTTGTTCCTGTCTTGAGCTCTAAGGACCCACTCTCCATTATGTGGTCGCTCTTAATCGTCAGCAGGAATGCTTGGCCACATAGGAGACACGCCTCTGGATTAACTGAAGGAGGAAGATACACCCTCAACATGGGTCTTCCTAAAGATATAGAGGTCTAAGGAAAAAGCAGCGAGCACCTGCCTCCTCAGATTCCCAATTGAGGGAGTGGCACTATCGCTACCGCTGCTGTCTACTGGTGCCATCAGACTTCAACTTCCAACATGGACTCAAAACCAGCGACACTTGGGAACTCCCAGCTTTCGTGGTCTGAACAACTCCTGGTCTTTTCAGCATGCAGCTAGCTACTGTTGGACTACCCAGTATGGGGCTTGTCGGCTGATCCAGTGTATTTTCTTTTATAATATAGGCATCCTATTGTTTCTGTTCCGCCAGAAACTCCTGGCCCCATTTTTACTGTTGTACCAAGGCTGAGAGAGAGAGGTAGAGAGTGCTTGCGCTTGCACCAAAGGACCCTGACGCTGCGGAGCATGAAGGGTTGTGCAGACTACCATTCTGCGTCTTTTTCTTGATGGAGACTTCCTGGGGGAGGGGGTGGGGGGAGGAGTAGAGTCCGCGCTGTGAGTGGGGTGGGGAGGTGGGCCCCGTGCACTAGCGCCTGCTACTTCCCAGGGTCTACACGAGCCCGCACCCGGCTGCCGGCCAGTCCACAGCCGAGTACGCTTTCCTCCCAGCCTGCTTTGTTCTCTTCACCTTCTGTCACCACACTGCCGGGTCTGCCACCTTTCACAGCAGAAATCACCATTCAAACCCCTCTCAGGAGCAGCCTGGCAGAATACTTGCTATCCACCCTAGGTGACAGATCATAGAAGGTTCTCTGGTCGAGATCCAGACTTTGCAGGTCACCTTATCTTTTCTTCTTCTAGCTTGTATTCCACATAGCATCCGAGACGCGGTGCTCAGTATGCATTATAAATTAATTGCAGGACACCTGCTGGCTGGAATGGCAATATCCAGTCATAAGAATATTTCGAGAATGTCTGTCCGCGAGGGGGTGTAGCTCAGTGGTAGAGCGCGTGCTTAGCATGCACGAGGCCCCGGGTTCAATCCCCGGCACCTCCACTTTTCAAGGTGTGTACAGAGTACCTTTTTTTCGAGTCTGGTTGTGTCCTCTGTCAATTCCAATCCACAGGAACAGAAGCCAAGACCAAGGGAGTCAAAAAAGCCTGTTCACTGGTTCTCGCATTTTATGTCGAGGCGCTTCAATCCAAAACACAGCATGGCAAAAATGCCTGGATACAGAGAGCAGAGAGGACAGTCTGGGAGCAGGCAGGGACTAGGAAATACGGATCCGCAGTGGGAAATCGGAAACTTTCTCCTTTCCCCCACTCCTCCCACGGCAACTTCCCCTTCGTTGATCCTCCATTTGGTTCCTATCTTCCATTTTTATATCTTGTGTGCATTCAAGTAATTTAAAAAGTATAATGCTGGTTTCCATCCAGATAAAAGTGCTTGGTTGGGCTAAGTAAGTTTAATCAAGCCCGAGACAAGGAAGGAAATCGCAAAGGCCACACGTCACTCGGTTCCTGCTTTCATCTCGTATTTTGAAGGGCCTCACATACGCAAGTGTGAGTACTTCACTACACACTTGCAAACTTCATGCACAACATGGGCCACCTTTCAGGATGAGGGGCGCCAACACCGAACGGCGGCCCTCAGGTCGGAGTATCCGGGGACTCTTTGCACTAACCCTGCAAAGACAGCCCAGGTAGTTCTAGGAGCTTAAACAAAGATGTGCACTCCAGGCCCGGGGTTGTGATGTTAATGTATATCCCCTGCTTTTTTTTTTTTTTTTTTTTTTTTTTTTTTAAGACAGGGTTTTGCTGACTTCAAAACACACAGACCCACTGTTTTGGGCTTGTTCCTCAGAACATGCAGCATTCCCTCCAAATGGAAACATTTGCTCCAGGCAGAAAGAGGAGCCTAGGAGATTTAGGGCAAAACTGGAACTTGAAAGATTCTTGAGGGCCCTTACCTAAAAGTTAAAAAAAAAAAAAGAGTAAACAACTGCTGAGGGCTGAGACTGACCAGCTTGATAGCTGCTCAACCTGTCCAATCACCTTCTGCCTTTTCAGAGGACCCACGCTGGCTCAAACTGCCTGTAACCCCACAGCTTCGGGGAGATCAGCCACTCACGCTGATGCCTCTATTCGTGCACACACATGCACATATGTGTGTAATTAAAAATAGTCTTTTAAGAAAAATAATTTTATATTTATTTTAAAATACTTGTTTCTTCTTTCTCTTTCTTCTCCTCCTCTTTCTTCCTTCTTTTAGACCAGGCCTCATGCAGCTCAGATGGGTTTCACCCTGAGCATGTGGCTGAGGATAACCTAGAACTCTGGATCCTAGCCTCCACCTTCCAAGTAGTAGGATCAGAGCAATTTGACGTCACACCGGGCTTGAAAATGTTAACTTTTATTTGTTTTAGGTTCTGACTACAAGGACTTTTCTAGCCTGAAATTTGGTAGGTAAACCAGGCTGGTTCCAAAGTCAAAGAGATCCACCGCCTCTGTCTCCTGGGATTAAAGACACGGACCACCACACCCAGCTAATGTAGATTTTGTTTGTTTTGTTTTTCGAGACTTGGTTTCTCTGTAGCTTTCGAGCCTGTCCTAGAACTCGCTCTGCAGACCAGAAAAGCCTCGAACTCATAGATATTCGCCTGTCTCTGCCTCCTGAGTGCTGTGATTACTGATTTTGTTAACACAGCTATAACCACCCTATCTGGCAGGAATTGATGTATTCTAAAGAGACATTTGTGCTCTCTCTTTGGCTATCAGACTATTGAAAGAATGGCCCCTAAGGAATTTCCTGCTAGGAGAAGAAGTGGTTGAAGCCTTGGGAGTATTCAGAGGAGGAACTTGCCTCCTAGAGAAATATTCTACAGCTAAACACTGTAGTGACTGACCTTGCAAGAGAGAGCTGGAGCTGAGGTAACAGTGTACAAGAGACCACACCTTGGCCAGATTGCCTACTTATGCATATTTTTGTTTAAATCCTACCCTCCTCTCAGGACTCCAACATGCACTTGGGGCGGGTCACTACTTCCCTTTGTCCCACTTCCCAATGTGGATAAATGTCTGTTTTCTCCTGGTACTATTAATTTGGATCCTTTAAAGGGCTTATCGAGGACAGGTGTTAACCTGGTTAGCTGGGGCGCAGTTATATTTCCTAGGTCCGGTCACAGAGCTACTGCACTATCATGTTCCAAAGGGGCAACAAATAGCTCCATGGGGCATGTAAGAACTACCAGTTGGACATCGTAGGCAATTACTGTAATAACAATTATATTTGACAACAGTGTTCATCTTTTAAAAGGGATTTCAATACAACTAAAATGAGATTATTTTTGTTTTTGAACATCAAGAAATGTGCTCAGTATCCATGTTAGGGTTACTCTTGCTGTGATAAAACACCATGAACAGAAGCAAGCTGAGGAGGAAAGGGGTTCATTTGGCTTACATACACTTCCACATCATAATCCATCACTTAAGGAAGTCAGGACAGGAACTCAAACAGGGCAGGAATCTGGAGACAGGAGCTGATACAGAGGCCATGGAGGGGTGTTGCTTACTGACTTGCTCCTTATGGCTAGCTCCGCTGACTTTCTTACAGAACCTGGGACTACCAGCCTAGGGATGGCACCACCCACAATGGGCCGGGCCTTCCCCCCATCAATCACTAATTAAGAAAATGCCCTACAGTCTTGCCTACAGCCCAGTCCTATGGAAGCATTTTCTCAAACAAGGATTCTTTCTCTCAGATGACTCTATCTCGTATCAAGTTGACATAAAACCAGAACACTAGCCATGAGCACAATCAGTTTTTCAAATACTTAAAGTACTACATGGAATTCATTGATAGCTGTTTAAATATAGTCCTTGAGGTAGAAAAGTGGAGTTTAGGGGTTTCAAATTGTTTTCCTTTCATTTCTTTATTTAGTGTGTGAGAACTGGGGGAGGCAGCCCCATGGAAATCCCAGTACAATCTGTAAGAAGAGTTCTCTTTCCAACAGCTTTTCCAACAGCTGGCTGAAAGCTCCTGAGAGGCTGTGCCTGGAGACACTGACTGACTGGTGAGAAGTTCAGGCAGTACTGTGGGGACACCGGAATGCTGCAGGTCCCGGGGCTAACTAACTGCCTTACCTTGCTCTAGCTTTGGCTCCCAGCAACAGCCATTCCTTGCCCTCCTTGCTGTAGTGACTAGCATCCTGTGACAAAACAAAACAAAACAAAACAAAACAAAACAAAACAACAACAAAGTTGGAAACAGTTAAGAGACCTGTTAGCTTCCACCAACCCAAAAGCTAAGACAGTCATACAGCATGATAGGCTTATACAAAAATTTCCCCCATCTTTTGATATATCTACCAATGTGTTTTAAACTTGCCTTGATTTTTGACTTTCTTTGTTCTATACATGATAAAACTGTGAAACCGCTTCTACATTGGAACATAGAATTTAGGGTAATCTGTGTCTCTGTTCCCAAGCCATGATCACTCAAAATGGCTCCAGAATAAACTCTTATTTCCCTGAAAGTGAGAGCTATGGGTTTTGTGTTGACAGTCCTGAAGATTTCCTCCAGTCTTCAGCTTGGCAGCAGGCACCTTTACCTACAGCAGTAGTTCCCAACTTTCCTAGTACCCATGACCCATTAACACAGTTCCTCATGTTGTGGTGATCAACAACCATAAAATTATTTTCATTGCTACTTTATAACTGTGATTTTGCTACTGATATGAACTGTGATGTAAATATTTTTGGAGATAGAGGTTTGCCAAAGGGGTTGTGGCCCTAGGTTGAGAACCGCTGACCTAGAGGGTCATCTTGGCCAACTTTAGGATTCTTGTTTTGTTTGGGGTGGAAGATGTAATTACTGTCAGCTGCTTGGATAAAATTTTTATGATAATAATTTTGAAATTTTGAGACATAATTGTTTTTGCTATCATGTGTGTTTTCCTTTAACACATGCTTTAATATTCTGGAGAATGACCCAGCCCATCAAATGTCTGTCTTGAGAGTACAAAACCCTTTGTTGAGTATGAGTTTTGAGGGTTCTATATGTCTTTTTTGGTCCATAAGACCATATCAAGAAACAATATTTACAATACTGTTATTGTAGTTTTTTTTTACATGTCTCTCTCTGTGTGTTCTTGTATCTGTTAGTCTGTTATTTTGTTCTTTGTTTGTTTGTTTGTTTGAGACAGGGTCTCACTCTGTAGCTCGAGCTACCCTAAAACTCATTATGTAGCCCAGGCTGGCCCGGAGCTCACAATAATCCTCAGCCTCCCAAGAAAGTGCCACCTTCTCAGCATCTAGTATGTGCTTTTGTTTCAAGTGATTTTATTCATTTTTTGTTCTATTTATATATTTTGAGACAAGTTCTCTATATATAGTCTTGGTCTGAAAGGCATGCACCACTACACCTGGCTCTTCATGCTTTTAATTTTGAATGAGTTCAAAATCCTGATAGAGAAAAGCAGCAATAAGCGATAAAAGAAATCATCAAATTGGTAATTACAACATCCAGTGGAACTCAGCTAAGGCGGCCCTGTCTAAACTATTATGCTGGAGTTACTGTGAGTGGCTTTTAAGGTAGATTGTCCTTTCTGTCCTCTCCATGGACTCACTGTCAAGTCTTTTATGCTTATTATTTTATGTTATTCTATTTGTTACATTATATCATCATCATCATTTGGATTTTCAAGACAGGGTTTCTCTGTGTAGCCCTGGCTGTCCTGGAACTCACTCTGTAGACCAGGCTGACCTCAAACTCAAAGATCCGCCTGCCTCTGCCTACTAAATGCTGTGATTAAAGGCGTGCTCCACCACTGCTTAACTTATTATTGCCCATTTTTAGTACCCATAACCTAAAAGTAAGGAATCCAGAAAGCAATAGCATCTAAATGAACCTGGAAAGGGATGGCATCAGACTGTTCCTTTCCTTAGCTCATCTATGTCATTGTAACTGGAAAAAAAAAAAAAGCAAGGTTTCCCAGTGCTCAGTAAATAAAAGCAGATAACACACATGAAACAAAGAAGTCTTGCGGAGGTAAAGAACATTTTATCTTAGTTAGAGAAAAAATAGCTAGGAGATGCTGGGCAGAAGGAGCAGGCATTAAGACCCAGTGTAGCCTGCATCTTCAGTGGCCCAGCCAAGCCAGCTCCAAGTTGGGATGTGATTTTCAAGCTTTCCCTGAGGTATTGCAAATTCACACACTTTCCAAGTCTAGCCATTTCACAGTGTCAGCTCCTTCGCTAACTCATGTTTAAGACATGTGGTTGAGAGAAGTCTTAAATCCCCTCTAGAAACTAGCCAATAAAGATGTAAAGCAATGTGTCAAAAATAAAAACAAAACAGCTAAAATTAAAGAAGAGAATAACCCACTGTGGAGGTCTGGTTTGCTCAGTCTGACACAAAAAGGGATGTGGCGGTCCTGAGGGTTCAGTGGTACTAGGCAGTTTTGTGTGCATCATCATTTTGGTTTATGCAATATGGATCTACTGAGATAGCAGTGAAATCACATGGTTCTGGTCATCTTGACGTTGTCACTAGCCAAGCTGTTGACAAGGAAACATGGTTCCTTTTTCCAATTTCCATGATAAAATGAACCCATTTTTTATCAGGGCACAAGTACCCGTGGGATCCAGTAATCTCACAGATTGAGGACAGTCACCTGGTTTCCTTTAAAAAGAAAGCCCAGGCTGGCCTTGAACTCACATCAGCCCTCTGTCTCAGCCTCCCAACCTCTAGAATTACAGACCTGGGCCACCACAATTGGTTTTAACTACTAAAGTGTAATTTAGTACATTATTCTCGCCATGAAAGAGAACGGTGCTATCTTTGATAGCTTCTGAGAATAGCAAACGCAGCAATGGGAGATGAACAGCTAGGGACAGGATGCTGCTCTGAGTTCTAGGGCAGTGGAGTGAGAATCGTGTATGTTAAAAGCATTCCCACCAATGCTGGAAGTCACTTCTAGGAGTGAGTTCTCAAAAGGGCTAGGTGGGGTTTAAACTCAAATTTCCCTTTTAGTTACTTAGTGAGAAACCCCAAATGACCAGAAAATTCATATTGTTTTGTGAATTTCTTGGTGTGTTGTGAGTGTGTGTGTGAGAGTGTGTGTGTGTGTGTGTAAAACAGTGTTGCACAACACTGGATAATCCTGTTGTCCTACCTCAAGCAAATTACTCCTCCCTCTCCTCTGACCCATTTCCATGTTTCAGTATAGACCCCAGTCTGGGTCTCTGCAGTAGCTCACATCTGGAGAAAGCCTCTGGAGACTCTGCTCTCCACACTATCTAAGGCTCAGAGCTGCTCAGTTGTCATAGTTTCTCCTATCTGCACAGAATTCCAGGCATGTGGTTAATTTGACCTATATTCCCTGTAGGGGATATTCTCAGACCAGCACACTAAAAAGATGTTGAGGGCTTAGGGTACACTTTGGTGTAGGTCACTGGGCTCAATCCCCTATTGAAAATAAAAGCAAATAAAAGACTGTTGAATGAAAAAAAATATTCCTTTGTATCTTTGAAATGATCAGGTCTTTGACCTTTGTTTAATGAATGGTATGCATTACATTGATCGATTTTTTTTATTTTTTTTTTAAGTTTTCTTTAACCACTCCCACTCCACTCCCAGGAAGAAGAGGCAAGTTGGAAATTTCCTCATTCATTGCAAAGACCAGTCTATGATAGAGGAGGAGTAGGGAGTGGCCAGCAGGAGCGGCTGCAGAGAGAAAGAACTGCTATGATTCCCCCGCCTACCCCCACCCCCCACAACTGCTTTTGAGGTAGTTAGCACGGTGCTAGTCTTGGTAGGAAGTTGTTGGCTAATTCCTATCATTTTCAGACATATTGTCCTGTGCATTGATGCTAACCTCACTCTTCCATGGGAGAAGGTTGGTCCAGGGCTTTTAAATTCCACTGTCTTGCTGGTATCACTCACTTGGAGCATGATTTTAAAATCCAGTCCTATAGTCTGTGCCTTTTAATTGGATTATTTAATTCACTTATAGTTAATGTTATTGGAATAGCTGAGTTTGTGCCATCATTTTTCCTTTCGGTTTTCTGCATCTCTCATATATATTTTCCTTTTGAACTCCTTTTTTAGTAGTAAGTGAATACTTTCTAATGACTGTAGCATTTAAATTTAATTAATGTATTCACTGTGTTTAAGCTTTTTGGGGGGTGGTTTCTCCATTTACAGTATACAAGTTCACTTATTGGGATCACCTTGTTTTATAATAATTTAACTCTAGTCTTCTATAGGAAAGTAAGGTCTACAAAGCTCTAGTCTTTCTATTTTTGTGATATTAATGTGATACACATTGCATTTATCAGTTGTAACTTAAAATTTGTGTTGCTACAATTAATTGCCTTATTACCTGTCTTTTTCTTAGCCTACTATTGCTTTCCTCTGATGACATCCATTGTACTGTCTTTGGCAAATGTATCCCACACATTTATCACTCCTGTATTATATTCTCAATCATAAAGCTGCACTATAAATCATTTAAGAAGAGAAATGAGAAGAAACATGCATTACTATACTTTATTACTTTTATTAAGTTTTATATTAGCACACAAATTAATGAGGTTCATTATGGCATTTTCATATAATTCACTCCTTCCCCATTGCCCCAGTCCCCTCTGGCTCGTCCCCTCCCATCCCCCCAACCCACGTTTCCACTCTTATGTCACCTCCGATTATTTATGTCTATGTCTTTTGTTCACATTGATTTTTTATCTGGAGCCACAACTTTCTATCTGAAAAACCACTTTTAGTCAATTCTCCCAGCTCTCTCATTTTTCTTTCCGTTTTGGAAACAGTCTCACCATGTAGTTCTGGCTTGTCTTGCAGCTCGTGGCAATCCTCCTGTCTTCGCCTTCTAAGTGCTGGGATTACAGAGGAGAACCTTCGTTCCCAGTTGTGCAACCATTTAAAAGTAAGGAAGCGGGAAGAGGGGAATAAAGACGGACAGAAAGTATTCATCCGGCTCTTCCCGGGCTGGGAGAGGTGGCTGCACGCACTCAGGACCAAGAGCTGCGAACGGCGGCATTGGTACACGTTCCTCTGTGCTAGGCAGACGCCCGGCTTCGGCTTGGCCATTAAATGGTGAAAATAGTGTGGTCTCGGGCTTCTTGTTTCTGATGTTTCCAAAACCTAAGAAAAATCAGATTTCTGTCTTGAATGTATTCCCGAGAGCCTAACCGTGTCAGGGGGTGTAGCTCAGTGGTAGAGCGCGTGCTTAGCATGCACGAGGCCCCGGGTTCAATCCCCGGCACCTCCAGTCTTTTCAGCTCCTGTGGTTTACCATGTTTCTTTTCTCCCCACAATTTCACCATTTTCCTTGCTCAAACAGTAAGCCAAACGATTTCACAGAATAATGATTCCAGAAAGCAGCAAGCCGACTCTACAGCCGATGAGCTGGGTACCATTCCAAGGCCTTATTATCAGAATTTTTTTTTTTTTTTTGGTTTTTCGAGACGGGGTTTCTCTGTGGCTTTGAAGCCTGTCCTGGAACTAGCTCTGTAGACCAGGCTGGTCTCGAACTCACAGAGATCCGCCTGCCTCTGCCTCCCGTTATTATCAGAACTGGAAGATGGAAAATCTGAAGATGCAGCGAGGAGTAGCGAGCGAGCTGTTTTCCCACTCCGAAATTGCAAGGTTCTAAGGTGACTTGCGTTTCCGGTGGGAAAAAAAAAAGGATCAAAGATTTAACTGGAGAATGGCACAGTTTCTCCAACGCTTTTCTGCTGAGAGAGTTGTTTTCACCGACGAACACCAGCATCGCTCTGTCCGCGACTCAAGTTCATTCCACGGAAGACAGAGGTTCCCAGTTTGTTCTAAAATGATCCACGGGATCGATTCAACTGAGACAGTGGCGCCCTCTGTGGGAAGGGTGGCGTCCAGACCCTTGGGGAGAAATCGCAATCGGGACTCGCAGTCTACAAAAAAAATAAAATCGCATTTTAAATTGTAGTCCATGACGATCGCTCACACATTAAAGTCTAAGAGGTATCAGTTCTAATGCTCTCAAAAGATTAAAAGGATAGACAATATGTATTTCTATTCCTGAATAACCTTTCTCCTCCTGTCTTTAACTTTGTTTTCCCATTTTGAGGTATTAAGATGTCTATAATTTCTGAATCACTGTACCATAGTTGAATATGTGAAATTCATTTTCTTTTTAATACAAAAAACTTTTGAAAAGGTTGCAGTAAAAATTGTGCTAACGTCTAATGTGATCTGGGACGTTTGTTTCTTTGTACTCTGCTTATAAATAGGATAAAACCTGTGCTTGTTGCTTGCGTTCTCTCTAGCTAATATTCAGGAATGTTTGTATTAACGCTGTTTTAAGCTGTGAAAGATTCTGTTTTGATTTAAAATCTTTTGCAGCCGTAATGGAAATGTGCGCTGAAGGATACTTCCAGAATTGGGAAAGTTCCTGCTTTTCAGCGCTATCAAACCATCGTCCTGTGACGTCAGCAGGGAGTTTTCAAAGCAGCAAAGTTCCGAAAGACAATCATTCTCAGAACAGCGAGTCTTACCGTTGGAATGCGTTGCTCTGAAGGGCGGCTCAGCTGCGGCTGAGAAACCAATAGCTGGTTTTCTGTTCCCAGCGTTGATTTGTATTCCTCTCTCTTCCTCGTTTCCAAAGTTGAGCTTCACAGGATCTCCCTCCGGTCACCATTGTGTCAGGAGAAAATCGCCAACAAGTTCCAGTCAGGGGGATCCATCAGTCTGCGCCGCGAAAGCAGTATGATCAAAACGGGAACATCGCGGCTATCGTCATCGCTTCTCTGTATCCTGTTAGGGCTCTGAGAACATGGGATGGATTTCACGGGGGACACTTACCTCTGACATTTAAGGAAGAAGAGAAGAGGAGACAAAGGCCCAGGACTGGGGTGGAGCATGGCTCAGTGGTAGAGTTTGCCTGGAGACAGTGGTGTTCAGGGTTCCATTTCAGAGCTGTAAAGAAGAAAAAAAAAAAAGTCAAAAATTTAGCCTGAGGGGCTGGAGAGATGGCTCAGAGGTTAAGAGCATTGCCTGCTCTTCCAAAGGTCCTGAGTTCAATTGCCAGCAACCACATGGTGGCTCACAACCATCTGTAATGAGGTCTGGTGCCCTCTTCTGGCCTGCACCACAGACAGAATATTGTATACATAATAAATAAATAAATAAATAAATAAATAAATAAATAAATAAATAAATAAATATTTAAAAAAAATTTAGCCTGAGAAAGCCATAGGAAATATAAGACAGAAATCCCAAATATATTATTGTGTATTTTTCTTGCTTTGTTTTTGAGACAGGGTCTTACTTTGTAGCCCTGGCTGTCCCGGAACTCACTCTGTAGACCAGGCTAACCCTAATTTCACAAAGATCCACCTGTCTCTGCCACCTGAGTGCTGGGACTAAAGACATGTGCCCCCCACACCCTGCTAAACTTTGGTCTTAATGAGACATACTTACCCCATCCTGCTGTTTTATTTTGAGATTGTCCTTCAACAAGCTCATCTTTTTGTTTTGCTTTCTCTGGAAGAAATAAAAGATTGAGAAGTTTTGGTTGTTTTAGTTAATTTGCTTTACTATATTCTGAACCACACATATTCTAGGCAAGCGCCTAAGCTACAGTCTAGATCAAGACTTAGAAGGTCTGAAAGGTAAGGTGTCCTGAGCCCCTGGCCACCCTGTGCAAGGTGAAAGCTGTGTGGGCGTAATGACATTAAGCCACCCTCCAGATCAGAACGTGGTGTTTTATCCTCTTTCAAAGACATTTCGGTTTTACAGTTATGTATTTCTTTTTTTGCCCTATAAAGACACTGTTTTTCACATTTAAACAAAGTGGGAGATTCTGGGCAATGTAACCTAACACCCTGTAAGACAACACACTAATAAAAAAAAAGGCAACACTCCAAAGAAAATAGAACTTCATGTTGTGTAGGTGTTTCCTCTGAATTGAAATACTGCTTTTAGAAGTATGGGGATTGATTTGTAAGACTGTAGAAGTAAACGACTGCAAGTCTCAGAAAGTTGAAAGTTACAGGACACTTGGGGTGAAGAGACCCTTGACTGGCCAAGCTGCCTGGAGGCAGTGCTGTGAGTCCCGGTCCCTGCTGGGGTGGGGTTTTCAGTGATCTTGCTCCTGCTAGCAACTCCTCACCCACAGACCTGTAATCAACTTCAATAAATGCATGGGACTTGGGTGGAATCGTTTCTTTGGTCTGTGGATAGAACCCTATCTGGAGTGAACAGATGTCTGTTCTTGTCTCCTCAGAAATGTCAAGAAGAATTCCACCTTATTGATCTGTCAGTTTTAAAAACCAGCGCCAGCAATTACAATCTTCTCCCTGACCCTGATGCACCAGAAGTTTCCTGAGTAGAGGAAGAGTATGTGATTAGTTTTGAGCCTCTGTTGAACCCAGTCCTCCCCAAGCTAAATGTACTCAGCTGCTGAACTCCGCACCGAACCTGGGCTCTGACTTCTGCGATCAATGGTCAGTTTCTTAGAAGAAGCTGGATTTGGAGCTTAGTTTACTGTTTCCCTCGTAGGTGAGTATTTCCATAATGCTATGAACAGTCTGAATATTGCCACAGAAAAGTAATAATTCTCACAGTGTTGGTGTACACTTGGAGAAAACAGAAAAGCAAATCGAAATTTTATTGTGAGGAATATCTGGAAACATAGTTGAGTTGTGGGCTTTCTTCACACACAATTTAGAGATAATTTCCTTTTAGTTTCTACTTTCTAGTACACACACACACACACACACACACCTTGCACTTTTACAGTGACACTTCTCCAGCCTTCCTCTTCAGTGAAACCTGCAATTTCTGTTTCCTCTTATCTGTTGTACCAGATGGTGGTGGCAGAAATGATTAAACCAATACAGTGTTTCCAAGCTCAAAAGAGGCTCAGGGTCAATTTCACAGCACAGACAAATGAAGGAAAGAAGACACCCGCTAGACGTCTGTCCCAGAAAGTGGACTCTGGTATTTTATGTTTGAGATTCCAAGGCAGAGTGGATAATCACTGTAAATTTTAAGGGTTCTCAGAGGAAGTTCACTTTTAAAAAAATTTTTATGGATATAAGAAAATGAACTCTTGCTCTCTAAGTGCCAGAGGACAATTTCAGTTTTCTTGCACCTTTTTCCTGCTCCTCTAGATAACTGTCACCCACAGGTATTAATGTATTTGTTTAGCTAGTTAGTTTTTTTCTTGAGACAAGGTGTTGTCAAATAACCATGCCTACCTTGAACTGGTTATGTGGCCAGCGCTGATCTTGTGTTCTTGCTTTCTTGCCATGCTAAGTGCGGGGATTGCAGCAGCCATTGCAATGCAGGGCTTCACCCACACTTATTTAGCTGAGCGTACACTCGGCTTTCTTCATGCTTCCCATTACCTGCTCACAAAAGAAGTCAACACATGATACAAACCATGCTTTAGAAGGCTACACCATTTAGACTTTGTGCTTTTTTTTTTAAGTTGACAGAAAAGTAACTTAGGAAGCAGAAACCCTCAGTTAGAAAAATACCTCTATTAGTTTGGTTTGTAAGCAAGTCTGTGGGGACATTGTCTTGATTAATGATTGATGGGCTGGGCCACCCCTGGGAAAATGGTCCTGGGTTAGATAAGAGGCCACGGGGAGCAAGGCAGTAACTGGTTCCTACGTGGTCTCTGCTTCTGTTTCTGCTTGAGTTCCTGTCCTTGCTTCTTGTTATGATGTAGTCTAAGATGTAATAAACCCACTTTTCCCTAAGTTTCTTTTAGTCATGGTTTTATCGTAGCAGTGAGGACAGAACTCATGAGCCACAAAACCATGGCAGAGGAGGAGATACACACACACACACACACACACACACACACACACACACAGTCTCTTTGTTTCCTACAGCCAGAGTGATGGCTGTCAACCTGACCACATCAGGAATCAACTAAACCCCAAGCATCTGGCACTTCTGTGAGGGATTTCTTGACTGGATCATTTGAGATGGGAAGACACATTCTAAATCTGAGTCGCTCTTCGTGACAGCCCATAGAAAAGGACATGGAGGAAGGAAGCTTTTGCTTTTTGTCTACTATCTTCATCCTTAATGGCAGGTTTATCTGTTTTGTAGTTGAGACATTCCTTCTCTGGTATTAGAACCTACTTCTAGACTGCACTGCGGACTGAAGGCCAGCAGCTCTCCAGGAGTGCTCTGAGACTCCAGCTCAGATTGTGACTGCTGAGCCGTAGCGTCTCATAGACTGAACAACTCACGGGTTCTTGGACTTCCCATCAGGAAACAGCTATTGTTGGACTACCCAGTGCACAGCCTGTAAGCCACTCTAATCTTTAATATGCATTCACTCATTCTATCAGTTCTGTGTCTATAATATCAACTGTATTATAGAAAAAATAGCCAGAAATTTGGTGGTGAGCTTTTCACCAGCTGACCACAGATCAAGAACAATATTCTTTTTCTCCTCCTCTCCGTCCTCCTCCCTTTCCTCTTCTCCTCCCCTTCCTCCTTCTCTAAAGTTGGTGTAGCTATGCTTAAGAAAACATATTATAGGAAGTTTCAAAACACAAAGGGAGTTTATTTTAATCCTAAAACACATCCCAGAATGCGAAGGTGGTAGCTGATCAGAAAGGTTTCTGAATTATTCCCTGCCTGTGAGCGGTGTGGTTCAGAGGCAGAGCCACAAGCTTAACTCACTCAAGGATCTGGATACAACTATAATCTGTTATTATTTTTCCTTCATTTGACTTCCATTTTCCTGTGACCTCCAGCTACCTGCTTTTGCTGGCAAAACGCCCTGCCAAGTGCTAGCCCTGCCAAGTGATGCTGAGGCAGCAGCGGGGAAGTGATTCGTGTTCCTTCACTGAAGCCACTGCTATCAGCTCTGCTATCCACTCATCCTTTCCAAATGCTTCCAGACATTTTAACAGAGCAGAGAACAAGTCATTCATTTGCCAAGGTTCAGTTCTTGTTACCTGCAAACTGGAACAAACATGCTCACCATTCACTACAAACAGGACAAAAGGTCACAGCTGCCTAGGAGAGGGACTGCTGGCCCGTGTTTTTCCTGAGGAGGTTTACTGTCTGCGGTCCCACACACTTGGAGCTCTAGAGCTCGGCTTTGGAAAGCTCCCTTCTCAGCTCTTCATGAAAGACAACTGGGAGTGAAGTCACACTCAGCTACAGGAGACTCTTCTTTTTCTTTTCCTTCTTACTGTGAATTCCTAAGAATTCAGCTGATAGTTCTCTCCAGGAGCCACACAATACAACAAAGTGTTTCTGCAGACCTTTCTAGCAGTGATCTCACTGCATCATAACTCGAAGATAACACACCAAGGTAATTCTCCTGCCTTTGTACACACAGAGGCAAGCAAGCACACATTATCAATTTTGTGTGCATCACTTTGCTAATTGTTCCTTTAAAATGAAGAAACCCTGCAATTCATTGTGTCCTGTTTTTATTATAAAAATTGCATAATGAGTTGGAAGCCTAGTGCCACCAGACTACTCTCACTTGCCAGCTTCTAAAGGGGCAGATATTATGAACACCAGCAAAGGCCCATGTAAGGACAAAAAGGAAGTTACTAACCTCTGGGAACCTGGAGTCACCAATACATTTTCTTGTTGTTACTTTTCTCTTGCAGTTCAAACACAACATTGATCTGAACAAACACTGGTGCTCAGAAACGCCAGAGCAGCAAAGGTGTTTGTTTGATTTGTTCTCATTTAAGTTTGTAAGTTTTTTTTTAAACTTTTAATGATGTAAACAAAAATATACCTAAAAGCGAAGCTTCTGGAAAAACCATTTGTTCTTCCCTGTCTTGTATCGTTCCTCAAATTTGACCTTGGCGTCCCGCCTTGCCTTGCGTTTCAGAGCTGGGTCCCTAAAGACATCCTTGTTGACAACAGTTTTGTCCAGGGGGATGTCCACAGAGTACCTTGTGGGCATCAGGTGGTTGTAGTTATAAACCTTCACAAAGGACTTGATCTTGGATCTCTTGGCGACTTTCTTCTTGCCCATGGCAGCCGTCACTTTTCGGGGATAGCGGTCAATTCCAGCCACCAGGGCATGGCTGTAAGGGCGGTCTGAGGTGCCATCATCAATGTTCTTCACGATGACGGCTTTGCGTCCGGAGTAGCGTCCAGCCAGGACGAGCACCACTTTCCAGGGTTTCATGAACTTGCCCATTTCGACAGCGAGCAGCCGGTTCCCCAAGTTTGTAAGTTTTGATTAGCTCTGTGGACAGTGACAGTAACTGCTTCTTCAAAAATTCCAGGCCAGAGTGGGTAATAGCTTGAGTTCTGGGGTGTTACATCTTCACAAGGGTACCCCAAAACTGCTATACCTTCCCTTAACCCTAAGAGGTATCACAATATCCCTTTCTGTTCTTTCGTCAGTTGGGATGTCTTGTTGGTTTTACTCAAGTGCTTCCAGCGTTCTGTTGTGTTTCTCCCTTCAATCCTATTTTCAGTTGTCCTCCGTGATCAACGCCTACCTATATCCCTGAAGCTGTGTCTCCTAGCTTGCCTCTTTGCTGCTGTGCTAAAACACCGTGACTAAAAACAACCTGGGGACAAAGGGTTTATACTTAGTCTGCCAGGTGACAGTCCATCATCTCGGGAAGCCAGGGCAGGATCCTGCTCAAGTCAGGAAGTGGGCAGTCACGAATTGAAGTGAAGCAGAGACCATGGAGGAAGCTGCTTACTGGCTTTTCCTCACTCGATCCTTATGCAGTTTAAGCTTCCCTTCCCAGATGTGACAATGTTCACAGAGGCCTGGACACAGTTACATCAATGAACAATTAAGAAAATGCCCACAAGCATGCCCAAAGACCAATCTGTTGGAAGCAATTACTCAACTGAGATTCCCTCTTCCCAGTTGACAAAAACTACAATACTGTTTCCCTAGAGACTGGCGAACTTCTCTTTAGTACTATCACCTAGGTGTCCTATATTAGATTAATTAATCCAGAAGCTTATACTAAAAAAATACAATAAAGTCTCTTTCAGAGTGTTTTCTGACTGTGCCTTTCTTCCAGCAGCCCTGGCCATTTGTATTTGCACTGAGCAAATAACAGAAATCAAGTCGCGGGGGTGGGAAAAGAGGGACGTTCCCACCACTTTGTGTCTTAGGTGAAGGAATTCTGGACGACACGAAGAGAATCCAGCACTTGATTCCTTGCCAAGCGCAGTAGGAGATGCCTATGACCCAAAGTTCGCTTCTTGTGTTGTTTAACATAGGTTTGTAATCCTTTCCTGGGTTTACGGTTCTGCATTCCAAGTATGCCAGCACATGGAGCAGGATGGAAAACAGAATTCATTTTTAGTGAAGTACTAAAGACAGCCCTTCAAGAGCAGGGGGTGTAGCTCAGTGGTAGAGCGCATGCTTTGCATGCATGAGGCCCCGGGTTCGATCCCCGGTACCTCCACTCCAACTTTTGTTCTTAGGTAATAACTTTGCAAGAGACATAGAATCTGGGATCACCGCCCCTAACGTTCTTCTGAGTGTGACATTGCTTCAACAAGGGAGCTGAAGACGTCAAATTCAGTTGACGGTTCCCTTGTAGTTGTGACTATTGAGAACACTGAACAGCCTGAAAGCTGTTGCAGGCTCTTCTCCCCTCCCCTTTCTTTCTGTTCCACTTCCTCCCTTTCTCCCAACGTTTCCCTTTTCTTCTTCCTTCTCCCCCTGCCTGCAGAGTGAATCAGTCATTGATTTCATTTAGAAAAATATGCTCCCCAAACAGCAAGATTTCCTTCCATTTTTCCTAAAAGTTTTAAGTTTATACCCACAATCCATTTAGGTTTAATTCTCATATAAGATGTTAAGAGTTCATGCATTCATCCATTTCCTCAGATGCCTAACTTTCCAGCACCATTTCTTAAAAGCCTATTTCCCTCAACAGAATTTCTTCTGCAACTCTGAATAAAAATAGTTGGGGATTTCCGTGTGATTTCATTTTTTCTGTTCTGTTCTGTCCTATGTGTCCATGTCTCCACAATTACCACACAGTTTTAGTAACTGCAGTTACTCAAACGTCGAAACAGAAACTAGCTAGATTGGCTCCGTGTTTTATGGCTTAGCAGAATCTCAGCTTTCTAGTTCCACACACACTGGCCCTGTGTTATATCACGTAGGAGGATTTCAGCTGCTCTAATTCCATACACAGTTATTAGAATTATCATGACTTTCTACATACACTTTAGAATCATATAGTCAATATCTACAAAATATCTTGGATTAAAAAAAAAGTTGTAGTGAGGCTGGGAGGATGGCTTAGTGATAAAAAAAACGGGGCGCTCTGTCAGAGAACCCAGGTTCAATGCTCAGCACCTACACAGAAACTTACAGCCTTGTAAATTCCAGTTCCAGGAGGTCCAATGCACTCTTCTGGCATCTGTGGGCACCAGGAACAGACAGACATTCAGGCAATACACCCAATATTCTCTCTCTGTCTCTGTCTCTCTCTCTGTCTCTGTCTCTCTCTCTTTCTGTCTCTGTCTCTCTCTGTCTGTCTCTCTCTCTCTCTCTCTCTCTCTCTCTCTCTCACACACACACACACACACACACACACACTGTTAGAATTATAGAATTCCGTGCCTTGAGCATTCTCATCAAGCACCCTATCGTTGATACACATACCTGACTCTTGCCGGACTTTGATAAGAATTTTACTAACCCTGCTTATGAAGGTCTTTGTGCGCCAAGTCATGCAAACAGCGGACACGGTGCTTCTATTTTCTTAGACTTCTTTTTACAGTGCTGTCTACAGTGTTTGCTTTTTGGAGTATGGCATGTATGCTGTCACATACAAATATTTCTCTTTTGTGGGAGATTCTGAGGCTTCTGCCCCTGCCTCCACCCCATCTGCCTTGCACATCTTAGTCAAGTGCGGTCAGGCACCGTACTGTTGAACCCTAGCCCCAGTCCTGTCAAGACGTTTTAGTTTATTTTCCTTCTAGGAGCTTTTTAGAATTTGATCTTAAATGTGGTAGACTTAACTCTTATTTTTAGTTGATTTCTTGTCTCCCAACCTGTGTCTGCATTTCTCAGAACAATCATGGGCTCCTTTTCAAAAAGTTCCTGACATTCCCTTTTGAGCCTCATCGGCAGATCTGTAAGAAGGGAGATTCTAAAGACCCACTTCAAGATTCTATTTTGGCCAGGACAGGCTCCAAAACTACAGAGAAACCCTGTCTCGAAAAAAGCAAAAATAAAAAAAAATTCTATTTTGGTATTTTCCCTGGAGGAGCTCTGGGATCTGCTGCCTTGCAGAATATGGCAACAGTGAGAAGAACAGCCTGAGATCTTTCGTGCAGAATACCTTTCTCTGTCTAGATCAGATTCAAAAATTTCGAAACAAAGTTTCATGGGGTCAAGTTAGAGTGCTAGAGCGCCAAGCTGAAAGCAAAGGGATAAATTATAGTAAGGAGCGGCACTGAACCGTCCCCTGTCAACGGGGGTGTAGCTCAGTGGTAGAGCGCGTGCTTAGCATGCACGAGGCCCTGGGTTCGATCCCCAGCACCTCCATTGTGGAGCACTTACCCTCAGCAAAGCTTCTGAAGCTTAAGATGTGGTTTGTGTGGACGTTGCTTTTATTACACTTATGTTTTGTGCACCCCCTAGCTGTGCTTCTCCCATTCAGAGAGATGTAAACTGTCCGCTATTTATTCGTCTCTTCAATGGCACCTCACTTTCCATAACCTGACTGCTTCTCCGCAAGGAAACAACTTTGAGACCATGTAAAACTGCGAACTCAAGATCTCTTGAAAGCAGAGAAGCAGGAAGCAAGCCAGCCTAGAAGTCACATTTCCCGGTGTGCCATTTCTCATTATTAAGATACAGGGAAGAAAGAGACCGAAAGAGGAGAGAAAAGACTTTTGGAAAATTCCTTTAGCCTTCACTGTCCCTGCCTCCTGTCCTGATATAATGAGTAGACCCACAGGCAGAAGAAAATTTCCGCGAGTTTTCTTTTCCTCACCCCCACTTGGTACTTTTGGTGGATGTAAAAAGTCAACCTAACCCGTCTCGGCGCCCTCATCCCGGTTTTTTCTTCCACCTGTCCCCGGGGCCGCTTCTTCGCCTCCCCAAGACCGCAAACGAACTTTCTCGATACGTATCCAGACTCCGTGAGCCAGTCTTTTTCCCGGGGCACCAGTCTTTAGGAGGCTGCCCCAAGAAAAGAGTCTTCCCACATCTTCAGTTGAGAGTTTTCCGCGTTAGGAGGAGAGGTTGGTCTCCTAATGTTATGGCAGAAAGGAAACATAAAAGTCCCAAAGTTTTGGAAATAGAGGGAAATATCTCTTCTTTGTACCTCTGCGCCAGCTGCGGTTGGAGAATCTCTTCGGGAGTTTGGGACTAGGACTGAGGAGATTATTGCAAAAGTTTAATTCACTTTTCAGTTCTTCCTCGGGATCTGAAATGCCTCCCTTGCATTTCTGTGTGGGTCTCAGAAGCAAGAACAACACTCCTGAGTGAAGGCTGACCCAGGTTTCTCCACCACAATCCCTTTGGCATGTTTGAGTGCAGAGTCTGGGGCAGCACCAAGTAGAATTTTTACTTGGTGTTTCTTTTTTCTCAGTTTGGAGAGTGGAGAAAGCTTTGAGCGAGTGTGTAAGGTGCCGAGGTGTCTTATTTAACACCGGGAGGGCATGCCAAGGACCAATGCTTCAGACAGGGAGTGGCAAAGCCTTGTGGGTAAGACTTAAGGGGATGGCGAAGGCTTCTCTGATCCTAGTGCAAATATTTACAGTGTGTGCCTATACAGGTTGCTACTAACGATGGATCAGTGTGTGCAAAAACTAGCAGCTGCAGTTTGCTCCTCCAGGGTGTTTACACCAGAGGCTGCACCCCTCCAGACACTTTCTACCAAGGCTAGCTGACTCTACCCCTGTGCTGTTCCTAAACCACTCGGTGAGGCTCGGTTGTTGAGAAGAAGATGTGCTCCATCAAAGCAAGCACAACCCAGGGGATCCCAACTTTTATGCATGTCTGTCTGTGTGTCTTTCCCTCACTACTCATGGTCAGCCCCTCAGGAGTCAACATCTCAAGCCACCTGTATCAAAGTTCCCTGGGCGTCTTTCCTGATTGTTTTCTGTTGTGCTGATATTTTAGCAGTTCTGCTGGGCTGACAGCCTGAAGCTGTGATTTGGGACACTGGTGTGATGATGTGGGAATTCTGCAGTTTAACAATACTGGGATTTGGCATTATCCATGCTGAGGCCCCAAGATCCCCATATTGAGCTATTCCTTTCTCTTGGGAAGAGTGTCCAAAGTGTTGTTCTCTGAAGACTTACAATGGTCAGAGCTGTGTTGCATGTACAAACCTAACTCCCACAGGTTTTAATAGCTTGGGAGAGTCCCTAAAGTTTGCTGCCCATCAAAATGGAGAAATTGCCCAGCACACAGACCTCTCCCTGAGGCAGGCAGATCTCTGATAGTTCAAGGCCAGCCTGGCTTACCTAATGAATTCCAGGCTAGTCAAGTTCCTTAGACCTTGCCTTACAAAGACAAGATGATAAAGAACAAGATGGGAAGGGTGACCTTGCGACTTGGCAGAATGCAGAATGGGCCACAGTGATGGTCTCTGCTTTAAATTCTCTGTCCCGTTCAGGAAAGGAGACTCAGAAAAAGCAGAAGTTCATTCTTCTGTCTTTGCCCCAAATCATTTAATCAGCAGAGTGTGACAGGGGTAGACAGAGGTGCCCAGGGAAGGAGTTCTGTCGTTTTCATTGGTTAAAACTGTGTCCAGATATTTTTTTAATATTTATTTATTTATTATGTATACAATGTTCTGTCTGTGTGTATGCCTACAGGCCAGAAGAGGGCACCAGACCCCATTACAGATGGTTGTGAGCCACCATGTGGTTGCTGGGAATTGTACTCAGGACCTTTGGAAGAGCAGGCAATGCTCTTAACCACTGAGCCATCTCTCCAGCCCCTGTCCAGAGATTGAGTCATGAAGGAAACAGAACAGATTTCTACTCTACTCTGACCCTTTAGGAATTATAACACACTGCTGGTTTCTCCAAACACAGGAAATCTGGTTCCATTTTAGAAGCTTGATGTCTCCAACACTGTACTAGAAGAGACTGTGTCTTAGTTGGAGTTTTCATTGGCATGATGAAATATCGTAACCAAAGCAAATTTGGGGGTAAGCCTTCCCTTGAAGGTTTCTACACAAGAGGGTTTCAGGGGGGGAAAATTATCAAAGTTTCTTCAACTTCAAATTTTTTTTATTTTTAAATTTTATTAAATTTAAATTTTATAATTAAACAATTTTCTCCTTCTGGTGCTGGGAAGTATCCTGCCATAAGCTATATGCACAGCCCTGCATTGTCTAAACAAATGACATTCTTTCTTATTAGGGAAGTGAACCCAGGCCTACCAATGTATATCTCCAAAGCCCAGTGGATGATTTTGCCAAAAACATGGCAATGGGAAAACCTGTGAGAAACAACAGGCAGCAGGTACTTAAAAGAATAAAACCATGTAATTGTAATTCTTCATAAAGTGCCTTCAAAGAAAGGTAGATTTGTGTAAGAAAGTCATAGAAACACAAAGCAGATAAGACTGCCGGAGGTCAGCCCGCACTGAGGTAGTAACTGCTCTGTCCTGGAATGGAGTTTAGATTGCTGTACATGACTACTAGCCTCCACAGAATCCCAAGTCTTTTTCCTATGATGTTAATGGAAATGAATTTAATTTAAGTAGGTTTCTTAAAACTAGTGAAAAATGTTATCGATGCTAGGGGTTGGACATAGGACTTTGAGCCCACCACTGAACTTCACCCCCAGGCCTCTCTTTACCTCTTATATTGAGACAGGATCTCACTAAGTTCTCCAGATTGGCCTTGACTCACTCAGTAGCCCAGGCAGATCCTGAGTTTGCAATCCTCTTGTCTCAGTCTCCAAAGTGGCTGAGATTATAGGCCTGTACCACCAAACCTAGCTAGGTAGGGTTTCATTAATGGCTTAATATGTTGAACCTAAGGTTGTCCTGGTGAAAGTGGGAAGAATTAAAGATATTCAATTCTGGTCCTTCTTACTGAGCTATTGCAGAGATTTATGTGAGATGAATTCAGAAGAATAGTGTGGAGGGGTAGACTTCGAGAAATTATTTTGGACATGAAATTTGAACCTTTCAGATTATAGGGCCAGATCACTGATTTCAGCCCAGAGCAGAAACCACCTGGAGTTCCCGTAGATGAGCGAGTTTGACATCTCTGCTCACACAGACATTTTTTTTCCCCCTTCGGAATTTGAAAATCATAGCATTCCTTCAGAGAAGTCATTCTCTCATTCTCTCATCCTGAATAGGCCTGGATGTTGATTGTGCGTTCCCCGCCTTGTCTGAGACAGTTCTGCATAGCTCAGATTTGCCTCCAACTCACTCTGTAGCAAAGGATGACCTCGAATTCCCTGATCCTTCTGCCTCCTCCTCTCAGGCGTTAGGATTTCAGGTATATGCATCCCCATCTCTTCCAATACTTTTGGTCATTGGTTCCAATTACTGTCAACCGTGAATGAGGGACTGAAGTGGGAGGAGGGGAAATAGGTGTTTCTCCCCATTCTAGAGTCACACAGTTGACAGAGGCACGGCCAAGCCTTTTCAAAAATAAACGGTGCAGCACCCCTTCTATTGTGCTGGAATCGAACCCGGCTCCTCTCGTACTAAAGGCTGCACTACCCTTCTGAGCTATACTGCCAGCATATTTCCTTTCCTAGACTCCAGAAGACTGCGAGCTGGGGGCTGCAGGAATACAGCCCTGTACGTGTGCTGATGGAGCAAGGCTTGCAGGTGCCAGGAACTAGCCTTGGAATAAATACGTTCAAAGATAGTCTGCCCAGGGATAGATTTGCTTTAGATATGAGTAAGAAAAAAAAGGTGACTAAAGACATTTTAAAGATGGAAAACTTGGATATTTGACTGAGGTATGTACAGTGTTGATGGAGAGAAAGAAAAACAATGTGGAGTCCAAAATCATTTGAGTCCCAAATGCTAAGCCTGTAGTGCACCGCTGGGCCACACAACCAGACTGATCTATTTAGCAGCGAATGTGATTGGTCTCAATTTTGGTTGTTCTCAGGCTTGATAGGAAGGACTTGGATTCCTGATTTCCAAAATAAAACCCAGACTCAGTTCTTTTCCCACCTGCAAGCTTGCCATTAGTTGTGAACGCTCCATTAGAAAGCATCCTTCTTCCTTCCACTTTGTCAGTCCATGCCAAGGTCTGCTGCTGGGACTCTTTGAGATCCCTTCCTCCCATAATGAGGGCACCACAATGTGCTCTGAATCAATGATTTGTCTTTTGGTTGTCTTTAATTCTATGCACAAAATTGTCAGCAAGACAAAAGATACTGGAGAAAAATCACAGAGTTTATCTACTGCTATGTATCAAACTACTGAAAATCAGGCAACTGCAAACAATACACACTTGTTTCATATGCTCACAACCGTCTGTGTTGAAATTTAGGGCATGCCACACTGAGCATTTCCTGTGTAGTTGGGTTGGGCTTCACTTATGTGGCTGGAGCCCCATTGCTGCACTGTGTGTGTGTGTGTGTGTGTGTGTGTGTGTGTGTGTGTG
>JABTXL010021127.1:739651-770499 GCA_025134845.1 Neodon shergylaensis | reverse complement strand
TGTGTGTGTGTGTGTGTGTGTGTGTGTGTGTGTGTGTGTGAAATAGGCCTTCCTCCTTTTATGTTCTGTCTTAGGGTTTCTCACAGTTGATGGTCACCTACTACTGAGATTTGTTTTGAGTATATTACTCACTCAAAAGTTACTTCACAATCTCCAAGAAAGGTTTGTTCCCTTAAGTTAAAAAGTGACAGAAAGTGCTCATTCTTACCTGTAGAAGTGAGGTTCCAGGAGGTCTCCAGCATCACACCTTTGTAGAGACTCTTCTGGGAAGGATCTAACAAAGCTCACTCTTCGTGAGTGACGCTCACATGCACGTCCTCAGAAATAATAAACACCTGCAGCTTATCTCAGTCAGAAATTAGGGACTGAGAGCACTTGAGGCAGTCTTGGGCCAAAAGTTAAATTCACCAACGGAAAGAGACATGAAGAGAGGGGGAAAGAGAGAGAGGGAGAGAGAGGTGGGGAGACGGGAGAGCAGAGTTGGGGAGGAGGGGAGGGGAAACTGAGAAAGAACTCAATTTTTGTTTGAACAAGAACTGGTATTTTCATTTTGCTCTGGGCATACTGGGCTGGTACACAGGCTGTGGGCCCAGTCATATTAAATCAACATTCATAATATTCTACTACAACAATTTTTGGACATTTCACTAAAATCCATGTGCGAGGTCTACAGACTTTTTCTAAATTTCAGTTACTCATTCTTAGTTCTTTATATGAAATTATGACTAGAATAATAAAGATAATGCTGAGTGGGAAAATCCCAGTGGAATATCTAATTTGGAAAACTTTTAACAAATCAAAACCAAACAAACAGAAGCAAAAAACCCCAAATAACAACAAAACCCAAACACTTCTAATAAACACCCACAAAGCCTGGACGGCACTGACTCACCTTTTGCTTTTTCCTGCAGTGCTGCCTGTGTTGGGCCCAGTGCTTCAAATTTGGTTTGTCTTTTGTTTGTAAAGCCTTAGGTTGATGATAGTTATGGACATAGTAGGGTGTGTGGTAGGACTGGTAGTAAAACAACATCATAAACCCAACTTTTAAAAGCTGAACTATCCAGAGTCCACTTTGAGGCTCTGCTGGGATTTGAACCCAGGATCTCCTGTTTACTAGACAGGCGCTTTAACCAGCTAAGCCACAGAGCCCTTAAGAAGCAAGGTGGTTTCATCCTAAGAGAGAGTATAGGTAGGCAGTGCTGCAGACAAACACTGTAAGTATCTGAAAATTAGAATAGTGTTGTTCCTCGTGTACAGACGACTGGGCAACAGTGACAGCTCAGCTTCCTTGGAGATGCTGTGTGATAGCTTCCTGTCGAGTTGGGTGGGCCCTTTGAACCGTACTGACTGAGCGCTGCTTCTACTCCTTTTCAGATGTCTGTGCACCACACTCTGTAACTTTGCCTTATCAATGCCTGCACAGTTGAAACAACAAGGCTGGGCTTTGTTTGTCAAGCTCATTACTGAATTACAAATATCTTCATCACTGAGCCCTGAGCTGGATCATCAGTATTTCAAAAACAAAAAAGCAACGGAAGGAAGAGAGGGTGGAACGGAGAGGAAGAGACAGCATTACTGAGTTAGAAAAATCCTTTCAAAATCAAGCTATAGTTTTCCTGGGTGAAGACTTGAGCATCAGCCTACTACAGGATACCAACAGTACAGGGGATTGTTGGATTAAACATTCGGAATTCCCATCTCACAGAAGAAAGATCTCACAATCTGATGTGTAAAGTTGGCCTTAAAAACCAGCTTTGACAAGACTTAGGAATGAACCAAGAACCTTCAGGTCTTAGCCACAGTGCTCTCCCCACCGGAAAGAGTTTTTATTTCATTTCTTGATGTCAGTTTTCCTTTCCCTCCCCCTCTCTTGTCTTTTTCAAAGTACCATTAACTGTTTGCTGCCCCGACCTTCCCCATGAAGGCCTCAGTACTGACGAGAGCTTCCCCTGGTGGTGCGGAGAGGATGCCTGGATGAGAGAGTGGGACAGGAATCCCACAGGCCTCGCTGATTGACACAGCTCAGAAAATTAAGAAAACTAAAGAAAAACTCCTTGAGGATCATTTTTCTATTGATCTAGGACTTTAGTCATTCACAATCTTCAAAATGCTGAGGGTTTACGGGCAGTACAACTTTGCTGAAAGAAGATATATGTAAACATTACCAGCCTGAGCATCAGTCACCAAATCTCAAACTTACACAAAAATAACCAATACAAAAAAAAACCTAAAAAAATTAAAAATGACTTTTTTTTATTCCAACCAGAACTGGAACTTACTCTAGAGAGCAGACTGGCCTCAAACTCAGTGATCTGCACACCTCTGACTTCTAAACATTGGGATTAAAGGCCCCAGGATGGTCTTTCTATCTGCAAGTTTTCGGAACCTAAAAGAGGTGGGTTGCATAGATCCCTTTTACACAGCTCTGTTCTTTCTGAACCTGTTAGACTGCATTCTATCTTTAAACCACACCAAGCAAAGGTTAACAATGTCAAGGTACTAGTCCTGGTGCTGCACTCTTAGCCCTGAAGTCAACTCCCAAGGTGTTGCCTGGAGGGTCCTCCCATTGGCCCACCTGAAGGCATCCCTAGATTCTGTAATCATCCACAACTCGAGTAACTGGACAGTTCTCTATAGATTTGCTTTTGGAACCATGTTTATGTCTTTCACATTAATATTTAAACATTGATTCAACACAGAGAGAGGGAAACTATTTTAAATTTGAATGCCAATAAGAAAAAAACCAAAGAAATAAAACACTATAAAATATAAATCAAAATACATTGTATACATGTATGAAGTTATCAAAGAATAAGTAAAAATATGGCACAATAGAAAAAGAGGGTGAGCCCAAGTGGATGTTTGTGTGGATCTTTGATACAACTGCCTTTTAGATAAAAATAGAACCGCGCTTGAATTTTGAGTTCTGTTTAGTATGTAATTTTATGTGTGTGTGTGTGTGTGTGTGTGTGTGTGAGTGTGTGTGTGAGTGTGTGAGTGTGTGTGTGAGTGTGTGTGTGAGTGTGTGTGTGTGGAGTGTGCAGGAACGAAGCTGATGTTAGAAGCCAGTATTATTGTGAGAGAGGGGATACACAAACTTTCCCCAAAGGCAAAGGACCGCTCCATCCTAGCTTTGTTTACTGAAACACTGAAGGAACAATTGCACACAAAGAGCAGAGCCAGCCTTATATATTGATTACTTAGTATAAATACCACTAAAACGAAAGCAGTGTTCTGGCGGAATTTTTCATTGCAAGAGGGGCTAGGATGGGGAAAGTACAATCTGAGCCTAGAACATCATCCCATGCTGGAATATAAGGAGGTGTTCAGAATATAATGGGTGCTCAAAAGGTCACAGGATCTACTGTAGATTTCAGAAACAAAAAGAATGAAATGAGTTATTGGACAATAAAAGGCAATGATCTATACAATATAACAAGAATACCCGAGCCTACATTAATCTGAAAGAGAAAGGAAAGAAAGAATGGGGGGGCAAGTTTTTCTTATGATGGCATGCCAATACGCAAATGTGGAAGGAATTTTGACCATCATGCAACAATGGATTCAGACAAAGCTTATTTTTGCAGTAAGGGATATTTGTGCCAAGAGAGGGTCTTATGAATGCTAGGCAAGCACTCTACCACAGAGGTATATCCTCGGCGTCGGGCAAAATTTATCAGTCAATTGTAAAGCTATAGATAAAAGTCCGAGTATGAAAAGCTATGTATGTGGTTTCAGAGAATTTGCCATAGTGTTTCGGGTAATCTTGGCTGTGAAGGACTTAGAGACCAGCACCCAACGCACGCGTCCTTAACTTCAGACACAGTGGAAGTCAACACAGCAGGCTAAGTCATGGCAACTCTTAATTTGTTACAGGGATCAGATTCTGTGATCCAGAATGGTCTGAAACTCAGTATGTGGTCCAGTCTTCTTCAGACTCAGCACTCCTGATGCTCCGGAGGTACCTTCACCATCAGGCATTGGACAGTTGGGATATCAGATTTATCAAGTGTGAGCGAACAGTATTTTTTCCTCCGCCTGGGGCATGTCTTATTGTCTTGAGTTTTTCACAGGCTACTTTTAAATTTTAGCGGAGTCCAATGAATTAATGAGCGCTTTCTTAGACCGTGTCTTTGATGCTCATTTCTCCTAATGAAAAGCCACTGCTCTCTGCTGAACCAAGAAACCGAACTTTTGTGTCTGCGGTGCGGTAGCGGAGCCTTGGGTAGAGGTGACATTTAGTGGCTGTCAGTGGCGATTGAACCTGTCCGAGATCCTGGTCGCTAGGATCCTGGGTGAGGTTGCTGCAGCCGGGGCTGCAGAACCTTCTAGGATCCCTGGTGACGCTGAAGGACACAGGTTCGTGCTTTGCGAGCAGGTCAGGTGGGCTTAGCCCTTGCCGGTGTGGACAAAGACCAGGGCAGATGTTCATGTTTTCATCTTATAACATTTTCCCAGTTCCTTTTCCAGGCGAGGCCTATCTACATTTGTTAATTTGGGCCTTTGAGTTGCAGAAAATGCTCCAGAATAGGAGGTGGGAATCCCTGTTCCCTCAGTCCTTACTGCCTGTGCTTGGGATGCGCATTGGTCACCAAAGACAGTGCGGAAGGTTTTGAGACTGTTTTACTCTCGGCGATTCTGAGACTCGCGTTGGGGGCTATGGTGCAGCTGGAATTTATCCTTAGTAGTCCAATAGTGCCCTCCCGCCCCACCAACGCTCATGTAGAATACGCTGGGATTTTTAAAAGATAGGAATTGTGTACGACCACTAAGCGTACTGGGGGATGTAGCTCAGTGGTAGAGCGCATGCTTCGCATGTATGAGGCCCCGGGTTCGATCCCCGGCATCTCCAGTAGTTTTTGTCCTTTTCGAATAAAATATAAGTATAAATAAAAATAAATATACACATATAAATTTCTTTGCCCTGAAAGCTTCTGTAAGTTTTTCGTGTCCTCATGTTTATTTCGTTTCTATGTAACTATCTAGACACCACGACCTTCTTAGAGAGAGCTCTGAGGTGGTTGTTAAACAGAGGAGGAAAGTGTTGTTGAACACTGAGAGTATCCCAAAGGAAAGAAGGGTACACTGCCAGCCCAGCAAGGGGATAGTCAGTAAAAATAAAATGACTCCAATTTATTTTTTGGGAAATAGTGGGAATGGGAGAGGTACTAATATCATCCATTGCTATTATTATTGGGAATTGTATATAGGAATTCAGCGGTCCCTTGAATTGAGAATTTCTCACACATTGGAGGTACCATTTCATTTCTCACTCTGTGACTTTGGCCTTATTAATGGCTTCTGCACAGGACAGCTGAGCATGCTCAGTGTGAGACAGCTAGGGAAATGGTGGCGCTGTGCCTGGAACCCTAGTTTCCTAGAGACGGAGGCAAAAGTATCAAACGTTATTGAACAATGCCTGCCTGAGCAACCTAGAATAAACGTTAAAAGCCAGGTGAATGGGGACATAGTCCCTAGGTGCTGGGCTCGCCTGCCTATCCGGCAGGAGGCTCTAGGTTCAGGCCACGCCAACACCGTCATATCACCGAAAGACAGCTGTAGAGCAAGTTGATGGAAACCCATAAACGACTGCAGTCCTGAGAACCTGATTGAGCTTGGATTCTGGACACTGAGTTACTCTTTCTCAGGCTCCTGGGTTCTGTGTTGTAACGGTTACGGAATAAGGCGGGGACTGGAGCAGAGAGTTCGAGTTCTAAAGCTTATGTGTATGTAACCTCAATGTTCCTTTTCTACTAAACAGTTTTTTCACATCAGTAAATAACCCAGGAATACAACTTCTGCTTTAATTCACTTTTAAACTTGTCTTTACTTGTGGAAATACGCTTCGAAACTTGACTAAGAATCACTGACTACATTGGAAATCAGCCTGAGCAAGGGGAGCATGAGCTTGGCTTTAATTCAGCACCAAGTACCTGCACCTCTTTGTATTTGCTTCATTTATAATAGACAGTGTCTTTAAAGGTACAAGAACATGGCTATACAACGCTGTTTTCTAAACAGTCATTCTAGGCATTCAGTGATTTTTTTTTTATTCTGTATGCCAAGCTAATTTGCTTCTGTTTCTCGTACTAGCTAGGGATTTGTTGGTTTGGAAGAAAATTTATGTATCTAGTTTAAAAGAACTGTGTTTTATTCCAGGATAATAAAGAACAAGTTAGAGGTGCCTCGTTAGCGCAGTATGTAGCGCGTCAGTCTCATAAAGAACAAGTTATAAAATATTTTGTTGAAAAGGAAGGGTATTGCTTTTGCTGTGTTAAGAAGCACAGCTTATCTGCGTGGCCGACCATTCACCATTAGTGATGGGGTACATGGCTGCCTGACCAAAACAAAGTTATAAAACTAATAATGAAAACCAAGGAAAGACTGTTAGGAAACAACCAAGAGCTACTACCCTGCCCATCACACTTAGTTACATGAAACCCAATCTTCCATTCACCTTTCCCAAAGTCCTAAAATACTGATCTCTAGACTGTGCTTAACTTTAAAGCATTCTGACCTTTGCAAAAGATTCTCTTGCCATGTAGCTTGTTACCTTGTCTTCCCCTCATCCTCAGGATGCGCCTTTTCTGCTTTTGCATGTCATCAGTTCTTCATCACTCACATTTTACTTCGGCAGAGAATGGACTAGGAAGCCTACAACCTACAACCTCAGCATCTAGGAGGCTGATGGAGTGAGTTCAAGGCCAGCTTGGGCTACAGAGTGAGACGCTGTCTCAAACGGACAGCCAAATAATTCACATCAAAAACAATCAACCAAAAGACAAAGAAATGAAAATATTGGAGCTGGGGAGATGGCTCAGTGGGCAAAGTGCTGAAGCGTGAGGACCTGGGTTGGATTCCGCCATATGTGTGTTAAAGCCAGATGTGGTAGCACGCGTCTGTATTTGGCTATTTTAGCCTAAATGACAAGTTCCAGGTTCAGTGAGAGACCCTGTCTCAAAAGCTAAAAACGTGCACTAAGTGACTACCAGGTTCTTAGCCTCGCTTGGGCTCAGATGTAAGTCCACCCAATAATTCCTCCTTATAATATGTAAAATCATAAATATGAATAAATTAAAATAAGGGCTCAGCTGGTAAAGGTGCCTGTTGCCAAGTCCAATGACCTGAGTTCAATCCCTGGGATCCACGTGGAAGGAGAGACGCAACTTCTGCAAACTGTTCCCTGACATAGACATGAACAAAATAAATAAATAAAAAAATAAGACAGAGTTATAGAGAATGACCTCTAACCTCTACATGCTTATGTTTAGGTAGGTGCATCTGTGTGCAAACATGCACATATGCATGCACACCACATACACACACACACACCCACATCTCAGTCTACTTCACCTAAATAGCCTCCCTCTCTCTCTCCTTTGCTCTTTCAGTTCAGTGGAGACTTTTGAGTAACCAAAACTGTCTTCAAAACAGAATGACACAAACTTACTGATCTGGCCCAATCCTCGGTCACAGCTTTCTGGGAAAGCTGCTCCAAACAGGAAAATACTACCCTCCAAAACAGAGCCACTCAAAATCCCACCTCTTGGTGCAATTTTTTATTTATATTTTCATCCTCAGTGCATTTAATACCCTGCCTTTTGCAGTCCAGATAGGGAATCCAGGAAGCCTTGTGAGTTGTCAGGCAACAGTGGGCGGGTAGCCTGTGTACTATGAGAAATTGGGGTTACCCCACACTCCCGAAGCCTGTGCAGAGTGTGCAATTCCTTCAGAAGACTCCTTGAGGTCCTGCTTTTAAGATTTGTGAGAGAATGACTAACGACTTTGTATTTTACACTGGAAACGTTGAGAGCAGAAATCAAGAGCTCTTTTAGACAAGTGCACGCATGCGTGAAAATAGAAGGGAAGTTTTGGAGTTGATGAGTGTGCTAACTTCCTTGACCACGATGATGGTTCCAGTTGTACACACATTTGTATAAACCCATCAAATTGTACATTGTATAATTTCAGCTAAGAGAGTGGTTTGCTTTTGTTTTTAGAACCACTGAGCTTGGAGAGATGGCTCTGTTAAGAGCATGGCTGTTTTTCCAGAGGGTTTGATTTCTAACACTGTATGGCAGCTCACAACCATCTGAAACTCCAGTTCCAGGGAATGCACTCCCCACCTTCCTACACACACACACACACACACACACACAGAGAGAGAGAGAGAGAGAGAGAGAGAGAGAGAGAGAGAGAGAGAGAGAGAGAGCGTATACATAGGTTACAGTCTTTAAAAATCTAGCAGCGTTGCTAGAATGAAGCACACGCCTCTTCCCTCGGATTTTTCTTTTTAATCTCGAAATATTTGAAGTTGATTGGGAAGACATCCATCCCATAAAGTCTTTTATAGTAGGGTCTCACTCTGTAACACAGGCTTATCTTAAACTGGTGGCAATCCTGATTCTGTCACCAAGGCTGAGATTGATTACATGGAGAGCCACCACAGGCAGCCTACAGCAAGCTGCAAACGGCCCCAGGTCATGATTTTCCTAGTGAAACAGTCATCTGCAAAAGGAAACGGAAAAGAGCGCCATTAATTTAAACCAGTCACTTTTGTCAAAATTGTCTACTTTAACACCGAATTTAGGTCCTCTTGGTAAGGAAAAATGGGAGGAAAGCTGGCGTCTTGGTAGCCTCGGCTTTGTCTTCCTGTTCTCTACTGATGTTCTCTCTGCCTTCTGAATCCTTAGTTCTGCCTCAGTTTCCCTCGTGCTCCCATCCTCGCGGTTTGCCCACAGGACTCTGTATATATGGGGATTTCCCTGAACTCTCCCAACAAGAATAAGATCCGACTTCCTGAGTGGGAACGTTCCGAAGGTGGGAGAGCCACTGTGCACAGGAAGTAAAGCCCCAGAGAAGAGGAGCTGAGTGGGCGAGGAAGCGCGCTTTCATCCCTGCCCGCTCTGAAGATGGAAGAGTCTGAGATTCCGAGTGCTACAGGTTTCATTGGCATCCTTTGGACAAAGCCTGGAGCAGTGCGGGTGGCAGTCTAATATCTTGACCCCTTCGTTCTCCCCTGGGCTGAGTCAGGGAGGCTGGTTGTCATTGGAGAACCCTGTCCTCCAAGGCTCCTAATTTTCATTGGATTTCGAAGTCCGGGAACAGAATGCAGAGACTGTAGGGCAGGGCATCCGTAGGTGCGGGATCTCTCCTTAGTACTGAAGGGGATGAGGGCGCTAGAAGGGAGAATCGGGGACACTTACTGAGATCTCTGGCCCCAGATTGATTATACCCGTTACTGAGTGTCTGCAAAAGTGCAGGTTGATTAGAATACCCTGGTAACAGAATCCTTTTTTGGGTGTTGTTGTTGTTACTTCAGGTAAAAGATAAAGCTAGGAAGTCTAAAATGGACCTAGAATTTTATAAAGATGATTTGGAAATCTCAACCACCAGACGGTGGGGATGTAGCTCAGTGGTAGAGCGCATGCTTAGCATGCATGAGGTCCTGGGTTCGATCCCCAGCATCTCCAGGTTTTTGAACAACGATCCGCCTTCACTTTTATAATTCAAGTTTTCTCAGCCTAAACTTAGGCTGTGCACAAAGCAGCGTCGTGATACCTGTGATAAAGTGTTCGTTTGTCATATCTGTGATCACTGCAAACAGATTCCCAGATTCTGAACAAGGAGGGATGGTTCTTCTACTTCCCCCGCTCCCCACTTCTCATACTGGAAAACTCAGCACTTTGGTGATTTTGTAACACTTCTTTCTGTAAGGGGCTTTGTCTGGTAGACCCTCTGTCAAAGGGATATACATCCTTTGAACTTTCTCAGCTTCCAAGTAGAGGCACTCTGTGACATTAACAAGTGAAGGGAGTTTTGAAAAGCTTGCCAATGTGCCCCTCCCTCCCCACTCCCAACCAAGCCTACAGCAACCATCACTGGCGCCCTGCCTGGTTGTAGTTAAACCCCACTTTTAAACCCGAGGGTGTAGGGGTGAGGGTAGGGGTTAGTGAGGTTCTTAAGGAGAACAATGGGTACCGGCTCTCCCTTCCATCTGACAGCAGCATTTTGGACATTCAGGTATAGAAGGGTCTCATGCTCGAGCAACTTGACCCTAAGGAAAGAGGAGACTAAGGTGTGAGTCTTAGACTGGGCTTCTGGTTAAATAGCCCTGTGCTGCCAACAACTGACCAATATTACAGGTCTGGGCGGTGCGACCCTGAAGTAGTAAAGATACAAGGATGTAAATAGCTAATTTACAACCAGCCAATATTGATCAGCTCTCCTCATCACAGGTTAAGCGTGCACGGACCCTTTCCTCTCTTGCGCCTTGCGTTGTGTCATTCTTTTACAGCCTAACCAGCACTTGCTAGACACCAACACGCCTGCTCAACAGTGTCCGTGTCATTTTTTGTTATTGGTGTTGTTTGTTTTACTTGGGGGGTGGAGTGGGGCAGAAGATCGAAGCTAGGGTCTTGTGCCTGTAGGCAATCACTCCATCTCTGATCTCTTAGTATATTCTCAGCTCTCTTTTTACTTTTTATTTTGAGACAAGTTCTCATTTAATGTCCCAGGCAAGCCTCTGACTTCAGGTCCTTCTACCCCAGCCTCGCAAGGATCTGGGATTACAGACCTGGTTATCCTCACTGTCTTGGTAGCTAGCCTCAGGCTGTGGTAACTCCTTACCTCCCTTCACTTCATCCCACTCCCCACCATGCCTTCCTTTGTTGTCCCTTCTTGGCCATCAGTAGAGTACGATTGTGATGGCTAGTCTTCGCTGTCAACTTGACTGCATATGGACTCAGCTAAACCACAAGCTGTTGGGCACTCCTGTGAGGGATTTTCTTAATCAGATTATTTGATGTAGGAAGACCCATGCCAAATCTGGGTGGCACCTTCTGGTGGCACCCCAGATAAAAGGACTTTGAAAAAAAAACTTTGCTTTTTGCTGGCTTGCCCTCACTCTTGTTGGCAAATTCCACCTATCCTGTTATTTGCTGGTACTAGAACCAACTTCTCCTGAGACTTCAGTATAGACTCAAGACCAGCTGCTCCCCAGGTATCCTCTAGGACTCCTGAGCCAGATTAGGATTGCTAGACCTTCCAACTTCAAGAACTGAACAACTACCAGATCTTGGGTTTTTCCAGCATAAGACAGTCCTTTTGGACTACCTAGACCACAGCCTGTGAGACAAGCCAATAAATCCCCTTTTAATACAACACACACACACAGACACACTCATTTTATTCATTCTGTTCCTTTAGAGTACACTAAATATGATGATCAATGTGATAAAGGTTTTCTTTGGTCTACCGATATTTGAAAACACACAAGAAAAACCCTTTGAAATTTAGCTATAGAGCCACTATGTCCACCTTGGGATGCTTGGTGTTTGAATCCAGAGCACCTGACAGAGAACCCCAGAATTAGTTTTCTAAGCATCCTCTCCCCATTTTCAGCTGCTGCATGATGACCCTGGGCTGGAGGACCAAAGTAGTGTTATCACAATGTTCACTAATCTTGGTTGTCAACTTCATTGCATCTGGAATTAAATAAATCCCAAGATGCTGGGCATTCTGTCAGTTCTGTTCCTCCATAGAGGCCTGCTTAATACCGCTGTATTAGGACTGGGTATGGTGACACATGCCATTAATCCTAGCACCTTCTGAGGATGGGGCAAGCAAATCTCTGTGAGTTTAAGGCCAGTGTGGTTTACATAAAGATGCCTAGGCCAATCAGAGCTACACACTAATATATATATTTGTCTCTGGCTCCAAAGGGCTGGGATTAAAGGCGTGGGCCACCACTGCCCAGCATCCTCTCTGTTCTCATTCTCTTTTTCTTGATAAACCATTAACTACTAAATAGTTATAAACACACAAGAGCAATCCCTGTCTTGAGTCAGCTACATTTCTCCTTTTCCCCTTTTCATGTAGTCTGAAACCTCAGTCTATGGAATGGCGCCACCCATGTTTGAGGTGTAGGCCTTTCCTTAGTTAACCCTCTAAAGATGCCCTTTCTAAAGGGTCCTTAATCCAGTCAGGGAATTAAAATAAACTATCTCAAATGGTGTTGGGTCAGCTAAATGGTTTACATACAAAAGAATGAAATTGGATCTCACACATTAAAATGAGTCATAGGCCTACATGCAAGAATTAGAGATACTGGTAGCCTAGAGATGATCTGAAGTTCACGGAAAGTTGTCCATGAAAATATTAACAGCACATTTTGGCCAAAGACTTAAGTGTCAACAGATTTTAGCACCCGCGGGGTCTTTGAACCAACTCCTCTGTAAAATCCCCAGCATTGCGTTTAGCTTCTCCAAAATTTAGCTTCTCCACGAGAGAATGGGAACATCACAGAATCACCACCAAAACGAGGAAGGCGGAGTGGAGAAGGAGCAGGACTCCTGACGCCTCCCCAGGCTGTAGGTCTCGCTTTGTATCTCAGCGCCCCCCTAAGAGCCTCAGGACAGCGCTGACCCTGGGGTTTGAATCTCAGAAGCACGGTGCTAGCGCACGGCCGTAGCTTTCTGCAATTGCGTCAAGTCTGTTTGGAGACAAAGCTTTGGGTTTTGTTTTTTCGCTGCTCTAGTGTGCTTTTTTTCTAACCCTCAGGAATGTCACTGATTTTGCTAAAACTTGACTGATGTGTTTTGAGAAGACCTCTTGATGTATATCCAGGCACAAGGCGATTCTGAATCGCCAAACTGGAAACCGATCTTACCTCACGCGGAGCGGTAATCTTTTAGATTCCCTTCGGGTCTCTGCCTTGCACGCTTTTGGGGGCTCGCTCCGTGAGTTTTCTATATAATCCAGTGTTTCAAGTGGTTTATTGGTTTGAAGGAAATGTTTTTGTTTTGGCGGCAGTGTCAATCCATCTAAATAATACATATACAATACCAGTTGACAGTTTTTCACCTGATCTACTGTGATTTGATAAAAGAAACTAGAGAGGGTCCTTCAGGTGGCTCCGTGGCTTAGTTGGCTAAAGCGCCTGTCTCGTAAACAGGAGATCCTGGGTTCGAGTCCCAGTGGGGCCTTGTTTGTACTTTTGTCAACCCAAATCACGTTTAATTATACAACCAAATTTACAAGTTCAGTCTCTCCGACCACTACTTCTGCTTCCTAAAGTACGAATATTTCAAATTCTCTATTTAGGTCAAGGCTAAGAAAATTTCTAGCAGAAAATTGAAAATCTTTCAACTTAATCTTTATAAAATAGTCATCTGAGTTCTCAAATCCTAAGCATCTTACTTAAAGAGATGAAAAATAATCTTAACTCACTGGACACTTTCCGAGTTGCATTTTATGTCTTTTCGCATGCACACTTAATCTACAGGCATACTCACTAAAGTAAGCTTACTGTGCACACTTCACAGGTAAGTTAGATGAGAATGGAGCAAAGGTAATCTGCCCAAATCTTACAGCAAGTGACATAATGCGGCGAGAGGTTAAACTCAATATTTCTGATTCTAAATACTACATCATCTTTTTACAAAAGCAACATTTAATAAAGCTCGGAACAATGATGTTTAAAATTGCATGACACATAGACTGATTACACAGCCTTTTCTTTTCTATGAGCATGCCCACATACTCCAGAACACGCTTACACATAGTGCAGGTCTTTGGAAGTGTTCACTGATTTCTTTAAACTGTCATGTGTTCATCATGGGCCAAAGAGAAAAAAAAATCCTCGACACTCACAAATCAAGTGCCAGTCACTAGGGCTTGGAAAGCAACTTGATGGCAGGGGCTGGGTTCTGAGTGAGGCTCTTGGTGACCTCTGTCCTGGTAGGCAATGTCAAAAACATTTTTCAGAACCACAAATGAATATTACAAACATTTTAAGCTGATGCAGGAGACTATATGACTTTGTTTTTGTTCGTCAGTGTTAAGTTTGGAAGTGGGAGTCTCACAAGTGTGTGGCAAGTATAGTCTTCATTCTCCACTGATATAAACTGGGTAATTAGAGGCATGTATCTAGTCCAGGAAACCAAAGTTCTAGACCAGCATGCCAAAACCACAAAGTTGTAATTCTGAATGAGAGGTGATTGAAATGAATTCTGGAAGGAATTCTTTATAGTGTACAACCTCTCTTACACCTCATCATAGTGGAAAGGACACATTTATTTATTTCAATTGATAATTATGGCGTTCAATTCAAGACCCCATTTATTCAAAGAATTAATTGTATGCCACTCATATTAAGTTTGAAAAGGTAAATGACTTTTGAACCCAAATGAGATAAAAGCTCATTTGGTAGGAAAGGAGCAGAAATTACACAAACAAACACAGTGTTGGGGCAGTGATGCAGGGACGTCTGGTGTTTAGGAGGACACATAAAAGTGATTTGCTTTAATCAAATGTTATGGTTTGAATATGAAGCTTTTCTTTGTAGACCTTTGTGTTCTATATGGTCTCCAACTGGTGACACTTTTTAAGAAGGGGTCTTGATAGATGAAGCAGGTCACAGAGGTGGGATGGTGAAGTTCACAGTCCAACCTGCTTCCTATCCTGATCTGCTACACTGTGAGCCAACAACTGTCGTATGTTCCCACGGTCCTCTTTCCTGTTTCAGTGAGCCAAAATGAATCCCACTTCTGCTGTTGCTTCTTACCAGGAGTTTGGTCACAGCAATATGAAAAATAACAAACGTATTAGGGACAGCAGAGAAAAGGGCATGCCAACTGCGAAGAAAGAGAACAGCATAGAGAAGAACGGCAGAGTGTGTAATACCGAGTTAGAGGAAATCAGGCAAAGTGCACGGGATTGAAACAGTCTCTGTTAGAGAAAGAACAAGTGGCAAACAAGACAAAGACCAGGCTTTCATTGGGTGTATTGGAGGATTTCAGTCTGTCCCATAACAACCACATCCCCATGCAAGCAGTAGGACTACACACTCATTTCAAAATATTATCAGCCAGGGAAAATTCTGAGACATTTGAGATTTGTTTTTCTAAGTGTTTTTTTTCTTTATTTTTGAAAATAGCTTTATACTTAAATCAAAAGAACAGATTTCAAGCAGTATGACCAGAATTACAGAGCGTGTACAGACATTGCATAATCAAAAGGCAACAAGTGTGGGAAGGAAATCATCCCAAAATTGGCAGTCTTTTTTTCCTTGTAACTTCTGAGGGCTCAGAGCTCACAAGTAACTCTTTTGTGAGGTACTTAAAGTGTAAAATATAAAGGAAAAGTAAACAATTACACCCATTGCTTTTGCTCGATAATAATTCCATAAGAGTAAATTCCAACTGCTTCTTCTCTTTTCCCAAACTGAATGAATTTGCTAATATTTTAATAAGCATCTAGTTGTACAAACTAGGAGTTCCTGGACAATTTAGCTCTTTGTTCTGTTTTTTCTCTTTTCTTTCCTTTATTTTTTAAATAAAATGTCTTTTTGATATTTTCGTGTATGTTGTTCTAATTAGTTTTTATTGTCAACTCCACACAACCCAGAGTCACCTGGAAAGAGGGAAGAAGATGGAGCAGATAGAGCCCACAACAATTTCACCTGGTTCATATGATGCCATGATGCTGATAGCAGCCATCTAAGATCAGTTTTGGGTTACAAACTGCTCAAGATGATTTCAACTTGGCTAGCTGAGATGGTACGCCTTCTTACCACATTCTAGCCAGAGCTTCAAATAAGAACTTCAAACAAACAAACAAACAAACAAAGCCTACTAACTACTTGGAGACTACCTACAATTGTACCAGACAGTAATCATAAAACTTAACCATCATTTTAGTTTTTATAGGATCCCATAGAAATAACATTGTCCCCATGACAGCTAGAAGTAATTCTAGAAGATGACATCCCCTCTCCCAACAGAGTTTGTCCTCAGGGTTAGGGACAATTATTATCTGTTATGGGTTGCTTATAAATTGTATAGGGTTGGGGGTGGAAATAAAGTAGGCTCAGGGATCCCTTTTGAAAAAAAAGGGGAGAAGGAATGGATGGGATGGAATAAGAGGTACATTAGTGTATCTACTTGTGAACTATTAGGTATAGGCAATTTACATTGGTATAGATTCTTGTATATATATAATTTTTGTATTCTAAGATAATTTGTATATTGATAGAAATTCAAATTATACTTGTTATATTGAATATGCCGCATTTCTGTTTTCAATATTTGTGCACCAATGTAAAGTTATTTTGTCATATTGTATGCATGCATGTTTCTACCTCTGCTTAAGATATTTTGCATATTGATGCAGTTTTAGGATATATTGAAGTTAAATATCATATTGCAGTATACATTTCTATCTCTGGTCAAGATACTTATATATGTTGTTTACATTTTGGCATCATTGTCCTCATTTACTGCACACGTATTTAAAGACTGTCTAATTTTAGAATGTGAAGTCTTAGTTTTTAAGCTATATAAGTATTAAGAGTTAGAAATCAATAGTCACCCATGTTTGTCGTACTTATAGTTAGGCTAGTCAGGTTCTCTAAATGCACAGAGATTATATTCCACATAGATAGGTAATCTTCAACCACTTCAAAGATCTGTAGAACTTGTCATTTAAATAATTTAGGATTCTGTTGATGTCAGACATGATTGCTCCTGGCAGCACCAATCTACTTCTAAATCCCCAGGAAGTTAGGAGCTCAGGACCTCTCCGTGGAGGAACGTTCATGGGCACAGTCTCATGTGGGTTTTGTGCAGGGTCACAGCTGCTGTGAGTTCATGAGAGTAGCAGCATGGCATTTGAGAAAATCAGGGTTCCACATCACTCCCCCCACTTCCTCTGGCTCTCACATTCTTCCCACTCCATCCTTCCTTGGAAGGAGTGCTATAGAGTGTACGGTGTCTGTTTTGGCTGGACTCTCAGCACTTTGACCAGTTATGCATCTGTAACTAGCACTGATCCCTGGGGTTGGGAAGACAAACTTTTCTGACCAAAGCTACAGTAGCACCGATTCCTGGTTATGAACATAGTTAGTTAAAGGCAATTTGACAAGCACATTACATCCACTTAGCAGAAAAACACGAGCAGCTTCCCAAGTAGGACCTATGATACTTTGAACTGGGCTTACAACCCCAGGTGTGAATTCCTCTTCTGAATGGGACCTTAAGTACAATCAGGATGAAGTCATTATCCACATAACAGACTTGTCACTTCGGTCCCGGTGGGCACACCGGTCAGGATTATTGGTAACATTATTTAGGTCACATGAGCCCTGAGCAGAATCATGTGTTTTCGGAAGAAGAAAGTGGAGACGATAAAAACAAGGTATAGATTGATGCAAGGTCTGCACTGCTGGCTTTAAGGATGGCAGAGGCCCCCACAAGCCAAGGGAAGCAGCTTAAGAGCTGAAAATGCCAGGAAAGCAGAGGCAGGAGGAGCTTTGAGTTCGAGGTCAGCCTGGTGTACAAAGCGAGTTTCAGGACAGCCAGGGATACACAGAAAAACCCTGTCTTGAAAAACAAAAGCAACAAACAATCAAAAAACAAAAAAGCTGAAAAAAAAATAAAGGAAGCAGATTCTCTTCTACTCTTTGGAGGGGTTTGGCCTAGCTAAAACTTGGATTTCTGACCCTTAAACTAAGAGCATAAATGTGTATGGTTTTAAGCTTCCAAGTTTATGCTAATTTCTTACAAAGGTCACAGAAAAGTCACGCATGCACTACACTGCATTAAATGCTGCAAGCCTGCACTCCAGGAGAGCTGCGATGACCTCCAAGTATTTACTCTAATATTTACTATTATTAGTGTGAGCAAGATAAGTCTAATTTACCTAGAGAGTCTAGATTATGTAAGTTATTGTGTTTTCTTTGAATTTTTTGACTGTGAATGAGCTAAGTACAAAGAGACATTTCATTGTATGGGCTGCTAAGCTAAACCAACATTTATATTTTAAAGGTATCTTGACTTCAAAATTTGGGTCTAAGGATTTGTTGCTTTGGAGAAGAGGTTCTTCTTTTGTTTCCACAGAGGATGATAACCTATGAATTCCTTCCAGACTAATGTGGTTTGATGTACCAAAACCCCCTGAATGGTAACTGTGAACATCCACAAAATTACTTCACCTAACAAAAAAGAGAAAGCAGTTTGGAGAGAACTACACCCAAATTCCCAAATATTGTTTATAAATGTTTGTTTACATTTAAAGGGGGATATGCTATAGAGATGAATATTTTGTATTGGTATAAATCTTGGTCTATTGATATAAATATTAGCTCAATTTTGTTATATGTATATTTCTGTTCTTGATTAAGGTATTGTGGTTGTACAGCTCATTTAAAATGTAATATATAATTAAGAAATACAAATTAATAGATAGTCATCAGTAATAGTCAAGCTTGTAGTTACATTAGGTTTTCTAAATATATAGAGATATATTTCAGTTAGATAGGTATTCTTCAAATCTTGCAAAGACTACAGAATATGGCATTTAAAATGTTTTAAGAACTTAGACTTTTCATGACAATGAGACTCACCTGTTCCTGGCAGTACCAATTTACTTCAAGAAGATGATGGGCACTAAAGAGGCTCCTTATGATGTTGGTTAGCCATTTGGAAACAGAAACTGCTCTATCTGGACTGCTTGATATTATGCTGTATGAACTGTAAGGCCCACAGAGAAATGACTGCTGAACTTGTCTAAAGGTGAGATGATCCTTTGGGGTTCCTGCTTCATAAAAGAGTCTGCTAGACATTCTGTAGGATACACATACAAAAAAGTGACTGACAAACTGCAATATAGGTAAAACTGTCTTTGAAATTTCCTGCTTCATGGAAAAGTCAGCCGGATACTATGGGCCTGTAGGCTAAAGACGGGTGCCCCAATGTTCCAAAAGAACTTTGGGTAACTGTCTAGGAAATGAGATGTCTCTGTCAATTCTAGAGTTTTAAAAGTTTCTTACAATGCACTTCCTGTTTACTTAGGTAATAGTATATCCTTTTGGAGTCTTTGATGGAGTTAAAAAATAGTTATAATTTTCCTTAGTTATAAAAATAGATGTAAATATTGTAATTATAATTCTTGCTTGATAGCTGTTTCATTGGATGTAGTCTTTCTATGTTAAAGTTAAAACCTTCCTTTTTATTTAGACAGAAAAGGGGAGGTGGTGTGGGATTTCCCTTCTGTATGCTATGCATATTTTTTATTACCATTGGTTAATAAAGAAGCTGCTTTTGGCCAATGGCTTAGCAGAATATAGCCAAGCTGGAAAAGATATATATAGAGAGTAGGCAGAGTCAGTGAGAAGCCATGTAGCCACCCACAGGGGATAGATGCCTCTGCCGGAGCCCACCAAAACCTCGCCAGTAAGCCACAGCCATGTGACAATACACAGATTAATAAAAATGGGTTAATTTAAGATAAAAGAGTTAGCAAAAAATACACTTAAGCTATTGGCCAAACAGTATTGCAATTAATATAGTTTCTGTGTGGTTATTTTGAGTCTGAGCAGCTGGGGAATGAATGAGCAGCCCCCACCAACAGATCAGAGAATCAGAGCAGCCAGCCACTAGTTCTTACCTCTACAAAATCCCCAGACCAAATGGGATATCCTGTCTCTACAAGTCCTCAGACTGAATGTCTTGTTTCTGTCTTCTCCTGCTTTATATCCCTCTCTCTGTCCAGCCATATTTCTTCCTGTCTCCACCTCCCTAGTGCTGGGATTAAAGGCATGTGAATCAAGACCGGGATTAAAGGTTTTAGCCACCACTGCTGGGCTCTGTTTCTCTTTAAAATGGGATTAATCTCATGTAGATCATGGTGACACCACTTCCTGGCCTCTATGGCTAACTAGTGGCTAGCTCCACACTCTGATCTTCAGGCAAGCTTTATTTGTTAGATCACAAACAAAATATAACAAGTTCCGGAGTTTCTTCCTTCCTTCCTTCCTTCCTTCCTTCCTTCCTTCCTTCCTTCCTTCCCCCATCTCTCTTTATTTCTTTCCTCCCTTCCTCCATCCTCCCCCTCTTCTTCCTTTCTTTCTTTGTGAGGCAGGGTTTCTCTGTCCTGGAATATGCTCTGTAGACCAGGCTGGCCGCTAGCTAAGAGATCTGCCTGCCTCTGCCTTTTGGGATTGAAAGTGTGTACTATCACTGCCTGGGCAGAGATTTCTTAATTTCATTTTCAGACACTATATTATTACTACATAGAACACTATTAGCTTGTTTAAGCCCATTTCATGTCCTCAACTTCATTGACTATAAATTCAAACAGTTTTTCAGAGCAAGTTTTTTGATTTTGTCTATATAAAATCATCTCATTAGCAAATATAGATAATTTCTATATTTCTTCTTTTTTAAAATAAAAATTAAGGTAATGGGGAGTGAAAGATGTTCTTATTTCTTTCTTCCCTATCAGTATTCTTCTTTTTTATTATTATTTTTCTCTTGTCTGGTTGCTAGAGGTCCGTACTTCCAATACTATGCTGAAAAGAATTGGAGAGAATCTTGACCTGGATGCAGAGGAAAGCCCTTTACACTTCTCTTCCTGAGTGTGACATTTACAAAGGGTGTGTTGTCTATGGCCTTTTTTGTGTTGAAACTTATTCCTGCTACCTCTAATCTGTTGAAAGGTTTTTGTTTTGCTTGTTTTTAAATCATGCAAGGTCGTTGAATTTGATTCAAGTGAATTTTTTTGTTTGTTTTTATTGCGATGATTGTAAGGTCTTTATATTTTATTCTATCACTGTGTCATCACCTTTATTTTTTAGGACAGGTTCGAGAGTCTGTTTTGATTTCCTCAGGAAACTGGCTGTCATGAGTTTGTCTAGACCACCACTCCTGATATGTCTTCTCTTAGGCTGATCACACCCTAAATCTTGTGGTGGGCTTCTTTGAGAGAAGTATCAAAATTTGTACCAAATGGCGTTAAACAGGCAGAACTCTATATGGAAGGGTTCAGCAATAGGGAGGAGAGATTGAACTTAAATCCAGATATAACAGGAACAGCTGCAGATTCACAGCTGATGGTAGGATAAGGGTTATTGGGCGGGTGTGGGGGGGAGATTCCTAAAGTGATTTTGACTAGATAGCAAGGTTAGGTATCAACAGTAGGAAATTGGGCCTGAACTGGCTTAGCTGGATTCTTGTTGAAATTTTGCTGCCCTCCCTTCCTCCCAGGACTGTCTATCAGCTCATTCCTAGTCTACATTGCAGGTTCAGGCTGTTGTTTCTCCAGGAGAATGTTTGCTAAGGGATGCCATGAGGTGTTTGTTTACCAGTGTGTTTGGAAGGGATGCTGTCAAAGCAACATCTTGGGCTGGGGAGCCCGTGGAGAGGCTCAGTTTCACGGCCGGGCCTGTGGTCCTGGCAGAGACAGCTACTTTGCGGTTCCAGCCCGTGGGAGATGATATTTTTCTTACAGTGCCAGGACACAAATCAGGAAAAAGACAAAGAAAAATATGAGATTCAGGAGCAAGCTGGGCGGGGTTGAGGAGGTCACAGGCCATCACAGGAAGAGGGTTCTTTCCTAGCTGTTGGGGCGTCTCCACCTAGACGGAGGGTTTCTCCAGGTCTTGTTACCTCTGTGTCTATGTTTTCAGAGTCCAGTGTCACATGGAGTAGAAGAACAAGTTTTTCCACATATGATGCCAGGCTGGAGATTATGAAATATCTTTACAAAAGAGCCTTCACAGGTCCCACCGAGATTTGAACTCGGATTGCTGGATTCAAAGTCCAGAGTGCTAACCATTACACCATGGGACCCACAAAAAGAAATGAATATGTAACCATAGTTGTGGAACTTTGTTTGTATAAACTGAACTTTGGAAGAGATAGGCTAAGCTTCAATTTTGATAAAGTTGTTTGTTGGGAGAGACAAAGCAACACATTAATTAAGAGAAATTGCTGCTCTATTTCTCTCTCTTTCTCTGTCTCTCTCTCTCCTGTTGAGGGCTTCGTCTGGAGAAGATAGTCTGGGGTAGACTTAGATTAATGAGGCTTCTTCTTACACAGTTAGGACGTCTGTAGAAAAATGAGAGACACCAATGCAAAGTTAGACACGGCCATTGCAAAGCTTGTGTGACATATAGGGTAAATCTGGAGCAAAGCTTTCCTTCTGAGTCTCAGGTAATTTCCATTATAATACATAGTTTTGAAAATTTTACAAAAACACATTTTACATAGAGGAACCTCTACTAAGACCGTGGAAAGGACCCCTCAGAAGAGAAATTTAGACATTTAACACTCATGAGGAATATCATTCTAGCATGTGATTTGACATTGTCTATGAAAATAAACTCTCTGTGCTAGAGGGAGGGTTCAACAGTTAAGAACACTGGCTGTTCTTGTGGATGGCCTGGGGTTAAGTCCTCAGACCCTTAAATCCAGATATAACTGGAACAGCTGTGGATTCACAGCTGATGGTAGGGTAAGGGTTACTAGACAGGAAATTCCTGAAGTGATTTTGACTAGATAACAAGGTTAGAGAGAGACCCGATTAGGTATTAACAGTAGGAAATTGGGCCTGAACTGGCTTAGCTGGATTCTTGTTGAAATTTGGCTGCCCTCCCTTCCCCTCAGGACTGTCTGTTATTCTTTTTTAAAGATATAAGGGTGTGGGGGTGGTGGTGGAAGGCTGGTCGCATGAGGTGCGGTGGTCTCACGAGGGGTAGCAGTGGATGACCGAAGGCCACTGTGGGTCCCACTGAGGCCTTGATGAGTCACCTTGGCAGATGGGAGACCCCTCTGTGGGTGAGAGACAGAAAGATGCACCATACACAGAGAGAGTTTGGGTATAGAGTTTATTTAGTGTGTTACAGAGGTCAAAGGAAAGAAGGAAGGGGAGAAGGAGGAAGAAGAAAGAGAGGCAGAGAGAGGGGGAGAGGGAAAAGAGAGAGAACAGAAGTTACTTCTTTAGGAAAGAGATGGAAAGAGAGAGCACAAGCTGGAAGAGGAGGGATATCGACTTCCCTGGGTGGAAGGGGATGGCTTGGGAGGGGGCAGGGCTTGTTTCTAAAAGGGACAAAGTACTCAGGTGACAGACTATGCCAGCAGATCTTAACATTCCCATCTCTTTCTTATAATAAAAAGGCAGGAGTTTAGACACAACAGGTTAAAGGAATTGGGACGGTGGATTCTTATTTGTGAGCATCATCTTGTGGGGAAGACCAGAGAAAGCTGATTACATCCTAGGGTAGTTGGTCGCTTTACTCCTGTTCAAGGTTTGTGGTATGGAACTGTCTGGTGTCTCTTGGACCTGGCAAGGTGTTGGCAAAACATAGGACAAAGTCAAGTTTAGGAAGAGAAAAAGGGCAGAGAGAAGGAGGACAGGGAAGAGTAACAGGAATTTAGAGACAAAAATGTAAGTAAACTGCAAGACTAGGCAAGGATACCTCAGTAAAGATGGTGGGACTTGGTCACTTGACCTTCTCTTAGTTAAGATGGCGGTGACGTCATCTGACCTTCGTGAAAATGGTGGCACTCACATGTTGTATGGAGAAGCCACATTTTTAGAGCGGAGAGAGTTTTAAATATAACAACAAGAGAGACATAGAGGCTGTACGGAATAAACATTTGAAACAGAATTACACCCGTGTGGCCACACCATTCACACATTCTTTCATACATGAGGTGAGAGGAAAATTCTCAGCACCATAAGGCACTGCATCACCGAGCCGCCATACCACCAGCCATGGTGAGGAGCAAAGGCTGGAATTGTAAACAGCTGATTCGTGGATCTGATTTATCTTGCTGGTTTCTGCGGGACCAGCAGTAGTGGTGGCAGAGATAAAATAAAGGGAATAGGAATGAGAGAAAAATGAGCATTTACAGGCGGGTGGCAAGTGGCTGCCTAGTGAAAGGAAAAGCAGATGGGCATGAGATGCCAGGGGCAATACACTGGCAGTCATGTTTGCTGGTGGAAATTAGAAAGAATTTGATAGGGAACCTATTTGCAATGTTGGAAAGTGATTCTATTCCAGGGTCCTCTCGTGTTCTCAGACAACCTGCCTGAGGGTGGGAGGGAACATGGAGAAAGCCTGGCAGAGTCAAGCACCAATGTTATATGTTTTTAAAGATACAAGAGGGGACTGGGGGAAAGGCCGGTCCAATGATGGGTAGCGGCAGGTGATCTGAAACTTTGGTGGGTGACCCGAGATCTAATAGGGTCCCCCAGGCCTCAGCATGTCCCCTGAGTCCTTGGCGGGTCATCTTGGTGGGTGAAGGTCAGAATTATTCGGGACACAGAGAGACAGTTTGTGTAGAGTTTATTTAGTGGGTTATGGAGGGAAAAGGAAAGGGGAAGGAGAGAAGGAGGGGGAGACAGAGAGAACAGAAATTACTTCTTCAGGAGACAGATGCAAAGAGAGCACAGGCTGGAGGAGACAGACAACCCATTCCCTCAGCGAAAGGGGAGGGGTTAGGAGAGGGCGGGGCTTATCTCTTAAAGGGACAGGGATAGTTGACAATCCAGGCCAGCAAATCTTAACACTATCAGCTCATTCCGAGTCTACATTGCAGGTTCAGGCTGCTGTTTCTCCAGGGAAATGTTTGCTAAGGGATGCCATGAGGTGTTTGTTTCCCAGTGTTTGGAAGGGATGCTGTCAAAGCAACATCTTGGGCTGGGGAGCCTAGCGAGACGCTCAGTTTCAGGGCTGGGCCTGTGGTCCTGGCAGAGATAGTAGCTTCCTGGCTCCAACCCGCAGAAGATGACCTTTCTCCTGCAGTGCCAGGACACAAATCAGGAAAAAGACAAAGAGAAATATCAGACTCAGGAGCAAGAGGGGTGGGATTGAGGAGGTCCCAGGCAGTCACAGGAAGGGGGTTCTCTCCTAGCTGTTGGGGTGTCTCTAACTAGACAGGAGGTTTTCTCCAGGCCTTGTTACCTCTGTGTCTATGTTTTCAGAGTCCAGTGTCACATGGAATAGAAGAACAAGTTCTTCCACGTATGATGCCAGGCTGAAAATTATGAAAGGGCTTTACAAAAGGTCCCACCGAGATTTGAACTCGGATCGCTGGATTCAAAGTCCAGAGTGCTAACCATTACACCATGGGACCGACAAAAAGTTATGAATATGTAACTGTAGTTGTGGAACTTTGTATAAACTAAACTTTAGAAGAGATAGATTAAGCTTCAATTTTGATAAAGTTGTTTGTTGAGAGAGACAAAGCAACACATTAATTAAGAGAAATTGTAGCTCTCTCTCTTTTTCTCTTTGCCTCTCTTTCTCTCCTGTTGAGGGCTTAGACTGGAGAAGACAGCAGGGTAGATTTAGATTTATGAGGACATGTATTATGTAATTTAGGACGTCTGTAAGAGAAATGACAGACACCAACGCAAAGTTAGATACCGCTATTGCAATGATTGTGTGAGGTATGGGGTAAAACTGAAGGAAAGCTTTCCTACTGAGTCTCAGATAATTTTCATTATAATACACACTTTTGCAAGTTTTACAAAAACACATTTTACATAGAGAAACCTCAGCTAAAACCATGGAAAAGGCCCCTCAGAAGAGAAATTTTGATGGTTAACACTCATGAGAAATAGTGTTTAACACTTATTATATCATGTAATTTGATAATGTCTATAAAAATAATCTCCCTTTGCAGGAGGGAGGGTTGAGCAGTTAAAAACAATGGCTACTCCTGTGGAGGTCTGGGGTTCAGTTCTCAGACCGTGCAACAATGAGCACCTTAGCACCCCCAGAACCAGGGCTTCTGACTCCCTCTTCTGGTCTCTAGGGCCAGTGCACACATGAACACATTCAGGATTGCAGACAGGAACACACACACGCACACACACAATAAAAAACAAATTTAAAAATAATCTATGTTTGAAGTTTTTCCTCTAAAACTTGTCCAGAAATGTTTTAAGCCTGTCTAAGAACAGGAATGCAATCTTACAAAGCTGGAATAATGCAGATCTATTTGACTACCCATAGAGAGAACGGGACAGTTGTGCATGGTACTTGATGGCTTGGTGTAAACAGAGACTTTGCCTCTGTTTCCTGGCCACTCAGGCCCGAATAATCACACCAAACTGTATTAATTATAACACTGCTTTGTCAATGGCTCAGACATATTCCTAGCTAGCTCTTCCATCTTAAATTAACCATTTTTTATTATTTTATATTATGCTATGCTGTTCATGGTTTACCAGTAACATTGTGGCATCTTCCTCCTTCCATGGCTCCATGGCATCTCTCTGACTCCACCTTCTGTCCTCCTCTGTCTCTGCTTAGATTTCCCGCCTTGCTTTATTCTGTCCTGCCATAGGTCAAACAGCTTCTTTATTAACGAATGGTAATAATAGGTCAAACAGCTTCTTTATTATCCAATGGGAATAAAACATATTTAGAGCATACAGAAAAGAATCCCACATCAGCTTGGGAGTTTGGAGAACAGGGATTTATGTTTAAACAAATAAGACACTGTTGTTGCTGAAGTGTAATGTACATTGTTATGAGGAATTCCTGGAGGGAAGCTGTATCTCCAAAGGCAGATGGGCAGAATAGAACTTCAGTAATGTGGAGAGTTTGGAATGCAGCAGGTACAGAGATTTATTACAGTTTATCCTGGACTACCTACAGTCCTATAGAGAGTCATTTATTTGCCCACCTATGTTTTGGTCTAACAGATAAAAAACAATTGGAATTTATTAATTTGACAAATTTGTAATGCTATCGGACAGCATCTGGGGCCTACAACGGACATTTCTCCATTTAACTGTAACCCACCTTTCTGGTGTTTTCACAAATGTATTTGAAAAGTGCCTTGGCCTATACCTTTCTTCTGTTACTATAGAAATGTCATGAGGCTACATTGCTCTTCACTGGAGCATGGGATTTAGGCTCACTGATACCTGTGTTCCAGGGCAGCATCACTCACATTTGTCTTCAGAATAAACTATCTCTTTGGACGTGGGAGCTGTGGCTTTTCTTGTTTATTTTTGCTTGTTTGTGTTTTTGTTTTTTGCCAATAATATTATTATATTTTGTAAGTCATAATATATGAAAGATACATTCATTTCAATGTAGGTAGAAGAGACATACATCAAAATGTATGAAGTAATTTTCACTTTTGCAATGTTTGTGGTGTTTGACTTTTGTTGTTTTTTTGCAAGTATATACCAATTGAGTAACAGCAATAAAAATGTACAAAAAGAATGTGTCTCAGTAGAAGACTTTCTTAGAAGTCGCATTTAATAACCGTTGGCTGGCTGCTTTGAAAATAATGGGTGTGATTGTAAATGCAGAATGTGGAGGCACTAGAAGAACACAAGAGATGAGTGTAGCATGTTAACCATGGTCAGGAAAATGAAAGGGAAGCTCTGTCTCATTCTTGATGATCTCAGGACTTGAGCAAATTTCTTACATATGATTGAATTGGATTTAGTTACTAGTCAGTCCCAGACCTGATAAAAATCTCTTTGTGGGAAATGTTCTGATTATTCAAAACTGCTCAAATTAGAAATGTCCAATTATGAGCAATCAACAGAGAGACTGAAGAAGAAAGAAAAATAGTGAGGAAAGAGCCATTTGGCAACATCTCAGGCATCTCCTATCTGTTGAGTACTCTGGATGAAGAAGGCAAAGTGAATTCCAAGGCTAGGATGTGGGAGGGTTCTTTTGCCCCCAGTCTCCTGGCTGTCGAGACATCCAGCCTCACACTGCCAGACCTGAGCACCATCCAATGCTTTCCCCAGAAGGGCATGCAGCTAGTAGAGCCATGGTCCACAAGGGATTTTCTCACAGCCACAATAGTGATTTACAGAGCTCTAAAAGTGCACCTGTCAGGAGCAGCTAAGACAGTGAGGGGCACAGCTCTGAGTTGCTGCCTGCAGCAGTGAGGACTCCTATTACTGTTTCAGTGAGCCTGACTCAGGCAAACAAGATCCTTGGGTCTCCCACAGAAGAGAGTGTTCTAAAGTAGCAGTATGAAGCACCTCTTATCAACACACATTTCAACCCTAGATTTTTTTAAGCATTAGATTAAGAGAAAGAGATTCTCAGACACACACTGAGACTGTTTAGACTCCAGGCTCTAGAGCATGGCTTCTGGGGAGTGGAGTGTGTTTGTCATACAGTGTCTAAGTGCTAGCTTACATCCCATTTTGAAATTACAATGTGAAATTATAGGGTGGTTCTGGAGATGCCTCAGATGGGATTATAATCTGATACAAAACAGGGAGCCTCTGGGACTTCACCTTCTTTATGAGAATTTCTAATGAGAATTCCTAAATCTGCAGGTTTATAGTCAGGAAGGAAAAAGGTCTTAAGCAGGTGTTAATTATAGAATTCTTTTTTTTGGGATAGGGTGTTTTCTAGACAAGGTTTTCTTTTCTCTGTGTAGCTTTGGAGCCTGTTCTAGTACTAGCTCTGTAGACCAGACTGGCCTTCGGTGCTCCACATTCTCTTGGGAATAGATTGGTGCTGCCAGGAACAATGATGTCACATGTGAACCAGATTCTAAGTTATTTAAATGCCATGTTCTAAAGATCTTTGAAATGGTTGAAGGTTACCTATCTATGCAGAATACAATTTCTATGTATCTAAAGAACCTAATTAGTTTGGCTAAAAGTATAACAAAAGTGAAAGACTATTGACTTACAATACTTAATACTTATATAACATAAAGATTAAAAGTTCATATCAGAATATTAAACAATCTTTAAAGAACTGTGCAGTAAAGGAGGACAATGACTTCAAAATGTAAACAGTGTATAAATATCTTGATCAGAGGTAGAATGTATAATGCAATATGATAAATATATTTTAAAATTGTATCGATATACAAAATGTCTTAAACAGAGGTAGAAACATGCATGCATATAATCTGACAAAATAACTTTGCATAGGTGTGCATATATTGTAAACAGAAATAGGAACATATTCAATATAGTAAATATAATTTGAACCTGTATAAATAGACAAAAATCTATAGCAATTTAAATTATCCATAAAGAATAGCTTACAAACATTCACTCTATTTCTCTCGCCAAGAATTTGATTTTGGGAATTTTCAAATCCTTTGGCTTCTCCCTGTTGTTCTAAAATTTTTGGCTATTCTCTCCAATAACACTTCCAAGGCAACTGAGGTTCATTTTCTAGGACTGCTGAGATTAATTGACGGTAATTGTGTGGGGTAGCCTTGTGCTTGGAGCCCATGTTTTCACCATTTCCCTGACAAAAGGTGAATGTAGCCCATAAGAAACCATCGCTTGTTTATTTTCTTTTAGATTGCTCATATGTATTTGTCCCCATGTATACTGTTTAACTACCTTAGGGTACTTTGTGCCAGATGGTCTTCTCGAGGAAATTACTGGATATATAGTTAAAACTCTGTATAAGTCGTCTCGGGGTCTGGCTGATGAGGCTAAAACCTGTCCTTGTTCCTTTTGTTCCTGCTCACCAATTTTAATAAATTCCGTAATCTTTTAGATTCTTTTGACCACTGCCTTTTGTAAAGTCTGAATCTCCTGTCCAGTGTTCTGTTCTAATGCCCTCACTGAGGATTCCAAGGTATGAAATTTGTTCCATAAAGATAATATCTCATCCTTGGAAATAATTACCTTCCTTGTGCTTATTACCTTCCTGGGGGGACATGTTATCCCTTAACCTATCCACAGGTTAATAAATATGGGTAAAAACAGAACTTCATGAATGAAAGCGAGACAGATTCCACTGCTGCAGTGGGAGGCAGCACAGGGCAGGACAGGGGACACCAGCGGGACACAATGCTTCTTATGCCACTAAGCTGAGAACTGGAGTCCAGTCTATAAGACAGAGCAGGGCCTGGCAGTGATGGGAGAAGTGGGAAGGGAAGAAAAAGGGGGGGGAGAAGGGAGAGAAGCAGAAGTTGACTCTACCAGAAGAAGGACAGAGAGAAAGAGGAGGGGGAAAAGTAAGAGGAATTTAGAGACAAAAACATAAGTAAACTGCGAGACTAGGCAAGGATACCTCAGTAAAGATGGCAAAACTTGGTCACTTGACCTGCCCTTAGTTAGGATGGAGGAGAAGTCACCTGACATTAGTCAAAATGTCGGCAGTCACATGTTGTATAGAGAAATCACATTTTTAGAGCCACAAGAGTTTTAAATATAGTAACAAGAGAGACATAGAGGCTGTATGGAATAAACATTTGAAACAGAATTACATCCGTGTGGCCACACCATTCACATATTCTTTCATACATGAGGTGAGAGGAAAATACTCAGCACCATAAGGCACTGCATCACCGAATCGCTGGGCCACGAGCCATGGTGAGGAGCAAAGGCTGGAATTGTAAACAGCTGATTCGTGGATCTGATTTATCTTGCTGCTTTCTGAGGGACCAGTAGTAGTGGTGGCAGAGATAGAATAGAAGGAATAGGAATGAGAGAAAAAGAGCATTTATAAGTGGGTGGCAAGGGGCTGCCCAGCAAAAGGAAAAGCAGATGGGCATGAGATGCCAGGGGCAATACACTGACAGTCATGTTTGCTGGTGGAAATTAGAAAGAAGTTGATAGGGAGGGAACCTTACCATTAGCAATGTTGGAAAATGGTTTGTTTCTAGGATCCCTACATGTCCTCAGCTTGCCTGCCTACGGGTGGGAGGGAACATAGAGAGAGCCTGGCAGTGTCATGCACCAATGTTGTAGTTTTTTAAAGATACAAGAGGAGATTGGGGGAAAGGCTGTTTCCACGAGGGGCAGCTGGTCCCACGATGGGTAGCGGCAGGTGATCTGAAACCTTGGTAGGTGACCTGAAATCTCAGCGGGTCCCCCAGGCTTCAGCAGGTCCCCTGAGTCCTTGGAGGGTCACCTTGGTAAGTGAGAGACAGAATGATTCAACATACACAGAGAGAGTTTGGGTATAGAGTTTATTTAGTGGGTTATGGAAGGAAAAGAAATGGGGGAAGAGGAGATGCAGGAGAAGAGAGGCCTTTGCCTCTTTAGAGAGGGGGAGGGTGGAGAGAGAGAGAGAGAGAGAGAGAGAGAGAGAGAGA
>JABTXL010021127.1:642185-739641 GCA_025134845.1 Neodon shergylaensis | reverse complement strand
GAGAGAGAGAGAGAGAGAGAGAGAGAGAGAGAGAGAACAGAAGTTACTTCTTCAGAAAAGAGATGAAAAAAGAGAGCACAGGCTGAATGAGGTGGATATCTGCTTTCCTAGGCAAAAGGGGGAGGGGCTGGAGGGCGGGGCTTATTTATTCAAGGGACAGGGTACCCAGGAGACAAACCAGGCCAGCAAATCATAACACTGTCTATCAGCTCATTCCTAGTCTACATTGCAAGTTCAGGCTGTTGTTTTCCCCGGAGAATGTTTGCTAAGGGATGCCATGAGGTGTTTGTTCCCCAGTGTGTTTGGAAGGGATGCTGTCAAAGCAGCATCTTGGACTGGGGGACCCGGGAAAGGAACTCAGTTTCAGGGCTGGGCCTGTGGTCCTGGCAGAGACAGCTACTTTGTTGTTCCAGCCTGTGGGAGATGATCTTTTTCTTGCAGTGCCAGGACACAAATCAGAAAAAAAAAAAAAAACCCTAAGAGAAATATGAGACTCAGGAGTAAGCAGGGTGGGGATGAGGAGGTCACAGGCAGTCACAGGAAGGGGGTTCTCTCCTAGCTCTTGGGGTTTTCTCCAGGTCTTGTTACCTCTGTGTCTGTGTTTTCAGAGTCCAGTGTCACATGGAGTAGAAGAACAAGCTTTTCCACATATGATGCCAGGCTGGAGATTATGAAATATCTTTACAAAAGAGCCTTCATAAGGTCCCACCGAGATTTGAACTCGGATTGCTGGATTCAAAGTCCAGAGTGCTAACCATTACACCATGGGACCCACAAAAAGTTATGAATATGTAACCATAGTTGTGGAGCTTTGTATAAACTGAACTTTGGAAGAGATAGGTTAAACTTCAATTTTGATTCTCTCTCTCTCTCTCTCTCTCTCTCTCTCTCTCTCTCTCTCTCTCTCTCTCTTTCTGCTATTGAGGGCTTAGACTGGATAAGACAGCAGGGGTAGACTTAGATTTATGAGGCCCTGTATCATGCAATTTAGGTTATCTGTAAGAGAAATGAGAGTCACCAACTCAAAATTAGACATAACCATTGCAAAGCTTGTGTGCGGTATGGGGTAAAACTGGAGCAAAGCTTTCCTACTGAGTCTCAGATAATTTCCATTATTACACATACTTTTGCAAATCTGACAAAAACACATTTTACATACAGGAACCTCTGATAAAACCATGGAAAAGGCCCCTCAGAAGAGAAAGTTTGACGTTTAACAGTCATGAGAAATAACATTTAACACTCGTTCTAACATGTGATTTGATAATGTCTATAAAAATAATCTCCCGGACTGGAGAGATGGCTCACAACCATCTGTAATGAGGTCTGGTGCACTCTTCTGGCCTGTAGACATACACACAGACAGAATATTGTATACATAATAAATATTTAAAAAAATAATAATCTCCCTGCGTGGGAGGGAGGGTTGAACAATTAAAAACAATGGCTATTCCTGTGGAGGTCTAGGGTTCAGTTGTCAGACCCTGCAACAATGAGCACCCTAGCACCTCCAGAACCAGGGCATCTGACTCCCTCTTCTGGTCTCCAGGGCCAGTGCACACATGCAGAGAATGGACTGGTTTTACAGTTCTTCATGTCTGATATACAGTACTAGGAAAAAGAAAACTGTGGTCTACAATCTGCTATGCTCGGTTTAGGTGGTAGGGATGATGTAAATGAACGCCTGATGATCGGTAGCCTGGTTAGTTGTGTTTTAGGTACCTATTGCTTCATCTGATGCCTACTACTTTTATCATACAGAAAAAATAATTCAGCAGAAGAATTTAGTGGATACCTGTAGTCATATTTTATTTGTATTTTAATAAATAAAGCTTGCCTGAAGTTCAGAGAGTAAAGCATCCCCATTGGTCAGCCTGAGAGACCAGGCAGTGGGTGACACACACCTTTAATTCCAGTATCCACACTAGTTTGCCATAGAAACTGGGCAGTCCTGGTGCACATCTTTATTGCCAGCACTAGAGAGGAATATAAGATGGAGGAGACAGCTCTCGAACAGTCTCATCCTGAGATTCCTGGAGGCAGGATCGCCATTTGGGTCTGAGATAGAGCCAGTGGCTTGCTGTTTTGCTTTTCTGATCTTCAGTTTGAACCCCAATAGCTGTCCCTGGGTTTTTATTAATTTTACTACAGATACCTTCAAAGAAAGACAAAAAGGAAAAGTAGCCTAGTATACTGGAAATTATGAAGAAATAGAAAGCTACAAATTTGGCTTCATCGTGTGACAGGCTTTGGCTTTAATTATCAGTGTAACCTTGGGACTGTCAGACCTTTTGGAGTGCCTTAATGTCTTCATCTGTACAATGACAACATTAACTGCATGATTGCAGAGGGTTGATTCAGGACCTAGATTGTTGATGTGTGAAGTAGTTTGAGAAGTTTTAGAACTATGCTAAAGTTATTATTATTATTATTAAATTTTATTTAGTGTTTGGAGTATGTATGTGCGCACATCTGCCACGGTGCTTGTGCTCTGAGGGAAAGCAGCAGGATTTGTTTTGTCCTTCTGTAACGTGGGTCCTAGGAAAGTCCATGTGCATCACCAAGCTCCCTGATTGGCTGCGCCTTCTTGCCAGCTTCTTGTAGTATCACCTTTACCAGTATATTTGCCTTTTATATCAATAATTTAAGAACATTATGTATATTTCCAGATACCTTTACATTTCTGTAATGATATTATCAGGTATTTATTTGAAATAATTTTGAGTGAATATTTAATGTGTATAATCTGGTATGTTAAGGCATGTGTTTCTGGAATGTTAAATCTTTAATATGAATTCTATCTAATTCTAAAGTGAATCAATGCACTGCTAAAATTGTTCCAGCTCATGAATTAATTCTCCATGGAAGTTGAAATAGAAGATAAATTCAAAACATCTGCAGTCAAAACCAACAAGTTGTAAAAACGTACTGTACCACACGTGGTGGCTCGTGGCAATTTCTCCTGTCATCTTTCCTCTAACTTGGAAACGGTCTGTGTTTAGGAGTTACTATTGTGTGAATACCTTCCAATTTGTACATTTTTTGCTAAATTGCTTTATATCCTAGAAAATGGGGCATAGAAGGATTTGAATGTGCTACAGAAACATGGCAGTGATAAAATTTTAATGATGAGTGTAAAAGAAGTAAAACATTGACGTTGAAAACTGTTTGGAGAGAAATGATAAAAAAAATAAACAGTAAACTGTGCGTGATGGTTTACTCCAGCACTCTGGAGGCTGAGGCAGCAGGATGATCACATGTTCAAGGCCAGCCAGTCTTGTATACATGTTGAGTTCCAGGTTAGCCAGAGATGCATTGTTAGAGATGGGCAGGCAAGCTGTGATAGTGTTTGTAATCAGGACAGTCAAAAAAGTGTATTGAGAAGTGATAGCTGAGCCTGGTGGTGTGTCAGTACTTGGATGCTGAGGCAGGAAGATCTCAAACGTGAAGCCAGGCTGAGTTGTTCCATGTCTCAAAAGAGAGAGAGGCGAGTGGGGAGAAGATAATGTACTATGATGTCATCTGTGTTCTAGATCATAGCAACATTCTCATGATCCTGTGTCACATGGATGATGGTTTAATTTTGAATTTCCCAAGTCTACCAATGCCAGGTGGTCATGAGCTCTTTCCCTTGGGTTTTTTGGGTCAGTTTTAGAGAACTAGTTGATGAGTTTCTTACATTAGATCTTACATTTGTAAACCACATTGTTTTCTTCTGCCTTACCCAACAAAATTTGACAAGGCAAACGAGTTGAGTAGTTGGTATGAATGCAACATGTTTCTATAAGACTATTTTCAAGTGATCAAATTTTGCAGGAACGTATTTTGGTCAGCCTGCTTCCACTTCCTGTGGCACACAGCACTAAAGGGCTCATACTCAAAAAAGAAAAAAGAAAACAGGCTGAGCAAGACGTGAGGAGCAAGCCAGCAAGCAGCATTTCTCATTGACTTTGAAGTTCCTGCCTCCAGATTCCTGCCTGAATTCCCTCAGTGACGGACTGTTACCTGGAGGTGTAAAATGAAACGAACCATTTCCTCCTCAAGTTGTTTTGCTTATTTCTTTTTATTTCTTTTTTTCAAGACAGGTTTTCTCTGTAGCTTCGGAACCTGTCCCAGAACTTGTTCTTCGTTGACCAGGCTGACCTCGAACTCACAGAAATATGCCTGCTTCTGCCTCCCCAGCACTGGGAATAAAGGCGTGTGCTACCACCACTTGGCTTGGTATATTAAATTTTAAAGTCAGGTTGTAGAAGACTACACAAGTACTGTTCCCTTCAGATAAAACCCACAAATGGTGAGAAAAAGCAGCATGAATTAGAGATAGTATAGAATAGAAACATAAAGAAAGCATGCTCAAAATGCAATTGCAGGATTTTGAAGAGGACTTGACTTGCCTGGGTAGAAGAGGAAAAGGGATGGCCACCTTGCAGAGTCACTAAGTTCATGTTCTGCTCAGAGGATGGGTGAGGGCTGCAAGGTTATCCCATGCACTGCTGTTTAAGTGACGCACTTACGTTCTGTTATGTTACATTCTGTTTCAGTGTTTAAAATGTAAATGGATCGGTTAATCTTTTGTTCAAATCTGACAGGAATTATCCCAAAACCAAACAGGAAAGGAAAAGGAATATCATGGAAGAATTAAAGTTACAGAGGAAAGCTGAAGAATTCAGTTACCTGCTCAGAGAATGGATAGAAGAGGGGAGAATTCCAAAGCAAAAGAGATGAAACTAAACTTATACACAAGCTCTCATAGTGTGGCAAAGAGATGTTCGAATAGAGATAAAGGAATCAGCCAGCAGTAAGTGATTTGTGGCAGAATAAATTGTTTTTCAGAAACCTCATGAGAGATTTGACAACAGCAAGCTTTTACTGAGACAAGGAGCTCTGAACGTATTTTATTTCTGCTGTTGTGACTCCTCAGCACCACGGAGATGAGTGGCTTGGTCTCAATTAGGTTGCTTATTTGTTAGTCTTGGGAAAGTAGTTTTCCAGTTGTATTTCTCCTGAAGTGGTTGAAAAACTGCCACAGGGCTACAGAGCGAGATCCCATCTATCCTCAAAGAAGCCGGAAGAGAATGAAGGGAAACCTGAGCCTAAAACGGAATCTTAAGTAATACACGTGGGAAATCCCATGTGGGCCATAAGAGTGTGTCGGGAATAATGCGGAGTTATTGTATGTGGACTTGGCAGCCTCCAGAACTGTGGATATGTTCCTTGTTTATATGCCACCCAGTGCATTCTTTTGGCTATGACATCATAAGCCAACCAAGGCAGCCTCCTGCAGTCTGCCCTCAGCAGCACAAGTGACAGGTTAACTTTCATTCCTCTACTCCCATGGCTTCCTGCCTCGGAGCTCTTGTGGTAGCTCAGGATGGCATCTGATATCACATACTCCTTTCTGTTTTGTTTTTCTCCAAAATCGACATCATTTCTCCCTAATTATCTTCTACTCCCCCCGCCCCCCGTTAGCCCGGCTCTCAAGAGCGCCTTCCGTTCATCCGTCTTCATGGGCTGCACCTCCGTGGTTTTCTTCTCTATTACTCCTCTTAGCACATGCGGTATCTACTGTAGATTATATTGACTGAATTCCCCACAGTGCTCACAGCCATCTCGCTTCTCGCTTCCTCTCCCTACCCCCTTCTTCCTTCTGTCCTCTTTTTGACAGGTTCTCTTAACCCAGGCTGGACTGGAGCTCCCTGAGTACCCAAGGCTCGATTGGTATCATATTCCTGTCTCAGCTTCCTGATTACTGCAATTATATAAATATTATAGATATACAACACCATCCTCTGCAGAATTCAATTTTCCTTTACAGGATTGATGCATTCAATATTTCATGTATTCAAACCTACAAGTTTAAAGCCATAAAACCCAACATTTTCAACATAGAGAGGGAGAGGAACAACAAAAAGAAAAATGAGCCAAGCATCTCTCTGAGTTTTGCAAACAGAATGACTGGCTGTTCACTGGAGTAAACCGTTACCAGAAAGAATTATCTGCAGCCACTTCCTGGGTGAGATTCCTCTGCCCACTGCACAGCCATAGGCTGAGCCCGTTGGACTCAGGCTGGGGGTAATGCAATGTAAACAGAATTAATACAGCAGTGTTGGATGGAAACCACAGAGTATCCTGACTCTGCCCTGCTGAGAGCAACGTTTTGGGTCCCTCTGGAGACCCCTTTAAAGTGTATGTGTGTGTGTGTATAAAACTTTATGGTCTGCTCCTAATTCTGAAAATGTGGCCTTCCTATACATTGACTGTACTAATAAAGGACAGTCAGAGTAAAGGGGGGATTTTAAAATGAAAAGATACATCAGTATTTGAATAAAAAATCAGCAGATTTCCCCCCAACATTTAAAGAAGATAGGCAAGGTGTGACGGCTCACACCCTAACCCCAGAACTCACAACGCTGAGACAGGAGAATTGTCCTGAATTGGAGGCGAGTCTGGGCTACAAAGTGAGAACTTATTTCAAACAAAACAAAACAAAAATTATTAGCCAAGCAAGAAAACAGCCGCGATCAAAAGGGAAAGATGGAAAACGAGAGTAGGGTAAATATATCCCCGACACCGGGATTCACAGCAGAAATGGTGTGAGGATTCAGAAGTCAGAAAGTGGGCTTCTGCCGGGTTGGAAGGTGTCCTGTACTGCGTTCCACCTTTCCGGGGATTAAGGCTGAGCGTTTTCATAGGCAGTTAATATTCTTGGTCTTTTCAAGGGCATTCTACCTGGGTAATACACAATAAATTGAAATTAAACCTATAGTAAGAAAAAAACTAAATATATTTAAATTATTTCAAAAAAAAATGAACAGAGTGACTGTCAGACATTAAATAGCGGTTTATTTGGGGACTGTGCATCGCAGTTGGCTCCATGGCTTAGTTGGTTAAAGCGCCTGTCTTGTAAACAGGAGATCCTGGGTTCGAATCCCAGTGGGGCCTGCCGAGCACTCTTTTCTTCCTGAACCTTTCAAAGGAGCGGTTCGCCTTCTTGAGGTTGGCGGGATAACATAACCCAGACTTCGCAACACCTCTCTTTAGCAACAAATGAATAGGAGACAAAGAATAAAAGGGGAACCGAGCACTAAGATCCTTTTTAGGAGCGCTGGTTTGCACGTGCGCTCTGGGCGCACAGTGGCCCGGCGGTGGGAGAGAGGGGCACGGGGCACCGCAGCTGATGTTCCAAAACTAGAAAAGGCTTCGCCCAGCCTGGAAGTTGCTGTGGAACTTGGAGACTCGAGCAGATTTGAGGGAAACTCTGACCGATGGCCAGTTATAACAATTTGGAAAGAGCCCCTTCTGCTGCCCAGTTCGGAGGCTTCTGCTCCTTAAGCAGAGAGCTCCGGTTGTTCGTTGAGTGAGTGAACGATTTGATGCCTCCTGTCTCTGTTGTTTTCTGCCTTCAGGGTTAAAGGCAGCCTCTTTCTCGCCCACCTCCTCACAGTTTCTTTCAGTTTTTTTTGCTTGCTTTGCGATTCAGTAGCGGGTTTGGGTCTAAGTCTTGATGACGCTTGGGGATTGAGGAGTGCTTAGTGTAAACTACTCGTCCAGCGCCGGTGCAGAAGGGGTCGCAAGTACAGAAGGGATCCTTCAAAACTTCTGAATCAGTCGGCGAGGGGAGCCCACTTCTTCTACCCATTTGGCTTCCCGCCACCTTGGCTTCCCTGTTCCAGCTCAGGTTTCTGTGCTGAAGAGTCCAGAGACTGTCCTTAGCAGGGATGCTTTAAGTGTTTCAGGCGGGCGGTGGTGGCTCACGCCTTTAATTCCAGCACTAGGGAGGGAGGCAGAGGCTGGAGGAGCTCTGTGAGTCTACAAAGTGAGTTCCAGGACAGCCAGGGCCACATTGTCATTTTTTAAAAAATCCTTATTTTGTTTGTTTGTTTATTTATTTGTTTGTGGAGCCAGGGATTCTCTGTGTAGCCCTGGCTGGCCTTGAACTCACAGAAATCTCCTGCCTCAGTGTGGCGATTTCTCAGAAAATTAAGAAACAACCTTCTTCAAAACCCAGGAATATCACTTTTGAGTATATATCCAAAGGATGCTCAACCATGCCATAAGGACATGTGCTCAACTATGTTTATAGCAGCTTTGTCATAGCCAGAACCTGGAAACAACCTAAGTGCCCCTTGACTGAAGAACAGATAAAGAAAATGTGGTATATTTACACAATGGAGTACTACACAGCAGAAAAAAATGACATATTGAAATTTGCAGGCAAATGGATGGAGCTAGAAAACATCATATTGAGTGAGGTAACCCAGACTCAGAAAGACAAATATGCACTCACTCATAAAAGGCTTTTAGACACAGAGCAAAGAAAACCAGCCTACAATTCACAATTCCAGAGAACCTAGACAACAATGAGGACCCTAAGAGAGACATACATGGATCTAATCTACATGGGAAGTAGAAAAAGACAAGATCTCCTGAGTAAATTGGGAGCATGGGGACCATGGGAGTGGGCTGAAGGGGAGAGGAGAGGAAGGAAGGGGAGCAGAGAAAAATGTATAGCTCAATAAAATTAACTTAAAAATTATCATGTTTTTAGGTCTCAGAGTAAGTTTGGATCCTGGGTGTACACTGACCCTTGTCAAGCTGTGTGATGGGACACTAAGGTAGTCCACGTTCAGAGGTTGTTAGACCCCGCTTTCCTAGAGCACAAGGGAAAGAAACTGAGGAAAGAAATGGCATGGTGTTTCCCGGTGCAGTTTGGCAACTGGAACCTACGAAAGCAACGTGACTGGCAGTCCAGGACAAGGGTCTGTGTTAGATTTCTCTGGGGATCAGAACGGATAGGATATCTATATCTGTATCTGTATCTGTATCTGTATCTGTATCTGTATCTGTATCTATATATATCAGCTTGGAAGCTGGGGGCTTCCGTGGTGGTGCAGTCCCACGGTGGCAGTCTCACGTCGGAGAGCCCACGGGGCTGGGAACCTCAGCAGTCACACCCTGGCACAGAAAACCTAGAGAATTCGTGGTCCTTAGGTCAAGGATGGGAGCCCGGAAACACTGAACCAAACCAGCCACGGTGAATAATCTCCCTTCTACCTAGTAGATTTGTTTATTTGTTTTGTTTTTGTTTTTGAGTCAGTGCTGCTACCATATTCAGGGAAAGTCTTTCCACATCATTTAAGGCAATCAGAATAATTCCTCAGGTGAGGCTCCCTACGTAAGCGATTCTGAGTGGCAAGTTGACAATGGATCAACCGCTACACTGACTATCCAAGGGTCACACTGGAGAACGCCTAGCAAGGTTTACCGACTGCGTGGTGGGCTGGGGACAGGCGCGTAGGGCAGGGTTACAGGGAGGGTCTTTCTTCTCCCTTTACGGGATTATCGCTTATTCCCAGAGGGTCTCAGACCTGACTAAACTGGCCAACCACGTGTAGCAAAGATTAGAGAGGGATGATGATTTTTTTCTTTACTAAATTCCTATTTCTTTACTAAAACCCTTATCAGTTGAGAGGCACGTGGAGCGATACGCACTTTGGGGTGTTTGGAGAAATCTGAAATATATTCTTTTTGGGGGAGGTGGTTGTTATGATTTTGTTTTTTTGTTTGTTTGTTTGTTTGTTTTGAGGCAGAGTCTTTTTTTGTGTCCCTGGCTGTCCTGAAAAACACTACGTTGACAAGATGGTCCTACCTGTCAGAAATCCGCCCGCCTCTGCTTCCAGAGCGCTGAGATTAAAGGCAGGAGATCTGCATTTTACTTGCTACTGTGCTATGTCCAAGGTGTGACTTGGACTTTTAGATTATCAGTTGCGTCTTTGGGATCATGTTCACCGCAAAGAATGTGCGGTTCAACTAAAACTACAGACTGTATAGAGCCAGCCGGCTGCTCACGTCCTAGCCATTTGTTACACTTTTTCACTCCTAAGCTAGCGTAGGACCACGTGGCCTAATGGATAAGGCGTCTGACTTCGGATCAGAAGATTGAGGGTTCGAATCCCTTCGTGGTTGGTATTTTTTCACCTCCCCTTTCTGCCGCTTCATCCTGAATTGTCTCTCTGCAGTGACCACTCACTCGGGTCTGCGAGTTTGGAGATTACTGAGTTTCAGACGGTCGGTGCGGCCGGCAGAGCTGGTGCATGCGCACTGTGGGGTGTGGGAAGAGCCGAACGGGGGCGGGACGGATACAGTCTCTGTGTACGAAGTCGTATGAGCCCCATTGGAAAGGAAAATTTCTCGCACCTCAAAAGAGCTGAATCACCCACTTTAATCAGGTAGATGTGGCGGAGTCTGAAAAACCCAAAGACTTTTCAAACTCTGAGAAGGACAAAAGGCTTCTGCAAAAGGACACTAATCCTAACAGGCGAGTTCGAATGGAGGAAATGGACACATCATTAGAAAATATGGTGATCACTCGGGAGGCAGAGGCAGGCGGATCTCTGTGAGTTCGAGACCAGCCTGGTCTACAGAGCTAGTTCCAGGACAGACTCCAAAGCCATAGAGAAACCCTGTCTCGAAAAACCAAAAAAAAAAAAAAAAAAAAAAAAATGGTGAGTCAAGTTACACTCAAGCTAATTATGAATAGTCCTAAGTGATGAAATGAATTGGACTATTTGTCATTTCCCGTTCCCCCGTCCTGAGACAGGGACCTTGTAAGCAAGGTCTCATACTCTTTATATTACCAAGGATGACCTTGCAATCTTGCTCTTCCTGCCTCCACCTCTTGTTTACAGGAGCGTACATCAATCATCTCGACCCACCCCCCACCTAATAAATAAAACACCAAACCAAAAAACAAGGAAAGAAAAAAGAAGGAAAGGATGAAAGGAAAAAAGAAAGGAAGGAAGAAAAAAGAATGTCTCAAATATGTTTTTAATTAAAATACAACTATATTGTTTTCCTCCACTTTCCTCCCTCAGCTACACTCCTTTGAATCTTTCCGATGTTCTCACCTCCACACTCAAGTTCTTGAGTTGATATCCTCTTTTTGATTATTGTTACATATATATTCTTTGACCATTATTCTTACACATGTGTGTGTTGTGTGTAACCTGTTGAGTCCATTTTTATTGATGTGCATATAAAGACTGAGCACTCTGTGAATAGTTAATAGGAGGGCTTATCCTTGGAGAGGCTAGTTCTCCTCCCAGCAGGCATTAGCTGCCTATATTTTTTTGTCTACAGGTGAGACCCTCAAAATTTCCTTTCTTTCCATTTTTACATGTCCACCGATAATGCCAATTGTTCTAGTCTCATTTAAACAGTCATTTCTAGGTAGATGTTTCCCTGTTCACTCAAGAAGCTTTCTAATGATGCTCAGGGGTCTTAGCGAGTGAGCCTGCAACCAGGGACTTCAGTTTTATGGAAGCTGGGTATGCTTGTGTATTAAAGCATTTGGTGTCTAGACGACCTAGCCTTTCCCATCAGCGTCTCCACCTGGCACAGAGGGAGCACAACTTAAATTTGGAATTTAGCTTAGTTCCTTCGTGCTGTTGAGTAGCAAAACATGAGCGATGTTGTTGCTATCATTTCTCTCTCTCTCTTTCTCTCTCTCTCACATTTGTTTTGAGGCAGGGTCTCACGAAGTGACTCAGGCTGACCTTGACTGGGTGACTCTCCTGTCTCAATACTGGGATTATAAATGTGCATAAATAAATAAATGAGATTTTTTAAAGGATCCAGGAGTCATGGTTTCACATTTGCCTTCATGTCATGATGTGTCACCACAATTGTTCACTGTGTTCAACCAAACTGTTGATGTCCTTCAGGAATGGCAATTCTATTTCCACGCATGGCTTTGAGTACCAGAATATTACTAGTGTGTGTCCCTCCAAGGTAAGCTGTATCACTCAGGTTGAGGGAAGTCTTAATAATCACATGGTTACTTTGTGCCAGCAGCTATTGGTAATATATTCATTGTCTAATTACTAACCAGGTGGTGGATAATTTAATCTAAAAAAAATCACGGTAACATCTTTTCCTTTGATGTGATTTTTTGTGTTTGATAACTGTACATTGGAGTTCCTAGGAAGAAGATTGTGAGAACTGAAATAGAGATGCTAATTCATCCTGATTATTGGGTTACTGGAGCTGTGACTCAATGCCTGCAGCATCTGCCTATTATGAGCAATTTCCAGTTTGAGACCCAACATTTCAAGAAAAAATTTACAAGAACGTTAGTGAATTGCCAACACCTAGGCTTGGGGTTCCCATTGATGGGATTATTCTGAATTTGACGCTCACCCTGAATGAAGACTAGAACACACAGCAAGCTAGAGAGTGGACTTTACTAGAGAGAAAGACTTGGATGCAGGGCAAGGACAAAGGAGTACCAGTCAATTCCCCTGGCATCTCTGGAACTCATGGGGTCTCAGCTAAACCCTTGCAGCTAAGTCTTCATGGGATAAGCTTGTCCTGAATTAATTTCTAAAGATAGCTTCCAGCCACAAACTATCAGGGGACAACTTTCTAGACACCTGGGAGGATAAATACTGTCCCTGAGGAGGTTTGTAATCTGTGATGTGGGAGTGTCATATATCAATCTGTTGATTTCATTGGTTAAGTAATAAAGGAACTGCTTGGCCCTCATAGGTTAAAACATAGGTGGGAGGAGTAAACAGAACAAAATGCTGGGAGGAAGAGGAAATGAGGTCAGAAATCATGCAGCTCCTCTCAGAGCCAGGAGCGATGAAGCGCCAACCCAGGATGGACCTAGGCTAGAATCTTCCCGGTAAGCACACCTTGGTGCTACACAGATAATTAGAAATGAGTTAGTCCAGGTGCGAGAGTTAGCCGAGAAGAGGCTAGATATAATGGGGCAAAAGCAGTGTTTAAAAGAGTACAGTTTGTGTGTTGTTATTTCGGGGCATAAGCGGCCAGGAGCCGGGGTGCTGGGGACACAGCCCCGCCGCTCCTATTACTACAAATCTGGATGTCACCGATACTGCAAGCAGGAAGAGAGAGATTTAAACATAAGCACTGATTAGGAATGAACCACAGAGGTCTCGAATGCTTCAGAAAACATTTTATTGGAAATAGTATGTCTAGTTCTGAAGTTGAGGAGTCCCAGGTTGGGTGAGAGGACCCTGCCCTTCAGGCGATATAATGTACCATCACTAGTTGAACCACTGAAGATCAGACAGGAAGGAACACTTGTAGAACCAGAGACGAGTTTGGCTGGGATCCTGCCAGGAGGGAGACAGACACCTTCTTCCTGTGTGAGTCAAATTGCTCCCACTCTCCTGCAGATTGGCCACAGAAGGGCCCACGGGATGAAGACTGAATCAAAAGGCATGTGAATATACAACACGTTTGTATCAGGATACAAAAATTTTAGGAGGAGGGACCTAGACTGTCTCACCATCCTCCACAACTATTCCTGCACCTTCAGGCTGGAAATAGAAGGAATCAGAATGGCCAAGGAGACACTTCCTCCAGACACAAAGTCCAACCAAGCTATTCCCATATCTTTTAATGAATTTGAGTGGTTCAATATGGTTGTGTTGTTGTTGACGGAATTTTTTTGCGGGGGGGACACAAGGTCTCTTGTAGCTCAGACAGCTACAGGGAATTCATGTTCCTATTGTCTGTTTGCTGAGTGCAGACATTATAGGTGAGTGATACACCCAGCCAAATCTATAACTGGGATCTCTGGATCTAGATTTTTTCTTTTCTTTTGTTCTTCAACTCATATATCTTACAAGGAAAAATCCCTGCCACTTCCCAGGCATAAATCCACTTTGTGCAGGGGAGTTTAGGACTTAGGCAGTTTAGGGGTGACTTGGGCAGGCAGAGTCCATTTAAGTAGAGTGTGTTAAGAAGACAGATTTTTTTTTTCAGAGCAGCTCTCTAGGAGAGAAGTAAGTAGCATGGCCTTCCTACATGGTTTTGAACTGTTTCAGGTACGCCACGATATCAGCCTTGACAGTGCTGACAGGAGCAAGGTGGGACCAGCGCATGACAGGGACCCCATTGGGTCCCACCAGGAACTTCTCGAAGTTCCAGCGAATGTCATGCACTTTCACTGGCTCCCAGGAGATGTGCTTGCTTGTGCTCACAACCTCTGAGGGGTGAGGACAGGAGTGCTGCAGCGGAAAAGCAGAGAAAAGAAAACACATGATTTCTGTTCTGGATGGTCCAGGCTATCGCCACACACTGGCAAGCCCCTCCCCGTGAGTCTCAAACATCTTAGCCTCCTGTGGTTCCTGCGAAACCCCACAGGCTCTGCTAGTCACCAAGAACGCTGCTGACACCATAGCCTAAGCGTGTGCCCTCGTTCTTTCTCTCACAGTCACATTGCATAGGTTAAGATGTATTTATTGCCTTTCAAACTTTCATTTCTTCTTCTTTGCTTGTTTTATGAAACAGGGTCTCACACAGCCCATGTTGGCCTCAAACTCAACATAGATGACCTTGAATTCCTGATCCTCATGACTCTACCTCCCAAAATGCTGGGATGTCAGATAAATAAGATTGTGCGGCTCATTTTCCTTTTTTTTTTTTGGTGCAAAGTGAGTGACTTGGACTAGAATATTCTTTCCAAGGTCTAGGGTTCTATGAACTTGTGGAATTTCAAAAATACCTTTGGGGAACAGCTTAGAGCTACATTAAGACTTTATCAAAGAAGAAAAAAGACTAAACTACATTTTGTCACTTAATTTTAAAAAAACATAAGAATAATTCACATGTGGTCCATGACCTTCAAATAGAGGGCAATCATAAAAATGAGATGGGTGGACTTTATGGAGCCCCCCACCACTGCTCTGTTTTATCAGTCCATGGAGAGCCATACAGTTGTAGAGCTCTGAGTTCTTTATGTCGTTACTATGTAGCCTATCCTGTAGGTGGCAGACAGCCATCAAAACATGCCTTGAATGAGTGAGGGAATGCACATCAGTGAGCAATGGGCCAAGTAAAAGCTGCCACTGCACACAGTTGTTTATTCCTCCCCAAACCAGAGTCCTACACATGGAAAGACTAGCAGGGGATTTCATCCAGAAAGATCAACCCACTTCCAGGAATAAACCCTTGGGTCTGTTTCTACCATAACCAACAAATGGAAATTTTAAGCCCCCACGGGAAGCTAGCAAGATCGGGAGTGATCCATATTCCAGCAATTCGCTCACCTTCAGGAAGGTGAAGATTTTCTGTTCTTTTTCACCGTTTACATCGCCTTTCGCAAAAAGCTGGAAATTAGGTATATATCCTCCTCCTGGACGAACATACCTGCAACGAGTCAAAGGGTGGGACATGAAGGTGAACATTATGACAGGATATCGAGATACAGACAGAGGAAGGGCAGAAAGAGCCCGGGATTTGGTGAGGTGGTGGTGGGATGATGTGGGACTCCCCTCGGTATGCTATGAATATGTTTTATTGCCATTTGTTAATTAAAAAGCTGCTTTTGGCCAATGGCTTAACAGAATATAATCAGGCTGAAAAATATATAGAGTAGGCGGAGTCAGAAAGAAGCCATGTAGCCGCCGCTCAAGAAGACAGACACCCAAAACTTTACCAGTAAACCACGAGCCTTGTGGTGATGCACGAATTAATAAAATGGGTTAATTTAAGATATAAGAACGAGCTAGAAATACACTTAAGCTATTGGTCAAGCAGTGATTTAATTAATACGGTTTCTGTGTAACTATTTCCGGTCTGGGCGACCGTGAATGAACAAGCAGCTTCCGCTAACAGTGGCATGCAGGTGACAAAAGCCTGTTTTGCATGTTGGTCTCTGGTTGACTTCGTATTTCTGATTTCTAGTCTATCTCCGCTCCTTTCACTGCTTCTCTCTCAGGAGCAGCGATCTCCAGTTTCTCCACCACCCATCCAGGTCTCAGTCAGGAGTGAAGAGAGGCTCCATGAACTCCATCAGATTCTCATCAATTAAAATCTGCTTGCAGGTGCCCCTGAACCTATGAATTACCACCCTCCCAGGAGGCTTGGAGGCCCTGTGGGGCCTGTGAGACAGAGAAGGTGACAAGGTGTCGTGGGAACTCCTTTATTATAATCGACAACAGTTTGGCCCCCACAACAAGGCCTCTGATGAACTTCAGGCAGGTACTTACTTGAGCCCAGGAAGAATCTCTGTATTTTCTCCTGGTTCTTGCTTTCCAAACTGGTTGCAGGGAAAGCCCAACACAACCAAGCCGAATAGCTTCAAGTCCTTCTGGAGTGCACTGAGTTCTGTGGTTAGAAAAGGGACGACATGATGACCTGACCTGGAGACCCCCACATCAAGGAAGGATCTATTGAGTCTGTTTCTACTATAACCAACATGTGGAAATTTATATAGCCCAGGCTGACCCCATGGGTTGGTCATTTTACAGAGAAGGAAACAGAAGGAGAAAACTATCTGATCAGAGGAGAGGCTGAAAGTCATGACTTAAGTTAGACATGCATTCTGAGCCCCTTAGTTATGGTCCAACATTTCTCAAGCTCACAATTATACACAGTCCTTTTTACAAACAGGGATTCCCAGGTTTCCTTTCCAGTTCTTTTCCTCTGAGATGGAGCCTGCCAATGGTTGTTACTTAAAAGTCTGACACCATCTAAACAAAGCCAGCCAGAAATACTACAGCTCATCGTCTAGCCCTCCTTGTTGGGGGATTCTTTTCCTAAAGGAACAGGCACAGATGAGAACTGAGGCTCTCTCCTGGGTAGAGGCTAGCTCATGCTGAGCAGGTTCTCTCCTGGGTACAGGCTAGCTCATGCTGAGCAGGTGCAGACAATCTTGACAGGTAGCAGGAGCCGAGAGTTTCCAGCTGAACTTCCTGATACTCAGCAACCGCCCTGGGAGTCAAAGATAAGTTCTGCCTCTAAAGACAGTCCTCAGAGTTGACTCAAAACATGTACTTCGGTGCTCCTGTCCACCGCCATGAAGAGTTCCAACTGCCTGCTTTTATTAACTGTTTAGTCCCTTGACAAATACAAGTCAGTCACACTAGGATACAGCTTGGCCAACTGGCATCTCTCAAAGGCCCCTTTTAAAGTTAGAGATTGCCTCCCTATTTCCACACACTTTCCTCTCTTCCTTCCCATCCCTCTTGTCTTTACCAGGAAATCACTCCTCTCTCCAAGAAAGAGACAAGAAATTAGGAAGCCAACCTTCAGCCCTTCGGCGGCTCTTCCCAGGATTACTTATTTGTTACATGTTAAGTGTAAATTAAATAAGTAGATTTCTTTTTTCTCTTTGAGATATGGTCACCCTAATAGCCCAGGCTAACCTCAAACTCTGAGCTTCCTTCCTCAGCCTTTGGAGTATAGGAACCACAGCTATGCATCGCACGCCAGGTTGTAAGTCATTTTTAAGATCCCTATAAACTGGTAAGATGAATTTTTGTTTGATTAAAAAAATGAGGGGCCGGGCGATGGTGGCGCATGCCTTTAATCCCAGCACTTGGGAGGCAGAGGCAGGCGGATCTCTGTGAGTTCGAGACCAGCCTGGTCTACAGAGCTAGTTCCAGGACAGGCTCCAAAGCCACAGAGAAACCCTGTCTTGAAAAAAAAAATGAGGAGTTGGACTGGCTTCAAATGGACTTTATTAATTTAGAAGTCATCAAATAATGTTTACAATATTGACAACAGGGGTGTTGGAAGAAAGAATGTCTTCCACAAACATGACAGTATTCTCAGAGGGGTAAGAAGGAAACGGTTTTCACTCTAAGACTTTTTGTTCCTTTGACTTTTGATCCTTATGAATGCATTACTTCTGCAAAGCACGCTGCACACCATAATAATTCACAAGAAGGCCTTATTAGCTCAAGGAGCCGACAGCCTCCTCCACCAAGCTCTACTCTAGTCATGTGCTAAACCAGGTATAAAGCTCCTGTGCCCCTCTCATGTTCATTGTAGCTCTCCCTAGAACAGTCTCAAAAAACATGGTTGTTCCCTCCCGTCTTTGCCAAGGACTCTTCTGGAACTTTCTGAGAAGTATCCGATTCACTGATACATATTGGTTCCAATGGCAATCTCAAAGCAGACCCCAGTCCTACCCAAGGAAAGGGCCAGCAGTTTTGTTTTCTCCTGTAAAGAGCTGAATGGTGTTACAGACTTTGCAGATCACAAGCTCTCCATCCCTAGTAGCCACAGAACTACTGACCTCTGCCTTAGGATGTGAAAACAGCCATAGGTGAGGATGTGCTGTGCTCCAATAAAGCCCATACCAAAAAAAAAAAACTGCCTAGGTTTGATGTGTGGGCCATCACATGCCAATTTAAGACATCAGAGAATGAAGCAAATTACCATGACACATAGAATTGGAATAGAATTCCCAAGGTAATTGAGAATACAGGCAGCTGGAAATTTTTGTCACAAGGTCACATGGCTCTGAATTCTTACCAGGGTACTGAATTGTCAGACCGCAGTAGGTAGCCACGTTGACAAAGAGGACGTGCTTGCCTGCATACTGCTTGAACTGAACGCGATCCTTCCCATTGAGAGAGAGAGTCTCGTAGTCATAGATGGTGCCTTTCACGTCTTTGTAGCAATTCATCTGGAAGATTTTTGAAAGCTTTGTTATGATTGACAACAGTACCCCGTGTCTGTTTGATCGTTCAAAACATGCATGAACAATGAAGGTGTTCACCAGGATGCAGAAACAAACAAAAATTGTGTAAGGGATTAGAAGACAAAACCGTGGGGCTTGACATACAATTGTTGCTTTTTGTGGAGAAAGAAGTGGCAAAAGGGTTGTCTGTCACTCGTCTCTTCCCCTGGCATGGCAGGAGACCAGGCCATGTGTGGATGAATCGGACTGAAAGGAACTAGAGAGCAAATGGCAGCAAAGAGAAAAGAACCCTGGACAGCCATGGATTAAAGGCACGCTGCCTGCTTGCTCTCCAAGAGGGCCAGATTTTCATTGCTACAGTGCTTCAAGATGGCCTAGTTATTTCTCTTTCTCTAGGTCTTCTGACTTCTCAACCCGCTCAAGAGCGTGATAGAATGGGGAGATCGCTAGCCTGGAATCAGAGCTACCACTCGGAGTGTCTGTGAATCTGGGAAGCTCTCACTCCCGGGCCTCAGAGCTCCTCTCCCCAACAGTAAAACAGAACAAAGAAGTTCCCAGGTGTGTCATTCTAGAATCCAGTGCAGTTTTCATGATAAATTTCTCTTACTGTCGCTCTCTTACTCCTATGGTTGTCTTGTGTCAACACTGTGAAAACAAACTATGGTATGTGTCAAGAAAGGACGTGGAAAAGCCCTAAAGCCTATCTCGGATCGAGACAGGCCAACCTCTCACATCTGAAGACATGTGAGCAGATTTCAAGAGAGCAGAAATAAGTTCTACACGGAGTCCTCATGTTAAATTTCTCTATAAGGCAGGTCTTAGGTTTTATTTCTGTCTCTGCCTTGCCTGGGCCCCTGCAATGCAAAGGTGTATGAATGGATGCTCACCAGCACAGCCGGGTCCACTCACACGGCTAGGGAGGCAGAATATATATATTGGAATACAAGGAGTATAAAAAATCATGAAGAGAAAGCTACATGCCATTGACTGAGAAAGCACCACTGAGTTGGCTAGAAAAAGATCCAAACTGGCTTTCCTTATCAGACGGTGAAGATGGACTTAGACGTCCTGGAAATGCAGGGCTGGGAAGGGTGTAGTCAGCACCATCTGCTCCCACCCAGAGAGGGAATAGTGCAAAACAAAGCCACATTTCCAACCCTGTACAACTGATGATCCCCTCACTAGCACCTGAGGCTGGCGGTCCTCCTCTCATGGGAAAGGCACTTTCTCTATGTAAGCTTTTGAGCCTTTCTTTAAATATGCATACACGCACACATACATGCACACACACATGCATATACCAGCAATACTCAGAACATATAAAAAGCACTCATTTTCACCTTCCTGGTGCCTGCTTCCAAGTCACACTATTTTGGGGCAGCAGATAGGGAGTTACAGCAATGAAAGTCATATTGAGTACTACAGTACAATATCTTAGAAAGACAGGACTTGAAGATTCGTTTTAATCCATCTTACCTATCTGGGAGAGGGAGGGTTTGAGGCATGGTCTGATCTTATCTAGGCAAGGCTGGCCTTCAAATTCACAGCAATTCTCCTGCGTTAGCTCTTTGAGTGTTAAGTTCAGGGATGAACCACCATGCCCAACTATTCCAGTTTATTTTTGCCTCCAAAATTATATTTATTTATTTAATGTGCATGTGTATATGTGTGTAAATGTGTGTGTGTGTGTGTGTATTTATATGTAGGAACCTGCAGAGGTGAGAAGAAGTCGAAGCAGTTGTGAGCTACCATGTAGGTGCTGGGAATTGAACCCTGGTCTTCTGTAAGAGTAGCAAGCACTCTTAATGGCTGAGTCATCTCACCGGCTCCTCCAGTTTATTCTGGATGATTATTCTGCTCTTCCAAATGTTTTTTGAATCTGAATATTAGGTCCCCATGCCCCCAGACCAGGCTTTATTAAACACTGAGTCTCCACATCTAATCAGGCAGCTCTGGGTTACATAGGAACCATATCTTCTCAGAGCTGCCTTTTATAGAACAAATTATGTGCATAGTAATTTTTGATCTCTCACTCTAGCTGTATAATATAACCCACAAATTAGGAATGAGTAGAATTTGTACCCCGAAGTTATATCCCACTGTGTGAATGAATATTTGATTGCTGCTAGTGTCCCCTCTCATATATTGCTATCCTCCCGTGGACTGCCCTTTCTACCTCCATACAGACAGACATTGTTAAGGTCGTTGAGCTCCATATTGAGAGTAGAGCTACGACTCGATTCTCAGACACCTAGTGCTGGTGCTCCAAAGCTCCAAATGGAATTGCTTTAGGACTCTGGCTGTTGTTTCTCCCCATGTGTTCCTTTAGTCTTAAAAATCCACATTCGTTTTTTGCTTTGTTTTGTTTTTCAGAAAGAAACCCTTCCTTTATCCATAATTCTCCTCCAAACCCCAGTTACCACCTACTGGATGATTACCGTAGTTCTGCCCTCTTCTAATGGGTCTTGTAGGGGGCATCCACTTGGAGAAGTAGTGGAGAAAGGACCATTGCTAGGGAACCCTTTCTTCCTTATCCATACGCAACTCAACAACATATATTTACGAAAGTGAAGAGAAGAAAGGTTTGGGGTGATCACCAGGAGAAGAAGACAGGCATGAGACTCTGAGAAGAAGGACGGAAGGGCGAGCTCTCGGAGCAGAGCCTAAGAGGGACCGTGTTCCACTCTGCTGTGCTCTTTACGGCCCTTACTTACCTTCATCTTTTCCGGCTTGGAAAAGGTCTCCACATAGCTGCCTAGAAGAAGTGGGACAAGACAGAAGACTCTTAATTTCATAGTCATGACTAGTACTGTAGATCGCTGGTCTGAGAGCCTGGGGTCTTTGTATCTCCCAGTTTTTTGATACCTTGACAAAGACCAGCCCACACCTGTTGAGACCAATCAAAGGGCAGCAAGTATTCCTGTTCAGCAAACCCGGAGAATTTAAGTCATATCCTTGCCTACACACGCCCCCATGATGTTTTAGAGTTCAATAGTGTGGTGAGGACCTGGAACTCATATAAATCCTGGCAGGATTATCATAAAGTTGTGGAGAGTCCTTATAGCTTCTAGAAGCCTTAGCTGGTTTTCCGGAGTGGATGTGAATATTTAAATAAAGATAAACTTCTTGTCAAACAGTTGGCATGGATGTTCTACATACCATTTCTAGGGCTTGACATATGTAGCTCAGTGTACCGTAAGCTTAGTATGCTTAAGGCTCTGAGTTCAATGCGTAAGAATAACAACAAAACAGCCAATTAAGTACTTTACCCAACATTATTATTTTAGCTTTAAAAAATGAAACATTTATTTCTTACACTGCTATACTGTAAAGAGTTGGGCAGAAACAGAAATACTGGCTTATTATTTCAGCTTTTAAAAACTAAAGGATGGGGGGGGGGGGCTGGAGAGATGGCTAAGAGGCTAAGAGCACTGGCTGCTCTTCCAGACATCCTGAGTTCAATTCCCAGCAACCACATAATGGCTCACAACCATCTATGATGAAATCTGGTGCCCTTTTCTGGTGTGCAGAAATACATGCAGGCAGAATGTTGTGTACATAATAAATAAATAAGTCTTTAAAAAAAACTAAACTAGCCGGGCGGTGGTGGCGCCCGCCTTTAATCCCAGCACTCGGGAGGCAGAGGCAGGCGGATCTCTGTGAGTTCGAGACCAGCCTGGTCTATAGAGCTAGTTCCAGGACAGGCTCCAAGGCCACAGAGAAACCCTGTCTCGAAAAACCAAAAAAAAAATTTTATAAAAATAACTAAACTAAAGGATAGAAGTTAGAGCTAGTCTTGCAAGGATCTTGAATTTGGTTCATCGCCCACATCTGGTGCCTCACAACTACCAGCAACTCCAGCTTTAGGGGATCTCAAGCCTTTTTCTTGCCTCTGAGGGTACCCACATAAGCATGCTCATACATACTGACAGAGGGACACACGCACACGTAAGTAAACAAAACAAAAATTTATAAAAATAAGCTTAAAAAGCCCTAAAGGATAGAACCATCTGCTCAAGAGAACTTGGGGGCGGGGAATGGGGCAGGAATTGAAAATAAACTACAAGACAATGATATGCTCATTATAGAAACACTCTCAAGGATTTATAAATCAGTAATTTTTAGAAAATCTCATCCAGAGGGAAATGGGCACAATCCAGTGGTGTCTGTGGCAGGAAATGTTCTCTCTCTGCAATAATCAAAGGGTTATGAATAGGAAGAGATATATCCGTGTTTATCAGATTGGCACAAGTTAAAAGGAATGCTGGGACCCAGCCTGGGTGCAGCCTGGCATTGGGTGCTCCTGCATACTAGATGGGTGGTGGGGAAAACAGAACACTGTCAACTTTTTAGGTGGCTGCTCTGAATGTAGGGCTCTCTATTTTTTGAACTTATTAATTTGGGGGCTTGTTTTTTAAGTTATCATGTAAAGTAACGGGATTCAGGATCATATTTTTGACATAACTTTGCTTTTGTTGATGCTCCGCCCCCACTCCCCTGTTCCCTGCTTCGCCCATCCATGTCCCACTCCACTTTCATGACCTGTGTCCTCTATTACCCATCTTTAATTGCTCCCTCATTTTCTTAAGACCCCCCTTTCCCCTTTCACGGTCCCTTTCCAGTTTCACGACCTATACATATGTGCATATATAGAAAAGAAAACCTCGGGCCCATTTGAGAGAAAGAATATGGTATTGTTTTTCTGAATCTGGGCTACTTTGTCTAACATAGTAATTTCTAGTTCCATTCATTTCCCTGTCCCAATCTTATATTTCCTTATGGCTGATTAAATTCCATTATGTATACATACCATATTTTCTTTATCTATGTGTCTGATAATGGGCACCTAAAGTCTGGACCCATTTCCTGGCACTAAACATGGATATGGGCAAGTAGCTCTGTAGTAGGGGTTAGTTCTTAGGGATATGCCCAAGGACAGATAGCTGGGTCATATTGTTGTTCTGATTCTGGATTTCAAGAAACCTCCGTACTGAGACTCAGATTCCCCCCATTAAGTTTATTGTTCCCCGTGCTTTCATAGTCGAAGCTCTCCTTTGAGTATCTTCTATAGTACTGGCACGGTTGTTGTGGTATATACTCTTGATCAGAAGTTATTGATGTTCAGGGCTTGGGATACATTATCCTGCTTGGTCCACGCTTTCCTGGCGTTTATGGGTGTTCATGAGAGATCTGATGTTACTGATGGGCTCGCCTTTGCTGTGAGTTGTCATTTTCTCTTACATGCTTTATCATCATTTCTTTGCTTTATATTTTTGACATTTGACTATGAATATCAGAGAGAGTTTTTTTTTTTTCGAGACAGGGTTTCTCCGTAGTTTTTGGTTCCTGTCCTGGAACTAGCTCTTGTAGACCAGGCTGGCCTCGAACTCACAGAGATCCGCCTGCCTCTGCCTCCCAAGTGCTGGGCTAAAGGCATGGGCCACCACCGCCTGGCTAGAGAGTTTTTTTTAGTCATATATTTATGTCTTGTATTTGGATGTCGTGGTGCTTGAATGAGAACTGTCCCCCACAGGCTCGCATATTTGGAACATTGGGTCCCCAGTGGGTGCCCCTGGGGAATTTATGAACCTCTTACAAAGTGCAGCCTTCCTGGATGAGTTGTCACTGGAGGCAGGCTTTGAGAGTTCATAGCCTTGACGCACTTCAATTTCTTCTCTCTGCCTCCTTCATGTGGATGGACATATGAACCCTCGGTTTCCTGCCCTGGCTGTCTGCCAACATGCCTTTCAAGTCACTATGACCTTTCCCTGTGGAACCACAAGCCAAAACAAACGGTCTTCCTTAAGTTGTTTTTGGTTATGGTGTTTTCCCGCAGCAATAAAGCATAACTAATAGAGATGACCATTTATTTGTATAAATTTGAAATTTTTCTGCTATAATTTTATTAAATATGTCAGGCAGTGGTGGCACACTTGGGAGGCAGAGGCAGGTGGATTTTTGTGAGTTCGAGGCCAGCCTGGTCTACAAGAGCTAGTTCTAGGACAGGCTCCAAAGTTACAGAGAAACCCTGTCTTGAAAAAAACAAAAAAAAACTCAGTGGTTGAAGAATTTTTTTGTGTTTTAGAGTCATGTCACCTTGCTATTTCAGATTCATGGTGTTTCAGTGATAAAACTTGCATCTCCGTCAGTTTAGACATTGCTTTGATCTGATTTGGAGATCTCATTAAGACATCTGCTGTTGAAGGGCTTAATCTCAAGTCCCTTTGGGGGAGTTTTGCTTTTGAAGAAGTTTCACATGCTCCACTAGAGAGTTTGTGGTAGTGCAGCAGCAGCAGCGACGGCGGCGGCAGCAGCAGCGACCTCTTGGTCTGCCTTCTGTGGAACGCACTGCGTTGTGTCAAGTTCCCTTTGCTGATATTTGAGAGGCAAAGGCTCAGCCTTCTTGCCCTCCCCCAGACAGAGCAGACCCACAGAGGCAGTGGTAAAGCTTGGAAGTTCAAGGTCAGCCTAGGGCAATCATTTCTGAAAGTATGGCCTTTGCTCTTCAGCAGCACAGTACTGTGTTACTTTAAAAAATAAATTACCTCTAGTCCATACCCATTTTTGTATCAAGGAAACAGATACTCCAGACTGGAAAGAATCTTGGCAATGCTAGAATAAGATATTTGGTTAAACTGTTGCCTATGTTGACTAAAATGGTGAAAAGATATAAAATAAAGAAGGGTGGATATTAATCTGTGATAGCTGTTCAGGATGCTTGAGAATTATCTTATTGATTTATTTTTTGTTGTTTCGAGAGAGCTCTGGCTCTTTTAGAACTCCGTCTGTAGAACTCACGGAGATTCACCTGCCTCTGCCTCCCGAGGACTGGGATTAAAGGTTTGAGCCAGTATGCCTGGTAAGAAGGAGGCAAATTCATCAACTAACCAGACCAACTAACTAACTATAGCTGACTACTAACTATGAAAAGGACACTGAACAATACGTTGACTAGCGAAAGATTCTCAGATTTTTCCTCTTTCCCATCACGAACTCAGGTGCCTCTGTCCACAGGCTCAGCACGGCCAGCTCCGCTTCGTGGAGCACGAGAGCATGGCTACCAGAACGGAAATGACTCCGCTCCTGCTCTACGCAGCCTTCTTCCCAAACTCTCCCTCTGTAGTTCTTTCTTCCTTCTCAAGTTCACACCAAAGCAGCTGCATCTGAGTGCGAATTACTCCCTGTGCTGGCGGAGCCCAAGCGTTCATGATTTATCTTGGGAAACTGAAGCCTTTCCTCTTGTCAGGACCTCTGATCTTGGAGGCCCCTAATCTGCGGGGAGGGACCTAAAGCGATGGCAGGCTAAGCCACCTACAGAGCTCGTCAAATCCTTTAAAGCACCTCCCTCCCTGCCTAAAGACACTGACTTCCCTGTCCTCCCCTGTGTTTTAGTTCAGATAATCCTAAAGATTAGAATAATAAATCTTGGAACAACATACTTGGATTTCTGTCCTAATCACCTATACTTTGATTGAATTGTGTTCTAGACCTTTGAACGTTATCTGCTGAACTGGGGAATATAAACGTCATGTAGTATATTAGTTTGCTTCTGTGTTGCTGAGATACAACATCCTGACCAAAGCAACTAGGGGAGAAAGGTTTGTTTGGCATGGAGTCCATCTCTGAGAGAAGCAGCCCAGGGGAAGGAGAGGCTGGAGAAACACTGGTCATTGCCCTGCTCAGGTTGCTTCTTATAAACCTTCTTATAACAGCCCAGGACCACTTGCCCAGGACTGGCACTGCCCACAGTGGACTGGGTCCTCCCACATCAATCATTAACCAATAAAATATCCTACAGACATGTCTGCAGGCTTCTGATGGAAGCAGTTCCTCAGTCAAAGTCCCCTTCTCCCAGGTGACTGATTTTTGGAGTTGAAAAACTTAACTAGCATGAGGGGCTAATTTAAAAAATGAAGGAGACACCCAATTTATTTCAACTTCTAGCCTGAAATAAATAGACTCACAGGTTGCTGATTTGACAGACTTCAGTTACTCCAAAAAAAAAAAAAATAAGGAGTAATACTTAACTAGAAAAGTGATTTGACTAAAGTTGGGACTTCTTGTCTTTTTTTCCTTGGGAGCCCAGACTCAGCAGGTGACCACAGCCGGGCACTGCCAACCAGCTGCCCTATTGCCCTCTTAGCTGCTTGCTTCTTTTCCTCCCAACTCCCATCAGACGCAGTTATTCAGTCCTGATCATGTCCTTTCTGGATGGTGAAATCATCTTCCTCCTTCTGGGTTCTTTTTCTTCAATCCCTTTTCTTATGCCCTATGTATGTTATCCGGAAATTCTAACGTCCTCTGTGATGATAACGCTGACAACCCAGTCAGGCTTGTGAACCAATGTACTGGGTCTCCAAACAGGCGCCACAGCGTGGTCCAGGAAGTCTTGTGTGGGCTCTCAGCTTACTTCCTTAGTTTCACCGCCAGTAAAAAGAGGTGATTTTTATTCCGCAAAGCACCCCTTTGAATCTAGGATCTTGATCTTGAGCACAAAGTTGTGTATGCTTATTGGCAGGAATGCATTCTAAGAAATTTGTTGTCAGTCAATAGTATCACCATGCAAACATCACAGAGTTCAAGTTCAACATCACAAGTTCCATATACAAAGATAGCAACAGAATCACTAGGTGATAAATCTTTTTTTTATTTATTTTATTTTTTTAATTTTATTTATTTATTTTTTTCCGCCTCCTCCCCGTTTCCCATTTCCCTCCCCCTCCTCGCACACATCGCCCCCTCTCCCTACTCCCCTTCCCCTTTCCCCCTCGCCCCCACTCCATTCCCCCTCCCTCTCGAGAATGAAGAGCAGTCCAGATTCCCTGCCCTGCGGGAAGTCCAAGGCCCTCCCACTTCTATCCAGGACCAGGAAGGTGAGCATCCAAACAGGCTAGGCTCCCACAAAGCCAGTTCATGTATTAGGATCGAAACCTAGTGCCATTGTCCTTGGCTTCTCATCAGCCTTCATTGTCCGCCACGTCAGGGAGTCTGGTTTCATCCTATGCTTATTCAGTCCCAGTCCCGCTGGCCTTGGTGAGCTCCCAATAGGTCAGTTCCACTGTCACAGTGGGTGGGTGCATCCCTCGTGGTTTTGACTTCCTTGCTCATGTTCTCCCTCCTTCTGCTCCTCATTTGGATCTTAAGAGCTCAGTCCGGTACTCCAGTTTGGTTCTCTGTCTCTGTCTCGATCCATCGCCAGATGAAGGTTCCGTCCAGATGGAGCTCCTCAGCCTAGGTGATAAATCTTAAGGGGTGTCTGTTGAGACAGTTGAGATGGAACCTCTGGGGTACTGTGCAAGTATTAAACACTATTAAAACACTGGCAAAACACACTAAAATCACCATCATTGTTAGCTGTAAATTCTTACTATAAGCACTCTTTCTGATGTTAGTCTTCCTGAATTTAAGGGAAGGAGTGGTTATAAGGGCATCTGATCCCCTACTTAGTAGTTGTTGGACGCTGCCTGCTGCCATGGCTGTTTGAGCTAAAGGGCTAAGAGCTGGCCACATGATCCTTACCAACGTCAGCTACCTGGACCACTCTGCAGGCATCTTGGAACCATGATGAAAGTTATCAGTTATGGCAACGGATTGCCCCAGTCCCCAAAGGCACATCCTCAGCCACGGCTGTTTGAAACAGTTTGTACCAGACTTTCCTAGATGACCCTGCAACCATTTCTGCCTATGCCAGAGGGGCCGGAGAGGCATTATTCTTCATAGCCTGGAAGAGAGACTACTGTACTTGATGATAAAAAGGCAAGGCTTGTGATTGGTCCAAAATAAAAGGCTATGTAATTGGATCAGAACAGAAACTTCAATGACTATAATTGATGCTAACAGGTAAACTGTTAACCAGATATCCCTTTGTGAGCTATAGTCGAGCTCAGTGAGCTGGCTGGGAGACACCCTTTCACACCGCCTCTGCTGGTATTGCAGCACTAGACCCAATCAATAAAAGGCTTCTCTCGAGTAACCACTTCTTGAACACATTTATAGTGAGGGCTGAGTTGGTAACAGAGAGAGCCCTCAGAGTGAAGGCGGAAGTAGCCAATCCTCCACTAAGCTCCACTATGTCTTGACTTTAAACTCCTATCACCTTAAATGTGGTGGGCACCAGAGTGCAAAGAATCAGATCCCAGCCTCTGTCTGTTTTTCTCCAGTTAGACTTCGGCCTTCCTGGAAATTGCTCACACACGCAGTGAACAGCCGTCTAAATTTTAGGCCTTGTTCATGACATAATCCTACCTGAAGTTCAACACTAGGTTTCTGCTTTTACTTCTTTGAACACAAAGGAAACACAGGGCAACCTTTTTGAGATGTAGTGTACCTCTCCAACAGATTCAAACGGCATCTTTTGCGATGCCCACGTCCACCTCAGGCACTTTTATCCTCCCTTCCCTTTCTCTTGGCTATTCTGAATTAGGCCCTTCTGTTGCTTTTGTTGATCCCCATTCGGGGTCTTCCTGCCTTCTAGACTGCAAGAGAGAAACACGGGATGCACTCCAGTGGTCCGCCACTGTAAAGGAACATCACTTAGGTTTGCGCCCGACTCCTAGTTCATGAGTATGCTACACCCTAACCTCACTCAGCGTCCTCACTGTGAGCCAGTTACAGAGACGGAGCAGGCATCATTCCTCAGATGTGCAGTGGAAAAAGCAGGTTCTGAAAGCCAAAATGACTTGTCTGAATTCTTTCAGTGGGGTAGATCCAGACCAAAAACTTAAATTCTTATTCAAATTTACTTATCCCTCTACCACCTCGTGGAAATTCCTTATAATACCTGCGTGGAAATACAGAACTCTCACTAACTGTCCTTGTGTATTTAATTTTCAAGCTTATATACTCTAAACCTTCTGAGCACCCCTCCCCCAACCTGCCCGACGTGATAAAGTTTGGGCAGTATGGCCAAACAGTGCCTTAAACTCGAGTCTCCACTGAAGCAGCTGGCAGAATACAGACTTCCTGATGGGTCTGTCTTGAATGCCAAGTGTCCCTCCTTCAACTGGCTCCAAAAGGAAGTCTGTCCCTTGGAGGTTGCAGTAGGAAGGTAGTGAGAAGAATAATGTGTCCTTCCTGAGGTCTTGTTCTTGTCCATTACACCTGGCTTAATGGGCTGGAGGAGGCTGTGGGGGAGACAGTGCTGTGTTCAGGTCTAACTACAGGAATTCAAGTAACCCACACCACTCTGACTCATGGGCAAGAGAAGGCTGGAGGTGTGAAGAGAGGGAGAGAAAGGTTTGTAAGAGGCCAACACTGCAGTGCGAACTGTTCTGACCTTTGGACAACTCTGCTGATTCAGGGAACTTTGGATGAATTTGGTTCTTTTTGCTTTTCAAGATCTGATAGGTGTTTGATAGGATCATTCCCAGGAACAAAAGGATGGTCTTCTCTCAACTTGTGACAACAAAATAACTTTCTTTAAAGAAATGCAAGAAAATGCATGTCCCAGAGCCCCAAAGTTTAGAAATCAACAACACACTGAGAAAGTGCGCCATATCTTCACCAATGGTGCCTTACTTTTAAACTCCTGTGGACAGCCAAGAGGAATGGCAATGGCTTACATTGTGTTGTGGGGTCTCCAGGATGCCACCAGCTACCAACTCAACCTGGCACTGGACTTTTTGTTAATAACCCGTGGTTTCTAGGAGGAGAATTATCCCCCATGCAGGGGAACTCCAATTAAACTCTTTACAAATGTTTTTAGGAAGCTTATAAAAGAATATGTTCCTACACATTTTTTCCCTAAACATCCTTAATGTTAGTAACCCTTACTCCTACCCCTCCTCTGCCATACCCCCACCCCCTCCTCACTACCACCCTATTATCATCCCTTACCCCTTCATACACCTGTGTGTTCTACTATCCCCCTTTCCTTGGCACTTTATCTCTCCACTTTCCAAGGTCCCTTCCTAGTTCTCTAGCTTCTATAGGCCCCCAAGTCAGACACACAGATTTGAAGATTGGAAGTTGGGAACTACATATAAATGAAAACATGTGTTTGTTTTTCTTGGACTGGGTTACCTCACTCAGTATAATTTTTCCAGCTTCATTCATTTACATGGATATATCATATTTCTTTAGAGATGAATGAAATTCCATTGTTGTATGTACTGTGTTTTGCTTCAGCTGACGGATATTTGGGTTGTTTCCATGTTGTAGCTGTTGTGAACAGAGCAGCAATGAACATGAACGAGCAAGTAAATCCATAGTAGAATACACAGTCTTCTTGGTATATGCCCAAGAGTGGTATATCTTGGCCATATGGGAAATGTATTTCTGGCTTTTTGAGGAACGTCTGTAATTGAGCCCCTGTTGCTTTTTTGTTTGTTTGTTTGTTTTTAACTCCTGGTATTAGGTGGAACATTCCTGTTGACAAATTAGGATGTGGAACTGTGGAGAGGAAGATGTTCGTATGTGACTGGAAAGAATTTTGAAGTGATTAAACTTTTGCCCCAATCCAAGCTAAGAGTCCACTTTCTATCGTGTTGTGGGTACTAGGAAGACACATGAGCACAGAAGGTGTTTATAACGTCAGGACAGCGGACAGATGCTCAGCATGCCTTTTAAAATGTAGGCTGAGTTCCCAGGTCTCCAAAGAGGGCGAGATTACACCTGCCTTCTTTCTAATAAGTTGCATTTCAGGAGAGGCACTCTGAGTCTACTGGGACCTGAATGCTTCACCAAGGGCAGTAGGCATGCATATCTTTCTTTCGTGGGGTAGAGATGAGCTCTACCCAGGGGGCGCAGGCAAACCTTTCATTCCTGAAGGTGATCTGGTTTTTTCCAGTGTTGTTTGCTCTCTTCACAAGACAGTCTCAGCAGAAGCCACTGCCTGTGCCATGGCACACAGATATGCTAGAGTCTGCAGGGATTGCATTCCACAACAGTGCATGATTATGAGCTTAAGTTTTTATAGCATTGGATTAGGATGAGTACAACTTTATCTTATCTTGTTTCCGTGTTTACAGAAAGTCCTCCATTCAACTCCCATTTATTAGAACGGCTCTCCTAGAGAGGCTCCTGGATGTCTCACCCTCATCACAGCCTGCAAGACCTTCTATGGGCTGCAGTCTCTGCCTCATTTCCTTGTTTTGGAGACAGTTTCACCCTGTGGTTCAAGCTAGGGGAAGTCACAGTAATTCTCCTGCCTCATTCCCCAGAGTACTGGGATTACAGGCATGAGCAACCACGTGGTTGGTAATCCTGTATTGTTTTTAGCTTTGATATCGCAGACTCTCTGTGGCCTGACTTGCCTCCATCCCAGTGTTTGTCTGCTAGTGCCTCTCTGCACCACAGAACAGAGCAGTGTCCTCTATACTTTCTACCTTTAAGGTGCTTTATGCTCATCCCGGACTTCACTTAATTTGTTTATGCCCTAGTTAGGGTTTGGATTGCTGACCAAAAGCAACTTTGGGAAGAAAGGCTTTACTTCGTATTACAACTGTCAGGTCATACACCATCATTAAGGGAAGTTAGGGCAGAGTTGATACAGAGGCCATGAAAGAGTGATGCCTTCTTGCTTGCTCCCCACGGCTTGCTCAGACGTCTTTCTTATAGCTCTCAGGATGGCATTCTCAGAGATGACACTGCCCACAGTGAACTGAGCCTCCCACCGTAATCATCAATTAAGAAAGTGCACCACAGGCTTGTCTACAGACCAATATGTTACAGCCATTTTCTCAACTCAGGGGCCCTCTTCCCTGAAATGTCTGTAGATTATGTCAACTAGCCAACACAGCATATAAATCTAAACCAAACTTTTGCTCTTTAACAATTCTGCTTTTGAATGACTTGGCATCTCTCACTACTTAAAGCAGGGAAAATCTCAAGGTGATGTAGTCCAATGTGCTTATATTTTCAGATGTGTGGATGTTCTGTGGGCAGATAAATATGAGAAATATGATTATTAAAGAGCTACATATGTTGCTGGGTGGTGGTGGTGCATGACTTTAGTTCCAGCACTCAAGAGGCAGAGGCAGGCAGATCTCTGAATTCCAGGCCAGCCTTGTCTACAGAGCAAGTTCCGGGACAGCCAGAGCAAAAAAAAAAAAAAACCCTGTCTCAAAAAACAAAAACAAAAACAAAAACAAAAAGCTAAATAAGTTTTGGGGATTTATTAGTATTTATTTTCTTGTTTATTTATTATATACAGTGTTCTGCCTGCATACCAGAAGGGGGCACAAGATCTCATTACAGAGTGTTGTGAGGCAGCATGGGGTTGCTGGGAATTGAACTCAGGACCTTTGGAAGAGCAGGAAATGCTCTTAGAAAGTTAAACTTAGAAAGTTAAACTCATATAATCAATGACTTAACAATCCCAATATTTTACCCCATGAAAATTGTAAAGCATGTTTACACAAAGTTTGAGTAAGAATGTTCATACCAGTTTTACCCACAGTAGAATAAACGTAAATAAAACAAATGCCTAGCATCAGGAGAATGAGTAAACAAACTGTCATATGTATTTGTCATATATATGTCATATATATGTCATATGTATATGTCATGTGTGTCATAGGTGATCACCATGTAACACTTCAGTGACTGCATTTGTTTCATGCTTTGGATGTTTTTCCTTAAGAATCAGCAACACTGAGATAATCAAGGATGTTTGAACCTAAGTTGCATCCTAAATAACATTAAATAATTATTGTTGGCTTTGTAAGGTATGATGGTGATGTTGTAGTTACAGAAGAAAATGGAGAAACACAAGGCTATTTAGGGGAGAGAGCAAAAGGAGATGAAGGGGGAGGAGGAAGAAAAATACTGACATCTTGATCAGGGAAGACACAGAAGAACCATTATACAATGCACCTACTTTGGATAAGTTTGAAAAATCTTCATTTAAAAGTGGTTTATTGTAAGGAATGAGGAGATAGCTCAGTGGCTGAAGGCAGCTGGTCTGCCAGTTTGATGACCTGAGCTTGAATTCCCAGCATCCATGGGAAATGCCAGGTATGGCTGCATTTGGTTACAGCTCCAGGATTGGGAGACAGTGGCAAACAGACCCCAGGAGTCCACTGGCCAGTCAGAGAGCCTAGGTGAAATAAGAGCTCCAGGTTCTGTGGGACAAGCTTTTTGCTACAATATTATGCGGTAAATTTTTGTTTTTCTTGAGGTTAGTCATTTTGAGCCAGGCAATGAGTCATTGGAAATGGATTCTAAATGTTTACATAAAACATCACAAGTCATTGGGCCAGGCTACAGTCAGTCAGAGTCTAAAGGTGTAAGGATTTTTGCCTTTACGTTTATCTCTACAATATTGCTTTTTTGTTCATTTTTGTTTTTTAAGTATAGAAGTATGTGGTGTAATCAAGCACTGGAGAGGCTCCGTAGGAGGATGTGAGCTTGAGGCCAAGCTCAGATATTTGGGAAGAGCATGTCAACAAGTACATTAGCAAATATTTAGTCTTTGTCCCTGTTCCTAATACAAAAGTCCAAAAGCCCTCTGGATTGCCTGACTGACAGGTATGTCTCTTATTTGCTAATGAGAAGACACAATAGCTCTTCAAAATGGGTGCTAGTTGCCACAACAATTAAGGTGTGATTATCAGAAATGTGATGCCCTCTGCTGCCATCTTCTAAGGAGGGGATGGTACTTGAGATCTAATTCAATCGCCAATGGCACATTTAATTAGTGATGTAAAATGCTTTCGACAGCAGCGCATAGAGCTTCAGAGGTGGCGAATTCTCAGGGTACTGAGGAAAATGTGCACACACAAAAGATATTGAAGTTTGCATCTACCCACCTCGTCTCCTGCCCTACACCTCCTTTCATTTGGCTGCTCCTCTGTTGCGTCTTTTATAATAACCCAATAAATGTGAATAAAGTGTCTACTTGAGTCCTTGAGTTATTTAAGGAAAGCATTGGCATTGTTGAGAACATTGTAGGAACCCTAAGTTTATTATTGCTTGACCAGAAATACAGGTGGTCCTTTTGGTCTTGGGACTAGCAACAGACCCTTAGTCTGCAAGATCTGGAAAACAAACAAACAAGGAGATGAAAGCTAAGTTGGTGTTTGCTGACTCCCGTACCCCTCTCAACTCAGGAGACCTTTACATCAAGGCTGCATGGCAGAGAGCTCAGAAAATACCCATTCGATTCTTGCTGTCCAGGGGTTGGCACTGGTCGTCCCTTAGTTCTCTGTCTTTGTTGGAGCCAAGTCCATGTTCTCTCTGGGCCATGTAATGAGGGCTGAAAGAGAACAGCATAAGCGAGGACAGTGTGTGTGGTGGGGGGTGCAGGGCAGACACAACGACGGTCTTAGTCTCTGGAACCCGGAAATGCTCTTACAGAACAACTATTTTTGCAAGAGCGATTAAGATAAGGATTTTTAGATGGATGGAGGGATTACTTTGGATTATCTGGATTATCTCTGATGCAGCCACATATATCCTTGAGGAAGCAGAGGGACATTTTCCTACCAAAGACTGGAGAAGTGCAGGCAATGCAGGCTGTCCTAATGCTCATTTTCGCTAACAGTGTGCATCCCCTTCTACATGTCTATCCTAATCGGTATGGAATGATGTCTCACTGTGCTTTTAAGTTGAAATTAGATATCGATCAGTGATGTTGATTTTTTATACACTTGTTGGTCATCTATATTCTCTCTCTCTCTGTCTAACACAAGGTATCTGAATGTAGCTCAGGCTAGCCTCAAATGCAATAATCCTTTGCCTCAGCTTCTTAAGTGCTGACATTACAGCTGTGCACCATATTTGTCTTCTTTTGAGAAATATATATTTAGTTCCTTTATCCATTCCTTTGGCTTTTAATAATATGCTCCCCATTTCTCGCTGAACCCTCACTGGTTTAGCAACAGTCAGGCAAACAACATTTGTCCATCGTGTTGCTCACATTTTTTTCTACTCTCTGCGCATTTTTCAGTTCCACGGACTTGACTTTTGTATTTGTTACAGTTGCACCTTGCTTTCTATTAAAGTTCATGTTGCTTTCCTATAACAAATTCCTCAGACTTAGTGATGGGGTAAAGACCCTTTCAGAAGGAGGAGAAGCTAAGTGGCATAATCAGTATTGATGTGCACATGATCGAGTCTGTAACAACCCTGTAACACAGGCCACACCACCAGAATGGAAAATGAAATGTAATAAAGGGAGGATTAACGGAGGTTATAAAAAGCTTCAGCCTCTACCTGGGAATCCACCAAGCCAGAGTAAGGCATAATAGATGGGTTTCCTGGCAGAAAGTTTTGGTGTTCTGTCTCTCCTTATAAGAATCCCAGAACAGTAAAAGGCTGGGATGTATGTAGGTCAGTTGGTAGACTACTTGCCTATTTTGCAAGTAGCCCTGGGTTTAATCCCCAGCAGTACACAAACTGGGTGTGGTACTGTATGCCTGCAATCCCAGCACTCAGAAGGAAGAGGCAAAGGGATTAGTTCAGCATCATCCTTGGCCACATAGTAAGTTTGAGGCCAACCTGGATGTGTTACATGGAGGCATCCTGTCTCCCAGCAGGATCCCCTGGCCCACCAGTCTAGCCCCAGCTGAGGAGCTTCAGGTCAAGGAGAGATCCTTTCTCAAAGGAGGTGGATGATGCTGCTAAGGATGACATCCAAGGTTGTCCTCTGGACTCCACATGCGCACACATGTTCATGTACACACACATACACATATGTATATATATACATCAAAAAGGCAGTAAAATTGTGACTCTAATACCAAATAAAAATAATAAAGCCTCGGTCAATCAAATATAATATAATCCAGTGTCTTAGTGAGCCCTAACTTTTCACTACAGCAACCAGAAGCAGACTTGGCTTTTTATCCAGGGCTGTCCAAGGTCAGGATGACCAGCCCCTCCACTTTCTGTGCCTGTCCTTTCTATATATAGATTACATAGCTGGAATATATGTATGCTGAGGTTCTAGACTTTTAGAGTAAATACTGTCATGTCCTAGTCTTCTCAAGGTGAGATATCACTGATCATGGTGTTGTAGAATATTATTTTAAGGTGTGTTGCATTTGCTTATGCTCTGAAACATTGGTTTAACAATGTAAAGATGTGTTGCATTTGTTTATGTTACAGTTGTTTAACTCCGTGAAGCTGTGACTCTTTGCCTGTCTAAAACACCTGATGGTCTAATAAAGCACCGAATGGCCAATAGCAAAGCAGGAGAAAGGATAGGCAGGGCTGGCAGGGAGAGAGAATAAATGGAAGAACTCTGGACAAAGGAAGGAGTAAGAGAAAAGAAGGAGAGTGGACTCAAGGAGCAAGTTGCAGAGTAAGAAGTAAAGAAAGATTTATAGAAGTAAAAGAAATATAAAAGCCCAGAGGAATAAGTTAAGAAAAGCTGGCTAGAAACAAGCCAAGTTAAGGTCAGACATTCATAAGTAATAATAAGGTTCTGCACGTGATTTCTTTGGGAGCTGAGTATGGGACCCCCAAAAAGCCAGAGTAAAAAAGTGAAAAAACAACTACATCACCAAAAAAGCTGAATTTCTCAAGTGAGGTAGCGCACAACTGTATGCCCAGGTTTTAAAAGGGGAGGCAAAAAGATTTCCAAGAATTGAAGGTCAACCTAATGTGGAGAATGAGACCCACCTCAGGAAAAAAGGGGGACAGGAAGAAGAAAATAAATTTAAATTAAATTAATACAATCATCTTTTAGTCTCATATCTGAAATTTAGCCTGATATAAGCACTCTCCTTTCTTCTCAGAGAAAAGTAAACCTAAGTTACAGCAACCTTGGGACTATGCCTTGTTGGGAGACATCTTGTCCTATGACCAAATGAGACAGTAACTCTTGTGAGCACTGTGGACATTGTTATTGGAGCTATCATGCTCAAAACCTGGGCCTGGTGGTCTCGATAGTCAGCACTTCCCAGGAGGCCAATTAAAGAAACAGTAGTGAAAAGCAAGAGAAGGAAGAATTCATTCATTGTGGCCTCTTGGGAAGAAGGACAAGCAAAGAGGTCTAATGACCTTCAGGACCATCTCTGGGATACTGAACTAGGGTTTAGGTTTACATAGAGGGCAAAGGCTGTTCTTATCTAAGTCCTGATTAATATGTTGTCGCTCCCAACATTGACCCAACATTGTTTCAACTCTGGTCTGACAAGCAAACTGTCAGCCCTGTGTGAAATGTCTACATGGGAGTGGAGTTCTTCCTCTGGTTGATAACTGGGCCTCAACCTTTCCTGGTATCTAGCATAGGACTCCGGGGGAGATTTCAGCCCTTTGGTGTCCATTGGTTACATGTTTAGAGCATCTCCATCCAGGGCAGTCACAGTGTTTTAGATGCTGTGGTTATCTGGGAACATGGTGGGACCTCCGAGGTCCACTGTGCTGAGAACAATGGACATGAGCAGCACTCAGGAAGGCACCTGTTCATCTTCACACAGTCTCTCTCTTGCGCCACCAACTGCCAGAACTATTTCCTGAAGCAGATGAAGGTAGGTTTCTGCTAATAACGACGGTGCTGAGGGAGGACCTTAAGTTAGGGCCAGTGGGCATCATGAAAGCTCAGGACCAGAACAAAGCCAGCCTGAGTCAGAGTTTCCTTCAAGAATTAGGTAGTACAAGGCAAAACGTGCACAAAAATGTAAATAAAAGGAAACTACAACAAATGCATCACTGGAAAGCCAGAGTGACTCATGCCTATTACTCCAGCACTCGGGATACTGAAGCAGAGATTTGTCATGAGTTTTGAGACCCAGCCTGAGCTATAGAGTAGGTTGCCGTCTGTCCAACGTTATGATGTAGGATCCTGAAACATACGAACAAACAGATAGATAAATAAATGTCATTTTTCATGTTCCTAATATGTGTAGTTAGTACGTCTGATGAACAAAGCAAACAGAAATATTAAGTCAAGTGACCTTTTATAAGTTTATGCTTGCGTTTGTAAAGTGGGAAAATACACTCACCCTAAGGTTCAGCTATTCTTAAAACTGAGAATGGGAGAAGGCTGAAGGTCTTGGAGATGTGCACTATGAGGGGCACCTTCTGCGCAGCTGCCTCAGGGCCCTGAGTGTGGCATGACTGCATTGGATGTCCGGTCAAATCCTGGACTGTGGAGGAATGCAGAGATTCCAGATAACAAAAAGGGTGCCTTCTAAGAGTTGCCAAGAATTGGACTCCATCCAGATCGCATTTCTCAAAGGCATAGAAGGCCCTTTGTATGATCTTGGAAGGGACGGGGCAGGTGGCAGAGCTGGATGACAGAAGGCTAAGACCTGGAGAGGAAGGCTTCCTCATGATTCTAAGCCGGAAGTGAAAACCAGGTCGATGGGAATGGATGTGAGAGGAGGCAGCGGGGAGACATAATTCTCACCCACTTCAAAGATTTTGGAGCAACATTTTGGCTGCTTCTAAACCTTCACAATAACACATTTTAGAACAGGCAGGGCAGAGATTATTACAAGTATCTGCAGAGGAGGAAACCGAAGGCCAGGTCCATCCTGACTCGCGGCCTAAAGCTTTCTCTTTGATAGCTTGTCACTAGGAATGTGGGCCCCTTGTTTTGTTCCGCCTCTATTAAGGAAGTCTTCCCTGGGGGCCAGAGTGAGGGGCAAAGCCAAAATGCTTAGCACCAATAGCCTGGCTTCATATTTTAAAAATCTGACCTTTTTTTGTTGTTGTTTAAATGGTGAAGTTCGAAGGGACAGAACAAATGATAGTCATCTTGAGGCAGAATAAAAAAGATGGGAAGATTAAGGGAGTGTGAGAAGAGAAAGACACCCTTTACTTTGGGATCCAGTTTTCCCTTTCTGCTGCCTGAAGGTCAAGAAATCTTATCACAATGAATCAATCCAAACTTGCCTGCAGAAGTAACGTGTTTTCCTAAAAATGTCCCAAACAAAGGTGTTACAAAACAGAAGAGTTATGATTTAAGGCCAGAATATTTGTAACTCTGGCTCTACTGTGTTAGCACTCCTCATACATCCCTAAATATAGACAGTAAATCTCATAAAACAGCCTCTAGTTTCAGTTTTTAAAAAGGGGATGGGATTCCTTAAGACAAATACAGGGCTGGAAAGATAGCTCATCAGTTAAAAGCACTGACTGCTCTTCTATAGGTTTTATTCCTAGTACCCCTATGGCAGTAACCCCAGTCCAAGGGGGATCCAAATGCCCTTTTCTGCCTTCTGTAGGCACTAGGCATGCATGTAGCACACTTACATATATTCAGACAAAACACTCATACACACAAGATACAGGAAGGAAGGAAAGAAGGAAGGGAGGGAGGGAGGGAGGGAGGAAGGGAGGGAGGGAGGGATGGAGGAGGGAGGGCTGACTAGTTGTATTGGTTAGTTTTATGTCAACTTGACACAGCTAGAGTCATCAGAGAGAACAATTGAGAATTGCCTGCGTAGATTAGGCTGTAGGCAAGCCAGTAGTGCATTTTCTTAATTAGTGATCAATGGGGGAGGGCCCAGCCCATTGTAGGTGGTGCCATCCCTGGGCTGGTGGTCCCAGGTTCTATTAGAAAACAGATTGAGCAAGCCATGAGGAGCAAGCCAGTAAGCAGCACTCCTCCACGGCCTCTGTATCACCTCCTGTCTCCAGGTTCCTACCCTCTTTGAGTTCCTATTCTGACTTCCTTTGATAATGGATTGTGACCTGGAAGCGTAAGCCCAATAAATCCTTTCCTCTCCAAGTTGCTTTGGTTACATCAGAAGTAACCCTAACTAAGACAATAGGACTGGGGATGTATAATAGCCCAGCTTGTAGACACTTGCTTAGTATGCAGAAAGTCCTGGGTTTAATCCTCAACACCACAGAACACCAGGTATGATGGCAAGCATCTATATCAACCCCAAGGTGAAGTCAGCAAAGTCAGATGTTCAAGGTCATCATCTGCTGCAAATCAATTAGAGGCCAGCCTGGGAGACACAAAACCTTGCCTTTAAGAAACAAAACGAAACAAAACAGTGGCGCACGCCTTTAATCCCAGCACTTGGGAGTAGAGGCAGAAGGATCTCTGTGAGTTTAGGCCAGCCTGAACTACAAAGTTAGTTCCAGAACAACCAGGGCTAACAGAGAGAAACCCTTTCTAGACTACACAGAGAAACTCTGTCTCAAAAAAACAAACCAAAAACCAAAGAACAGCAAAAATGAACAAACTAGGGATGGCAAGATTATCAGCGGCCAGCAGAGTCCAACTCTATCGACTCCCTGTCAAGGTTCAGGTGGGTGGCCTCAGCATAACGATGGACTTAGAAAAGTTCTAGCCCAAGAAATAACTGAATGAGCACTCACACATACTGTTACAATCATCTTCTTTATTCTTCTTTTGCCATTCTTCTCCTGTTCTGTAAAGTTTCCAATTTGTATATATACACGCAAAACAAAGGCAATTCTCTGAGCCAGGATCTGCCTTTATCTTTGAAGGTCCCAAATGTGATCTATATAAAAGACTCCTTTCATGATTGCGTGTCCTGTCAATTGGAAGATAGTTGCAGGGAGGTGGCTCCCAATGTAGCTCAGGGAACAGAATGGAGATATGTGGGAACCAAGGTCTCTGGCTACATGACTAAATTCTCTCATTGGAGGTCTTAAGGGGTGGGCAAAGTCATCCAGTAAGCAAAAGAATAAGGCAGGCTTTTAAATATCTCCAGTCCTTGTGGGCCGAATAGATCCAATTATGAAGTAAGTCCCAGCATATATTCTATATATAAAAACTATATAGCTAAGCCTGACCACCCACAGATATACGTGCCCATAAAATTAAGACGCAATCATGAGATTACATATAAACATCACATGAGATTACACACTACAGTGCAGATTTTGGGAAGACACCAAGCTGCTTCAGCAAAAGTGAGCAACAGCTTTCAGAGTCAATGCCCCTGCTGACTTTGGACAGGATTAATCCCCCCAGCAGATAGATTAACCATACCTCGGGTGGGCTGACATCTGAACACTGGTTGCCACCTGTTTCTTATGGCCACTGACACAAGGTAACTCCAGGTATAAAGGTGTCAGCTTCACAAACATGATTTATGTTTAGTCTCTGGCGCCCATGTAAAGTAGAAGGCAACCAGCCACACACAGCTGTTCTGTGTGCACGCTCACACACCATACACAAAATACTAAATTAAAATTTAAGTCTTTACAAACTAAACCAGTGCGTGTATTTTTTTACTTTTAAACATTACTTAAATTCTGAGCTTCACTTAATCTTGCTGTAAATTACAGGATTTGCGGATCGGCTTAGAAAACCACTGCAGAACGTCCAGCTATGTTTTGGGTCTGTGCTCTGCCCTTCCCTTCATGCCTCTTTGTCTAAATACCTGATATACTGACTGCTTTGTTCTCTCTGCTCCCGAGTTCTTTTCTAAGGCATAGTTAAGGATCTGGCTTTACCTGAGCAGGAGCAGGGGTCCCTATGGGGGAAGAGAACTCCTCAGGCTGCAAGTGTCTGTGTCTCCAGGCTGCGCCGCATTGACGATCTGAGTCAAGGCTTTTCTAACTTTAGTTTGCATGCAAACCTTGTGAACATGTTGTGGGAAAGGAGGTTGTGGTTCATTGGCACGAGTTACCCCAACCACTTGGAGAGGGGAAGTACAGCCTCTCAGGTTCCAGACAGAAAGGTGGTCCACCTTCATCTCACCTTCACCTGGAGAACATGTGCCTATTCACGTGGCTCCTCTATCAGAAGAGCCAGGGTGAGGTGAAGAGAGAGGAGAGAGGAGGAGAGTGAAAGGAGCTCTGTGATTGGCTGTGCATCTCCAGACTGGTGCCTGCTGGGGACACTCAAAAGGGATCGCAGTTCCTGAGGTTCAAGACTCACCCAGTGTTCCTCGTACAGCCATGGCCCAGCAGTTCTGGGTGTCCTGTCTTTCCACACTATTTCTAGCTGCCTTGGCTCAGGAGTCTCTGGGTCCTCAAAAAGCAAAGGTAAGCAACTCCCCTCACCCGGCCCGGGATCTAAACTGATTCCAACATCTGATAAGTAATGCAGCTACCAAGAGATTCAGGAGCCCATCCTGCTCTTGAAGGGAGAGAGCTGCCTGACAGCCTTTCTCTGCAGACTTCTGCCACTGAGGCCCTCTGCCACAGCTCCTTGCCTGCCTCTGTTCGCTGTGCTTCATTACGTTTTCCTTGCATCTTCTCCGCTTCTCTGCACTTTGTGGATCTTTGAGCTACCCCTTCCCCAGCTCCCTCTGCCACTCCCCCTTGATGGCTGCTTGACAATCAGAATCTGCTCTATCCCGTGCTGATCTGCACTTTGGAGCAGCCCCTTGGGTTCCGGGAAATGAGTGGTTAAGTAGCAAGTGAGTTGGGAGAGAGACTGTTCTCAAACCAATTGGACCAAACCGAGAGAGGACAGGTGGGCAGATCTGGACTGGGCTCCGGGGTTAGGGAAAGGGGACTTTTCTTCAGTGACTATTAAGACACAGAGACTGATGGGGGGAGGCGAACAGAGAGCTCAGCTCAGTGTAAGGACTTCTCAGATCTTGGTGCTGCTCCAGGGAACGGATCACACTGTGGGGCTGTAGCCAAAAGTTCTCACAAGGAGCCAGAAAGAGGGACTAGTATCCAAAAGTATCCACATGGGGAGTCAGTGTCCATCCCTGTTTTTTTTTTTTTTTAAATTCGTGCATGCATCTTAGGAGACAGAATAGGGCTAGTGGGGGATGACTTAAGAAACCAATATATCTTAACTTTAACATCAGAGAAACTCGTTGAAAACCTCAACCTCACTTATGGCTTTCAGCTACTTATATATCTTTTGTCAGCTCCCACTCCCTTCCGTAAAAGGCGAGGAACAATCTCATCACAGAGCACGGTAATTCCCAGACCTTAGCTAACGGAGAATCCACTGGTAACTGGGTCCCAGGGCTAGAGCTTTTGATCCAGTATCTTCTTGGGAGCCCAGACATTTCTAAAATGCTCTCACAAGGCGTATGGTAAGTCCTTAACTCTGACCTTTGAGCTTTGACCTCTGTTATTGAAGATGCAGAGGGTAAGGAGGCATGTAAACTTCTGATTGACAGCTGTAAAGTCCCAGGTTACCTACTATCAAGTGAGGTCATAGCCCACTGGAGAGGGCACCCTCTAGGGGCACCCAGGTCTGTGCCCACCACCAAGGCCTGCTTGGATGTGGAGTTCCTCAAACAGAAATTCTTCAGTTCTTACAATTTTAAGTTACAGGGTGAAAAAAAAATCTTCAAGTGTTTGGAAAATGCTAGCAGGTGTGGAGGATTATTGCTTACTAGGCCACACCGCCACAGTTGCGTGTGTTCTATTGCAGGTGGACTGCGACAAGGGGGTGAATGGCACCATCTATGAGTACGGAGCCAAGACCCTGGATGGCGGGGAGTATGTTCAGTTCCAGCAGTATGCAGGGAAGCATGTCCTCTTTGTCAACGTGGCGTCCTTCTGCGGCCTGACGGCCACTTACCCTGGTAAGAACTCAAATTACAATTCTCTCTCAGAACCAGCTTGTCACATCACCATATCGCGACTAGAGACGGTTTCCCCGTGCTGCAGGGATCGAGGAATGAATGAGCACACTGACTCTATCCCCCTAAATCTTGCCATTCTGCTGCTTTTCATGCCAGAATTATCTCCACTAAACACTAAGATTTCCCCAGGATATGCTGGACGACCATTAAGAATGCATCTGTGCTTGAACAAGCCGGAGTTGTCCATCTGCCAAAGGGAAACACGGAGGCTTCTCAGAAAGGGATAGAAAACATTCAGGCCATCTGAGCTGGTGTCAGGTACTGTGGGGAAAGATCCAAGGAACCAGACCTTTGCTGTGGATTAGAGGCTGGCAGGAAATGAAGAAGGGGCAATCATGTGATTGGCTATCTTAAGAAATCAGATCTATGTGGTGAGAGAAACAGACAGGCTGAGACTGTAACTGGTAAAAGCAGTTGTGATCATTTATATTGGCAGGGTGGCAAGTGGTCACTTTGTGCTTTAGACTGTGTGTGTGTGTGTGTGTGTTTAGACATGATTGGGGAGCATTCTTGATTGGTCGTGGCTGATCATGTTTGTATATGGTGATGTTGATATTCTTAAGAGTTGATTGATAGAACACCAAATCCTCCCTGTAACTCCCAGGCCAGAACCTAGAATAAAGGAGATTGGTTTGCATTCAGTGGAGTAAAATGGGGAGTCAGAATACAGATTATGTGCTAGAGGTGTGGCTCAGCAGGCAGCATGCTTATCTAGCACACACGAAGTCCTAGGATTGGCCCTCAGCATCACATTGCATAGTGGGACAAACCTGACATTTTAACATTTGTGAGCAGGAGGCAGGAGGATCTGGAGTTCAAAGTCATTCTCAGCAATTGAATTACTTCTTAAGACCCTGTATCAAAATAAAAACAAATATCATGAAGCTAGGGTGACGTCTCAGTGCATAAAGTGCCTGCTGAACATGCACGAAGACCTGTATTCAGTTCCCTAGAACCTACAAGAATCCAAACGTGGTAGAGGCACAAGCTTGTAAGCCTAGAACTGGGAGATGAGAGGAGAGGAGGCAGGTGGATTTCTCAGGCTGACTGGCCAGCCAGTCTAGGTAAGTGACCTCTTTTCAGAGAGAGATGATCTCAAAAAATACAGTGTATGTCATAGATCATAAAGTGGGGAAACAGATCAATGGAGGAAAATGCCAAACATTTACCCTGGTTCCACCTCTCTCTCTCTCTCTCTCTCTCTCTCTCTCTCTCTCTCACACACACACACACACACACACACACACATCACCACCACCACCACTACCACAGCCACCACCAGGAAATAAGACTGGTCTTTTATTTTCCAGAGGCACCTTGAAAGGACAGAAGGAGTTTTTTATCCAAACCGCTGTAACTGGCTTGAAGGCTGCTTGAAGCAAGTGATGCATATGGGAGAATGCTCCATCTCCCTATTGTGTCCATCACGGAAGAATTTTATATTTTTGTTAATCCAGATAAAGTCATGCCGGGCGGTGGTAGTGTGGGCCTTTAATCCCAGCACTTGGGAGGCAGAGGCAGGCAAATCTCTGTGAGTTTGAGGCCAGCCTGGTCTACAAAGTGAGTTCCAGGACAAGATCCAACGCTACATTGAAAAACCCTGTCTCAGACAAACAAACAAACAAAAAACAGATAAGGTCATATAAATTTCTTCATGAATTGTACAAGCGTTAGATATAATTTTTGACATGCTAAGAACATTACTATTTAAGAATATTCACAACAAATTTGAAAGGTTTATTGAATCATATGCTACAGATAAATGGGCCAAAATAATACAGGAATAAGTTTTTACAAACTCCATATATTGACATTGCTACCTACTTCACTATTCAAAAATATCAGATGCTATTCAAATATAATTTTCGAGATAGGATCTCACTTTTTCAGATTCATGATTCTTCTTTCTCTGCCCCCAAATGCTTGTGAACAATGCTGTTACATTGTTTTAGTGCAACTAAAATAATTACAGATTCAGAATTTTCTGCTTCCTAAATACAATTTAAATTGATGTATATTGCAGTGTCTCTTCTAGGACATGTATCATCAGATTTTGGTATTTTGAAGTTATTCAGAGAAAGGTGCTTGACTTAGCCGTGATTGTGTTGCAATGCCACTTCCTCAGACAGACATTAATAGTAGAGCCTGGGAGGTTGAGGTGGGAGAATCAGGAGTTCAAGGTCATTGTTGGTTACATATACTATTCCAGGCCAGCCAGGCTACATGAAGCTCTGTCTCAAGGAAATTAAAAAAAAAGTATAAAATACCACATGATACAAATCACAGCCAAATAACTGGCTCAGATTTCCAGAGAAGCTAAAGACTTATTTCAGTTTAGTGGTGAAATTACAGGGTTTTTGTTCTTGTCTTTTGTTTTTAAATTTAATTTTATGTATATGGCTGTTTTGTCTGTCTGTATGCATGTATATATTTATCTATGTGTATGTGAACCATATTATGTGAACCTATGCATGCAGTGCCCACAGAGGTATGGAATTCTCTGGAACTGGAGTTACAGATAGTTGTGCGATGCAGTGTAAGTACTGGGAACCGAACCTGAGTCCTCTGGAAGAGCAGTCAGTGCTCTTAACCACTATATTCCTATCTTCTTATGTGGAATCCACTTTAAGGAAAGCCTGAAATGCTATGCATTAAATGTTTAGAAACCACAAGAATCTAAATTAAGAGCCCGAATCAGTTTAGTATCAGTTAACAAATGTGAATTTTCTTTCCTTCAAAAAGTTGAAAATATGGTATTTGGGAAGTTGTTATAATTTAATTCTAGAAGTAAGAGAATGGCAGAGTACTTGACTAGCATTTGGGTAGGTCTGAGGGAATTTTTTTATATTTAATTTTGATACATATGTTGAGTATATAATACTTCACAGCATTCAGAAGATACAAAAGGGTTTGATAGGCATGGTGCCTATAAGTGACTTGTCATAGTTTATAGTATACATTTCCTGAAATCAGTCTCTCTCATGTGTGTGTGTGTGTGTGTGTGTGTGTGTGTGAGCAAGATAAGAATACAGATACACAAATTATTTTTCACAGTGCTCTTTTGCATAATGAAATACCTTGGATGTTATTCCTTATCAGCAGCTGCTATTTCCTCACTTTTCTGTTTGTCTGAGACAAGGTCTCCAGTAGACAAGGTTGGTCTTGAACTTCTGATCCTTGTAGAAGGAGCAGAGGGGCTGCGTCCTGCCACCCAGCTCCCGGCCACCTGCTAGCTTTACCCAAAATAATTACACAGAAACTGTATTCCTTTAAACACTGCTTGACCCATTAGCTCTAGCCTCTTACTGGCTAATTCTCACATTTTGCTTTAACCCATTTCTAATAATCTGTGTAGCACCACGAGATGGTGGCTTACAGGGAAGGATCTTAACCTGCATCGATCTTGGAGAGGAGAGCTATAGCATGTGTCTCACTTCCCTTCTTCCCAGCATTCTGTTCTGTCTACTCTGCCTATCTAATTTTCTGTCCTATCAAAGGCCAAGACAGTTTCTTTATTAACCAATGAGAGTAACACATAGACAGATGACCCTCCACCATCAGCAAGTTGCTAATCCCAGCACTGGGAAAGGGAAGGGTCAGAAGTTCAAGGTCATCCTTAGCTCCAGAGTGAGCTGGAAGCCGTCTCAAACTAAATTTGAAATTCTGTCTCAAAATAAATTGTATATTACATTTATTAAATAGATATCTCACATAAAATATACAAGAAACATATTAAAACTCGAAGACACTCTCCTCTAAGCAGAGGTTCTCCGGGGAGACACCAGCAGGCAGCACTGAGCCTAGATGAGCCTAGCGGCTGGTTCTGAGGAGTAACTCCAAACTGAAAGGGACTGAAGACAGAGCAGGGACACAAGTCTGAGCAGACACGTAAGAGACTCTTGGTGTATGAAGAACAGTTCACACTGTGACCTGGAGCCTACGGAGGTGAAAATGGTGTTAGTTAATTGGTATTGAGGTCAGGGTAGAGAATACTATGTAGCCAGGTTTGGATTTTTCTCTTTTTTTAAGGCAGTGTCTAACTATGTAGACTTGGTTGGCCTGGAACTCACCATATGGATCAGGCTGACCTATGACTTATGGCCATCCCCCTGCTTCTATCTCCCCAGTGCTGAGATTATAGGTGAGCACTGCAGCCAGACTCTGGTTTTCTGATTTTTCTGTTACTTCTAACATGCAACAGCCAAGAGTGCTTCTGGGAGAGTGATGGTAGTGTCAGAGGTTGTCATCACGAGACACAGTGGGAGGACAGGAGAGTTCCCGTTTTGTTGGCCTTCTCCTTATAAAACATCTGGTCAACGTATCCACCCGGCTAACGAAGACAATGCACTCTGAGTCTAGCCTCCTTTCAGAATCAAGCAGGTTTTCTCGTAAGTCTAATCAGTCTGTGTCTGTTTCCTTTAAATAACCTCTCTGTATGCACGGTGAAGAGCAATGAGATTTAGGGAACCCTGTGCCTCAAGATCAGCAGCCATTGAGAAAGTTCCCAGAGACCTGGGTTATAGCTGTTTCTGCTGCCTATTATTCAATGTCTGTAGCTTTTCACAGTCTCTGGTGTATTCACGTGACGAGAGGGTGAACCTTGTGGTCCCTTGGGTCATGTTCGGGGAGTCTGCCCATGCTGCTCACTCTCTGCTTACAGAACTAAACAAACTGCAGGAGGAGCTGGAGAGCTTCAATGTCATCGTTTTGGGCTTTCCTTGCAACCAGTTTGGAAAACAAGAACCTGGGAAAAACTCAGAGATCCTCCTTGGACTCAAGTGAGTACTATGTGGGGCCCTGGGGATGCACTTTTCTCATCTGCTTAGATACCTTCCCATTCCAGAATCTTCTAACTAGGTAGGTGATGGAACAATGGGTTGAAGAACGGCATCATGATGCCTAGAATTCCATGTAGCCCTCAGGAAATGCCCAAGTACTCTCTCCACACTTGGCTTCTTTGAGGATGAGAATAAGGAAGATCTAAGGAAGAGACATTCAAGGGAAAGAAGGACACATCGGAAATGGAGATGGGCCAGGAAATCTGGGGGCAAAGTATCCCCTCCCTCTTGGAATTCTCTGATTCTATGAAGCTCTACTTGGAGTCCTGATCCCAGAGACCCCTCTTCCTCCTCTCTCTTTTTGCAGTCCTTTCCATCCCTTTGTGAGGACAATTGGTGACCAGTCCTAACCTTCCTTGATTTAATTCCTTACTTCACTGCAGATATGTGCGTCCAGGCGGTGGCTATGTCCCCAATTTCCAGCTCTTTGAGAAGGGGGATGTGAATGGAGAAAATGAACAAAAGATTTTTTCTTTCCTAAAGGTAAGTAAGCAAACATGGCCTGGATCAATCAGCTAGGATTCTCTGGAAGCAATGGGGCTGGTATCTACAATGGGATGGGACTCCTTAAGGAGTCCATTCACAGACATGAGGCCTTGGCTTCAAGCAGAGGAAATATCCATGGTAGCTCTGATGTATATTAATCTCCCCTGCCGAACACTAATGATCTGTTTATTCTGTAATCATTAATCAAATCCCTACTTTGTTCAAGAAATTGTGAGATACATGTTAACCGTTATTAGTAGATTAGTCTCTTATCCGAAGGAACTATTATTAAGTCAGGAGATGACATAGACATGGGTAAAAGAGAGTGCCAAGGGAGAAGAATCAGAGTATTAGAACTGCAGAACAGCAGGTAAGAAGGACCTTCCCAACAAGGATCATTTAGTCGCTTGTCCCCAGAGGGTGGTCTGCAGAACAAAGCTGTGCCTATGGATACTTTTACTCATCCACAGCAAACTGAAACAAAAGATCTGCTCATTAAATAGAAAAGACAATTATTAATTCCAATAATAAGTTATGGATAGTTTATACCACATAACAGAAGATGACCATGACAAAACATGGTGGCTCATGCCTATAATGCCAGTACTCAGGATGCAGAGGCAGGGGGATGGCTGTGAATTCAGAGTAACTTAGTCCATAGTCCAGGTAAGTCAGCTACATAACAAGGCCCTCTTTTAAGAGAAACAGTGATAGGGCTGGAGAGATGGCTCAGAGGTTAAGAGCATTGCCTGCTCTTCCAAAGGTCCTGAGTTCAATTCCCAGCAACCACATGGTGGCTCACAACCATCTGTAATGAGGTCTGATGCCCTCTTCCGCCCTGCAGGCATACAAGCAGACAGAATACTGTATAAATAATAAATAAATAAATATTAAAAAAAAGAGAAACAGTGATATTATTCATACAGCTGATTAATAATTAAAAGTCCTATCGATTGGAGAGACTCATACTTGAAATCCCAGCGCTTGGGAAACTGAGCTCATAGCCAACTTGGGTTACACACTGAGGTTCAGACCAACTTGGGCTCTTGAGTGAAACTAACTAATTAAGAAATAAGTAAATAGTATGGAGCTGGAGGGATGGCTCAGCAGCTGAGAGCACACACTGATCTTCCTGATCATTTCCCAGAACCCACGTCTATGCAGCTTTCAACCACTTGTTCAGCCAAGGATCCAACACCCTGTTCTAAATTTTGCAGGCCTTGTACTCACATGTGTACATACCCACCTGAGATACACACATATATACATACAATTTAAAAATAAGATAAATCTAAAGAAAAGAAAAGGAGAGTAAATACATAAATTATCTTAAGATTTCAATTTATAGTTACAGCAGATTTTTAATTTCCTCATTGTCAAAACAGCTATTGAGTTTTTCTGGCTTATGAAGTCTCAAAGTCTGGGAGCTCCTGCTCTAAAGGCAACTCACTATTTTTCACCTGTGGGAGCTGAAACCATAGAAATCATGAATTGCTGAAAGAAACCTATTTTATTTATTTATTTATTTATTTTGAGACAGGCTTTCTCTGTGTAGCCCTGGTTGTCCTGGAACTCACTCTGGAGACCAGGCTGGCCTCGTACTCACAGAGATCCGCCTGCCTCTGCCTCCCGTGTGCTGGGATTACAGGTGTGCACCATCACGCACGGCTGAAGGTATTATTTTACTCATGAATAGATTCATGAGACGAGAGGAGAGGCAGGAAAGTGGGGTGCTTTTCGCTGACTGCCACACTCTCCACGCTGGCCAGAGCAGCCTTGGTGTGCTGGGAGTAGTATACTGTTGGTCTGGGAGGGGCTGGAAGCGTGTGGAGCTTCAAACAGTAAGGTTTGCAGCAGCCGCGAGGAGGCTGGACAACACAGAAGCAGAAACGAGATCATCTTTCCATCTTTCCATTTGTCGTATCTCTGCTCTAGAACTCCTGTCCTCCCACCTCTGAACTCTTGGGCTCTACAGAATATCTCTTCTGGAATCCCATGAAGGTGCATGACATCCGCTGGAACTTCGAGAAGTTCCTGGTGGGGTCCGATGGAGTGCCTGTCATGCGCTGGTTCCACCATACCCCTGTCAGCGCTGTCCAATCCGACATCATGGAGTACCTAAACCAAACCCAGACCCACTAGGATATGCCTTACACATAATGCCTTTGTTCTACTCCTTCACCAGCCTCCGTATGACCAAAGCCTGCAACACTGCCTAGGTCCCTACTAATGCTTGTGTGGACAGCTCTGTATGACTGTATACAGAAGTGTAGTTCTGGTAGGCGTGCACATGCATTGAAAATTAAGGAAAAGAAAATCTATTTACCCAGATATCAGGCTCAGCTATATCAAGTTTTCCTAAACTATTCCAAAAGGAAGTCATATTTTAGAGTTGATGATCCAGACAACCCTATCCACCTAAAAACAGCAATCCCACAAGGGTCCCAGTGAGTTAAAGGAAGTGGAAATTGGTAGAAGATCCTCTGGGCTCCCTTCCCAGCCTCCTCTCTTCCCAAGCTGGGGATGCTTTGTCAAGCTCTTCTTCTGTCTAGTCCCGTTGGTGGTGATCTTGTAGTTTTCTTAGGGGATTCTGAAGGCTGAGAGCAGAAACCTCACCGGGCATGAAGGAAGAGTCATCTCCATCCCGGTAGGCCCCAGGGCCCCTCTGGATGGTACCTGACCAGAACCTTCCTGGGTGCCTTCCTGTTAGCGCATTCGGGTCCCGGTTCCTGGCCATGGATGTCTTTCACACCAAATGATGTACTTTGCTCTCGTCCTGACTCTTCACGTCTTTAAATTTGTTCCTGTGATTGCTGTCTCAAGATAATGATCAATAAATAATCAAAGACCCCGCAGCAGTGGACTCCGAGTGATGTTTCTCAGTCCCTATTATGTGCTTTCTTGACCTTGCCACTTATATCTCCAACATTCTGGTATTCTCAGAAGTGTTCTAGAATCTTCCTTGGTACTACTAAAAGCATCAGGTGGTGCTGCAGACCCATTGCTGCTCAGACCTAAAGCACAGACCTATGTATGTAGCCCAGGCTGGCCTTGAGTTTCCAACCCTCCTGTCTCAGCCTTTCAAATATCTAGGAACACAGGTACTGCAGTCACGCCCAGCTCATAGGCTTTTTGGAGCCAGACCTCTCTGCGCCTCCTGTTCTGGTCATTCAGCCCAGCTCTCCAAGCCCCAACAAAAGAGGACTTCTTGTTTCTGAAAGAATCTCTTCCTCTCTCCCTCCTCCCCTCCCTCCTCTCTCATTTCTGTTTATAAAATTGATTCATACTTACCGTTAAAATCTGAAAGCACATAAACAGAACAAAATGTCAAAAAGCAACAAAATCTGATCTTTATCGAGGTGTAAAAGCCCTACAGAAAGCCCCACCGTTAGTGGTCAGCTGACTAATGTACTCTGCTCTATTCAGATGGAAACCTGAAGCAGGAAAAGTAGCTTTTCTGGTGTCTGTAGTTCTGGCCCTTGAGTGTTACAGGGATTATGGTCTAGTGTCAGGCTCCAGGGCTTGTTATAGCTACAAGTCTAGAAGACTAGAGGCTTATGGTGATGGATTCCACAGTGCAGAGACTTACCGCTCCCAGTGTGTAGGGTGGGGGCTTATTACTCTGTAACTTGCTTGCCACTAATTGTAATCTTCTGCCCTTTATCAGGAGCTGGTGGTGATTGTACCAGCCAGTTCTGCTGCTACCAAGCCTTAGGTTTTGGGATCCCAGAGCTAGTGCTCCAGCTTTTGAGCCATGGCTGGGCAAGCCCCTTGGTTCTTACAGCAGCTAACATTACAACATCTGGGTCTAGGAATTTGGGACAGTTGACTCTTAGGGTTTGGAGGTGCCCTGAAAATCTCCTAGCAACAGGGAACTTGGGCTCGTCACAGCCCATGTGCTCTGTGCCTGAGAATCTCTGAAATCTCAGGTCCGCTGCTGCTCTAGAGAACACTGATCGAGGGAAAAGAAACGCTGTTCTGAGGAACCTATATTCATTATTTTTCTTGCCTGTGTAGCCAAATACAAACGCCACATAAGGGAGGAAGGACTTGCTTTGGTTCCTAGCTGATGATGAATCCGACAGCTTGCGATGTTTCTTTGGCAGCAAGCATGTGAGGTGATTGCTGAGAACTCAGCAGGACAGGCTGTACGCCATAGAACCTGCCCTGCAGTCACTTACATCCTAAAGGACCACAGCCTACCCCAAAGCCACCATCAGCTGAGGAGCAAGTGTTGAAAGCCGTGAGTCTGTGCTGGACACTTCATATCCAAATCATAACGCAGCCAAAGCCGGGGGAAGCAGAAACAGAAATGTCCCTGCTGTAGGAGATGTGAGAGTTGGTTTGTGATATGGGACCAAATGATAATGACCATAGTAATACTGTAAAAGTCTTTCTAAAAGGAACAAAAGGGAAAAAAATCCCATTTCACTCCTCAGCCAATTTCTATGATGGATCTTAGTTCTGGAGGAAAACTATGCATATTACCTAGAAAGGGTCAAACTGGCGTGCCCGAGGCGCTCTGGTGTGTGACAGTGCTCAGAATATCTATATAACTCTTTTACTTATCACCACAATTAAGTATTTTTGCTGGAGCAATTTTCTTAAGCCGAACTTTCCCACAACCTATCGTGTAATCGTAAGTTGTGATTGCTCACAACCTAATGGATGGTCAGCAGCACAAAATCTTTCACGAGGGTCCTCACTCAGAGAACCAGGTTCTGGGACAATGACCTCACTTGGTCTCAGGAGGGTCTCTAGCCAGGTTGAGCATGGCAACCGTGGCGCTGGCTGGCCTTTCCCTTCTCCCTCATTCCCTCTACCCTGCTAAAACTATCAGATTATACTCTGGAAGCTAGCCACCGAGGTCTATTCTCTTATTTGGCCACTTCCTCCTCCGGAGGCAGACTACCAAGGTCCAGCAATCAAATTATTGAAGTCCAACAATCAAACGCTCCCTTTTGGTTACCCTAATTAAGATGGTGAATCAGAATTAAGCACGTTATCCTAACACGGGGTTTCTCCTTTTATCTTTATAAACCTCCATTTGCCTGCTCTTTATAAACCTCCTAGTCTGTGTCCTTTCTACCCAGAAGCAGTCCTTTGCCTCACCCCACCCCCAATATTCCTTTTCCCTCCTTCTGCCTCGTCCTCTGTCTCCTGTCTTTCTTATTCCAGGACCTTTGTTTCTCTGGGGCAAATAAATCTTCTTTGTGCTGAGGACTTGGTCTTGGGGGTCCTGAGCCCATACCTGTCCCTTCAGTCCCAGGACATTCCAAGTTTCCCTGCTGAACTTTGCGGTCTGTGGCAGAGAGTTGCGTTTGAAGATTGTTTATTTTTTAAAGCACAGGCTTACTGTATAAACCAGGTTGGCCTCTGGCTCAAGGCAATTCTCCTGCCTCAGACTTCCAAGTGTTGGCATTGCAGGTGTACACCGCCACAGAATTTGTTGTTTTTAATGAGAGCAGCTACCACCCCGTGCCTTTCAACTGTACGTACCGGGAATCGTGTTCTACTTGATATTATAAAGTCCTTAGGGTGAAAGCCTTTGCCAAAGGCATTTTTGGGTAGCACTTAATTCCCACACTTCGATTCTTCGGAAACTCGTTTGCATTTTATGGGACTCTTGGAGTCCTCCCCAGCCCTGAGAAGACGGGTCCTGCCTGCCCCATCCCTGTGGCCTGGCAGGTTAGTTCCTAAGGTCCCTCTTCTACCCCAACTTCCCCCCTCCCCGCCCCCAACAGTCCCAGCACCGGCTAACTTCCCAGTTTGACCACAACCCTCCACCTCCACTCCCAGGAAACCAAGCGGTTTCTGGCGCGCAGTATCCAAAGCGCAGGCTCCAGCCTCCCCAACCCCTCGCTCCAAGGGCTCTGCGTGAGAAAGTCTTTACGGTCCTGAAATGGATCTTACGAAGTTCGAAGAGGGTGTAAACCTGCAGATAACTGCAGCTAAAGATCGCCTTTATACCCAGTCGCCAGCAAATCAGGCAAGCAAGAACGCTGCATATGATTTGCTTTTTACAGCTCTTTGAAGAGGCCAAAGACTCGTACAGCATGCACAAGCGCCGCGCCTACACATTTATCGACTTTATCGTAGATGGCCGTTGTCACTACACAGCCGGATTTCTTTTCTTGTGAAATAACTATCTTTGTGATAAGAGGAAAATATCGGACACTGGGAGTTTTCGTGTTTGATGTTTTCAGCTTGACTATAGAAAATGCAGCATCTTTTCACAGCTGTTTCTTCTATGACGAAAATGGGCATCACCAGATAGCGGAAGCTATTTTTTCCTCATCAAGCAGAAATAAAACAGGATAGATTCACCCGTCTTTCATACCTGCTGCCATGTGGCTCCATGGCTTAGTTGGTTAAAGCGCCTGTCTCGTAAACAGGAGATCCTGGGTTCGACTCCCAGTGGGGCCTTGCATTTTCGCATCCTTCCTACAAAATAAGACGCAATTATTAAAAAGCTACTTTATTTACAAGATTGTAACTGCCATGGTCCTCATACTTTTGAAAATAAGACAATTTTTAGTGACATAATTCAAATTCAAAGCATGGTAAAAGAATAATGCATGGACAGGACCTTGGTCACTTTTCATAAATTTACATTAAGTCATAGTAAGATATTTATGCGCAACCACAATTAGATGCATAGATAGATACACACGATCCAGAACCTAAGCATTTCCAGTTCAGTGAGCCAATATAAAAAAAAAGCTAGAATGTTTGTAGGAAGAGGCCGGGCCCTCCATCCACCCTCTCCCTTTTTATGTTGTAGGAGAGGACGCCCAAGGCTTTCCACATGCTGGGCAGGCACCCGACCAGCTAGTTACATGGCCAGCCCTGTCGTGGGCATCTCGAAGAGGATAAAAGGAAGAACACCTAAATTAAGCCTCTCAAGGAAATAGCCAGAGTAAGGAAGGAGCAGATCGAAAAATTGTGCCAGAGCAATTGTGCCAAAACTGCAAGAGGTCGGTCGGTGCCTCCTCACCCCCCATAGTCTTATCCACTAACTCAACAACCATGAACTGTTTGTTTTGATGTGGCAAAGGGAGGAAATACAGCAGTGAGCAAAGCTGACTCAAACCTCTGGGGAATCTTACACGCCGTTGTAGGAGTGACCGGTACACAGAGATGAATCTACAGTAAGCCAGTGTGTCAGCTTCTGAGAAAGTCTGGGGTGGGGGTGAACTGGGGAAAGAATGTGGGGCAGGCACTTACAGTATCCTGTAAAATAAAGTCACTGGCAAACGCTCTTAAATTTTTCTTTCTTTCTTTCTTTCTTTCTTTCTTTCTTTCTTTCTTTCTTTCTCTCTTTCTTTTCTTTATTAAAGATTTCTGTCTCTTCCCCACCGCCACCTCCCATTTCTCTCCCCCTCCCCCAATCAAGTCCCCCTCCCTCGTCAGCCCAAAGAGCAGTCAGGGTTCCCTGCTCTGTGGGAAGTCCAAGGACCACCCACCTCCATCCAGGTCTAGTAAGGTGAGCATCCAAACTGACTTCCGCGAGAGGTGCACCCACACACTGAGACAATGGGGATGTTCTATCGGAAACTCACCAAGGCCAGCTGGCCTGGGTCTGAAAAAGCCTGGGATAAAACCGGTCTCGCTGAACATAGCGGACAATGAGGACTACTCAGAACTCAAGAACAATGGCAATGGGTTTTTGATCCTACTACACATATTGGCTTTGTGGGAACCTAGGCAGTTTGGATGCTCTTAAATTTTTTATGATTTTTTTTATTTGTGTGCATGCATGCGTGCATATGGAGGTCAGAGGACAACCCGTGGTAGCTATTTTCTCCTTAGCTTGTTGGTTCTAGGGACACAGAACTAACTAGTTATGTTGTCAGGTGCGGTGCCTGGTGCCCATAGCCCTTGAGCCACCTTGCTGGCCCTGTCTTTAATTTTTTTTTTTTACTCAACGAACATTGTCATAATATAACCAGTATATCACTCTCTAAGTATCAGAAGTAGCAACATAAAATAATCAGAAAAATACCTTTAACTATGCCTGGATCTCATCTCTGTCCATTTTGTGGAGACTTGATGTAGGTCCCAGTCTCCATATTCAACCGTCAGCTGCTGCACCAGGTGGTTGAGGCGCCTGTGGCAAATTCTGTCATCTCTATGGGCTGCAGTGACAAGTTCATCGAGTAGAGTTGACCGGCATTGCTGGATAAATCCCCATGAAATATCTGAAATGGCTATCTGACCCGTACACAAGGGGCCAGTTAAGTTTAGTATGTGGTAAGGTCATTGTTCCCATCTTTAAAATAATTGCTTGTGACAAATATTGGATTCATTTTTATTTTAAATGTATGAATAAACATTCTAAGCATGTTTTGATGAGTGTGTTTCCCTTTCCCAAAAGATGTGTCGAGTCTTTAATCCCCTATGCCTACTGTTATTAATGTGACTTTATTTGGAAATAAACTCAATGCAGAAGTAGTTGACTTTTGCTGTTTTGTTTTATTCTTTTTTGTTTTGGAATAGGGTCTCATGCAGCCCAGGTTGGCCTTGAACCCTGATCCTGTGTCTTCACCTCCCAAGTGTGTACTTTTTCGCCTAGCACAAATATCTGAGCCAACTTTAGAAGGCCAGCATTAACAGACCAGGCAAACCCATTTATGACACATTTCAAGTCAGTGTTCTCCATAAAAAGAAAATGTTCTTTAAATTGTTAGCAAATCAGTCCAGATAATATAGGAAATGACAACAATACATCATTACTGAGCAGGATGCCCTTAAGTTCAGCAAAGAAATATTGGATTTTAAAATCATTTATCTTGCTATCTATCTATGTGTATGTGCGTGCATATGTGAACACAAGTGAGCACACCTGCTCAGGCCAGAAGAGAACCTGGGATCCTCTAGAGGTGATGCTATAGGTAAGTATGATGTGGTTCTGGGAGATGAGCTGGGATCCGTCTGCAGCAATAGACACTATTAATTACTAAGCCATTTCTCCAGCTCCCTGAAATCTAAATTTTAAGGAGGATTTCATTTTTAATATTATCAAACCTATAAAATACTTACTGATAAGTGAAAGTATATTTATAGGACATACACAGTTGCCGATATCTCGGTGGGGACCTCCAATTGCCGCGCACCGTGCCCCCGTGTCTGCGCTCTGTGCGCTAGAACCCAGTTAGCGAGCTTCGGGCAAGGGGCTGGAGGTTGAGAATACACAGACACACACAGAGAGACAGCGACACAGGTCATCCTTGAATTCCCCAAGAACGCCCCCTTTATTGTGTTCAGGGGCAGATTATATAGAGATAACCATGCCCCAGCCAAACCCACCAGGAACCACTCTAATGCCATCAGGAACTCCTGAGGGTCTCATGCTCAGAGCAGCTATAGGCACTCAGATCAGGGGAAAACAAGTTGTTTACAAGAAATTCAGGATCTGGGGTCTCACTGCTCCCAACACACAGTAAAAACAAACAAAACCCCCTAAACTAGACAAATACACACAAACAAAGCAAAACCAAAACCCCCCCAAATCCTCCCAAAACCAAAAAATCAACTGAAAAAAATTAAAGAAAACTTAAATGAGAGGACCGCCATTGCCAAGATCTCATCATGCAGCTGCTCTGTGTATGCCCCTCTTACGCAGCAGGCAAGGGTCCTAGCTTCTTTCCAGCTAAGGACTGATAAGAGTAGCAGGGCTGGTCAAGCACACACAGCAGCAGGAAAAACAACAAACAACCCTCACATACTCATGCTGGCCCAGGAGCCAAGCATGATGGTGCATAAATGTCATCCCAGCACTTAGGAAGCAGAGGCAGGATGATGGTGGGTAAAGAACAGGCTGTACAAGCAAAGTGCTCCAGACTGAGGTCCGTTTTTAAGCACCTATGTGAGGGCTTGAACACTTTGCTAAGAGAGCAGATTATGCACATCGACTGGGACAGGACCAGCCAGTGCTTGGTCCCCATCTAGAGGCAGAGCTGTGTCTGCTGGGGCTGCAGAGGAGCCCATGTAGGTGTGGTTTGGTCGCTCACAGATCCCCTCTGTGGATTTGTCCCTCTTACGCTGCTGGACAGAAACCCAAAGTCCACATGCTTAAGCAAGTAGTCTACAACTGAGCTACACCATTAGCCCAAACCTGTCATATTGGAGCAAAAATTCAGTAGACACCAGACACGCTCAATCCAGGACCCCTGGTAGCTAGTCCTCAACTAGAAACCCAAAGTGCTTGGATAGGATCTGTTGACAGAACAAAGAATGTGGCGACTTGTCAGTTTGAACCTGATGGAGGGTTAGCGAGGTAGGTCCTATTCAGTCTGTGTAGTGTCACTGACGGAACACCTTGTTCTAGAACCCCTAGGCGAAAAGACATTCCCAGGACAATGTAGGTGTTTCTTTGGACTTGCTAAAGCTATGTCATGCTGAAGAGCCACTTTGATGTCCTAGAGTAGATCTTGGCCTGAAATTGTGGCATTGAAACAAACAGAAATGTTTAGCAGATAGCTCCGTCTACCAGGCTGGTTTTTGAGACAAGGTCTCAGCCTGTAACTTTTGCCAATCCTTCCTCAGCCTCCCGAATTACAGGGATTCCAGGCGCGCAGCGCCACACCCGCTTTAATGGGTTTTACACTTAAATCTCTTGAATTTTAAACACAGCTCCAAGCAACTCAAACCGAGATTGAAAGAAGTTTAACGGAATTCCCGATTTGTTAATTCTCTGGCGAGAGACTGTTAGATGCAGACAGGCATCCAGCAAAGGGGTCTGTGGTTCATTTTTTTTCAAACTCCGCCACCTTGTGGTTGACATCTGCATTTGCATATCCGGGTCAGCGGACCATGGACCGGACCCCGAGTCCCCAGAGCCTGACTTACCGGGGACAGAGGCGCTAACTTCACCGGAACAAGAGAGCATATCTGAACCATTTGAAGCCTCTACATTTGCTTCAGTTTTCTAGAGCGTCAGGAGGTAGCTGAGATTTATGATGTTAGGCACACATTTATTTTTATTACGTAACTGTGTAGGCATATTAAAAACCATCTTGTAAACAAGAGGTAAAAATAAAAAGAAAAAAATCTCGAAGGACTATAGCCTCATTACGTTTACGGTGTGTATCAGTTGACCGAATCTAGATTTCATATAGTAAAACTCCACAGGATCGGGAGACTTTATCTGACAATAGGCTTCTTAATCAACAAAAGCAATTGCCCTCTCTGAGGTTCGAACTCAGGACCTTCAGATTATGAGACTGACGCGCTGCCTACTGCGCTAAGAAGGCACTGGATACCCAGGCCTTGGCCAAAACTATTGATTCCAATTTTTTCACACTTCTACACTTTTTTCCGAAGTAAGATTTTTTTTTTCAACAGAAGTCAAAGAAACTGTGCCTTGTCCACCCCGACGCCCCGAGCTGCACGAAACCACCGACAGGCGCGATGTAGCCCATCAAAACCGTAAACTCAATTTAAATCCTGAGGTCTTGTTTGCTTCTGTGCGTCAACAGCGGTTCTTGAGCATGAACTTTTTAGATGACAGCGGAGCGCGGAAGCTGCAGGAGCCTCAACCAAGAAAGTTACAATTCAAGTTCCTTAACCGTGTCACTTGAGTGCCCTCTACCTGTCTAGGCTCCAAATTAGAGTAATAAAGATAATTTGGGATAGCTGGGAGATGGAAGAACTCGGCCGGAGGGGAGGGCCGGAAAGGAAAGTAATTGGCGTGGTTTTTTTTTTTTTTTTTTTTTTTTTGTGCTTGCTAAATTACTTAAAAGCACGACTGTACGCAGAATGGCATAATACCTCACAGTACCGCACTGAACATTCGTCACAAATAAGTTGTCGGGGAATACTGATCAGTGACGCAAACAAGGACACTGAACTTTGTTGCTTTTAAATAATTTTGAAATATATATGTATATATATTATATTTTCTAGAAATGAAATATTTTCTTTGGCGTTTGAAAGTTCTGTTTTGAAACAGTTTTATTGTGTAGCTCAACCTATCCTGGAACTCAGTATGTACCTCAAATACTCCGTCCTCAGCCTCCTGAGATCTGGGATTTAAGAAATAAAGTTGTAACCAAAAGTTTAAAGCATGTGTTTATCGTCTCCACTTCACTTGTGAGGAAAGCGCTAGGGAGCTTAACCGGCTTCCAATGTGTGTGGGTAAGAGGGGCGCAGACACGCACGCAGCGCTTTGGGGCGCACACTCGTCGCGCAACTTGCAGGAGCTCAGCACATTCCTCCAAAGACCCGGCTGTTGATTCAGGTTTTGTCTCTGCCTTTGGCAAAGCCCACCACCAACCCCTGCTGGAGTAAGAGATTTGGGGAATGGATCCCCAGTTTTCTGAGGAAGACATAGCAATCGGCTTCTTCCATTGAGGACACCTTTGAGTAGGCTTCAACAAGGTGTGGAAGAAGAAGGGGATGGGGGTGTTTGTAGATTCCATTGGTGGTTGGAACATCTATAGAATAATTTATATTTAAAATAACAAAAATAGTGTCGGGGACCAGCCTCGACAAAAATATCTCTTCCCAGGGTAGAGGTGTGGGGACTTAGAAAATATTAGTAAAGAATATGAAGAGGCAAATGAAAATATTAAAACGGAGAAACAGAATAGTATAGGGCGGGAATTCGAGTGAGTACTGAAAGTTGCCCGTGTTTAATTTCCAATTGCTTTAAATACCTGATCCCAAAAGGTAGGAGTAAGACAAAAACAAACAAACAAAACCAAAAGGGTGACTGCGCCTTTCAGTGAGCACTCACTGCTACCCCACCTCCCCTGAGCACCGGCCTTCTGAGCAGACTCAACACCAGACTGCAGTTACAACCAATCTGCATTGTCTTTGCACACACGGGCAGCAAAAGCCTGCTTCCTTCCCACATTTACTTTCCAAATCTGTTCTACGCCTCGCGTCACAGTGTTGCCATGGTTCCCAAATCAAACAGTTTTTTCTTTCTCTCCTGAGTGTCTATGACGTTCAATTCTATGGAGCTATGTTTATGTATCTCACCACACCGACCAGGTTACCAACAATTAACCCATATATCAAGTTGGGTAGCGATGTCCTGATTAGGACTCATAAAATGTTCTAAGGGGAGATAAGTATTCCATACTGCCATGGAGCTCCTTAAACACAGAGAAGAAGCCACTCAATGACTTCAGGAAGTCCCTGAAACTGACCCTCCTTCCCCAAGTATCCATATCCAAGCTATAAATATCGTTGAGAGATTCTTAGAGAAGCCGCATTGACAAGAGGAGTCTTAGATCAGCTGAAACCTGTTGTGTCCCTGTAAGTTGTACAGTACGCTGCCAGGTCCCAGCTTCCCTGGGTTGTCACCCATGCTGCGATGGGTTTTTGGTGGTGTAGCCCTGGAAGTAACAACTATATTCCTAAAGAAACTGAATAAAACCCGGTGGTTCAGCTAGTTGGACTGGAGTGGTATCCTTACTTTTTGCGTCAGTTCCCTATCAGGTGAGAAGACATTAGATCATGCCTCTCCAGCAATAGTGTCACACAGCAATCCACATACAATTAATATGTAATATTAGAGAACTTGCTAAAAGTACAATGGCTAAATATGTTGTAGTGATGGCAACTGTCAATTCAATTTTTACTAAAAGCCAGATGCTTTGTAAATGTGTGTGTGAAGTAATATGCTTCTGAAGCGGGATTTTTCTTGCTGAGATTCCTTAAACATTAATGAAACTCAATTCTTTAAAGCACAATTTAGAAATAGTTTTCCCATAGTTTAATCTTGATTTTTTTCCACTTTGCTTATGTGTTTTTTGAGTGGATAGGAATATATGCAAGCAGATTCCTCTTCCTCATCTTCTTTTGATACAGTGTCTTACTATGTATCCCTGGCAAGCCTGGTATAGACCAAGCTGGCCTTTAACTCAAAGATCTACCTGCCTCTGTCTCTGGAGAACTGGGCTTAAAGGATGCTCCACCACATTCCTCAACAGACAAAATGTATATACACATATGTGTATATACATTCTGTCTATGTATATATATATTCTATCTTTTGAGATATATAATTACATCAAATTTTCTCCATTTTTGTTTTTTTATGCAAAAATAGTTTTCTATTGCCAAGTTATATAAGATTTTTATCTTGGAATTTCTAATAATTATACTTATAGTTTCTCATTTTCCCCCAGATTTTTGTGGCAGGGATTCTTTGTGTGTAGCCGTGGTGGCTTCTCATGCTTTGACAAGTCCGTCTGTGATAGCTACTCTCTTGAGATCAGTTTTCTCTGCATACAACCTTTGCTGTCCTGGAACTCATGATGACTACTATCAACTGCCAACTAACTACAAGTCAGCTTAGAATATAAGCCTGGGGATGACTGTCAGTTGGAAAGCCAACCTTGAATGCAGGAGACACTTTAGGGTCCAGGACAGAATGCAAAACAGACAGGTGATTGGGTTGTAGTTCAGTTGGCAGAGGAATCAGATCTCTGAGTTCGAGGCCAACCTCGTCTACAGAGTGAGTACCAGGACAACCCCTATGTAACAAACCATATTCTGGAAAGACCAAAGATATCTGTTTATGTACATGGCTGAGTATGTGACGGAGGGGTGCACATGAGAAGGTGCAGAATAATAGAAAAACTTTAGAAAGTCCTGCTGAAGGCCTTCAACAGATCTTGTAAGCAATGGGGTGATTTTCTCATAAAATTATGGCATTACATTTATTCAGATGCACCCATGATGCACCAGCCTTGTCCTTTCTTTTTTGTAGAGTGGGAAAAATGAATGTCCCCAGTGTTTAAAGTCTTTTCTGAATTCTGATATAGTTTGTTATTGCTACTCAATAACCCAGCATTGTGTTACTGTTTTGCACATAATTTTCCAGGTATTACTAAATTTTAGCGACAGCCATTTATATCTATTTATATGTCTTTTGTCTACAGAGAAGACTTTTAGTCCTCAAGGGAATAAATAAATTAACCTCACTGGAATATGAATTTTAGCTCTGCAATTGAAGAAGCAGTCTGAGTCTCTAACGTGGTGACTTTCCTTCTAAACATACACTTGAATCGCCTAGGGAACTACTTAAAATACAGTTGCTTTGGGACACAGTCTCAGAATTTTAATTTTATTTGGTCAGCGGCCTAGAACTGTGTATTTTAGTAAGCACTTCAAGTGCTGTTGAAACAAGTGACTTTACAAAATACTGGGTTACAATAGTGAATGGGGAGATGATCTAAAATGAGGCCTGCTATAGCACCTTGTGCTGACTCAGGAGATACACCAACATCACCGTGTACTGACTGAGGAGCTGCACTAACATCACCAGCATCACCATGTGCTGACTCAAGAGATGCACCAACAGCACTAACATCACCATGTGCTGGTTCAGGAGATGCACCGACAGCACCAACATCACCGTGTGCTGACTCAGGAGCTGTATTACTCCTATCATCACATAGACAAGAGGAGTTATTTACTGGAATTCATTCTATCCAAAAACTTTTTCATACATAATATCTTTTAATTAATCCAATAATTCTATAAATAAGTATTACAATCAGTATTTTGTGGATGAAGACACAGGTTTAGTGATATTCATGGCAACAGAGTAAGTGGCCAAGTTCAGTTTCAAGTCCAAGACTACCTCTTTTGGAGACCCATGTCCCTCTCATGGTATCTGTCTTCTATTTCTTTAGAGTCAAGAATAAGGTTGACAGCCATAAAGTAAAACAAAATGTAGTAACTTAGACTAGTCTCAAACCTTAGTCTTTTCTGCCTTAAGGGTTCTAAAATAGTGTTGTTATTTATTCTTAAAAAGAGAATGCGCCAGGCTAGCAAAGTATTGTTTAACTATTTACTCCTGAAGGAGGAAAATAGAAAATAAAACCCCAGCTACCTATATAGGAGATCCTCTATGGAGAACAGACGGACTGAACCAGGCATGGTGGCATAGGTCTGTAATCCCAGCATGTGGGAGGCAGAAGGAAGAGAACCAAGAGTCCAAGGTTCTCTCCTACACAGTGAAGTGGAAGCCAGCCTGAGCTACACAAGACCCAATCATAAAATACAAACACAAACTAGAATGGAAGGAAGGGAGGGAGGGAGGGTGTCATAAGAAAATGCAATTTTTTTTTTCTCTTAGGCTTCATCATTGCACTTGTGCAGTGGCCATTGTCTGTTTGTCCTCCTGTTCTTCAGCTTGAAAAGAAGAGGTGGAGAATGGAACGGTTGTGGCTGTATATTCCTGTAATCCCAGCACTTGGGAGCTAGAGGCAGATGGCTTGGGGTTACAGGTCACCCTCAGCTACTCAGTCAGTTCAAGGCCAGACTCAAAACAAAACAGACAGAGGAGGGACTGTTTGACATTTAGCGCTGAGCAACGTGGTCTGGAGCCATCCGATAGTTTTGCAAGGGCAGCCTAGGTGTTTGGGAAGGGGCGGGGCAAGAGTCTTTAGCCATCTTTAGAGTTGCTGCCTTTGTTCTGCTTTGTTCTGAGGAACAATTTCCTCTGAAAACTCATGGGATGGAGATGGGTCGAAACTGTACCAACTCATGTAAGAAATGACGTTTTTAAGGCAGCTAAAAGGAGACCTAACTCTTGACTATGGGAAGCTTGAACAAATGAAATCTGAATTACTCCACACACCACTGACACAGGAAAGTCCGTGGGCTCTGATGCCTGCCAAACCTTCACTTAGTACGTGAACTCTAAAAATGTGAAAGTCTTAGAAACCCTAAACAAATTATTCAGTTTCTTCAAGCTTCAAACTGTAAATAAGGACAATAATAATACCCACTCTAAGAAACTATTAGGAACCTTCATGTAAATGTTGTGTTAAATGATTATTATTGTTACTATTTGTGTGTGTGTGTGTGTGTGTGTGGTGTGGGAGGTCCTTCTGTCTATGTGTTGCTTTTATTGGTTAATGAATAAAAAACTGCTTTGAGCAGGGGAGAATAGAACTAGGCAGGGGGAAAACTAAACTGAATGCTGGGAGAGGAAGGGTGGAGTCAGGGAGAAGTCATTAAGCCACCACCAGACTCAGACATGCTGAAACTTTGCTGATAAGCCACTGCCACATGGTGACAGACAGATTAATGGAAATGGGTTAAATTAAGATCTAAGAGTTAGCCAATAAGAAGCTAAAGTTAATGGGCCAAGCTATGATTTAAATAATACAGTTTCTGTGTGATTATTTCGGGGCTGAGCTGCTGGGAGCCAATAAGCGGCCTCCTTGTGCTCTCTCTCTCTCTCTCTCTCTCTCTCTCTCTCTCTCTCTCTCTCTCTGTGTGTGTGTGTGTGTGTGTGGTTATGCTTATGCATGTATATCTGTGTATCTATAGAGGCCAGAAGAGGTCATCTTTAGAGACAGAGTTACATGTACTGTGAGTCACCCAATATGAGTGCTGGGAATCAAACCCAGGTCCTCTTCAAGAGCAGAAAGTGTTCTTAGCTGCCAAGCCATCTCTCGGGCCCTATAATTATTGTTATTAATACATTTGTTTGCTTTCTGAAAATTGATAAGGCAAATATCTCCCTCGATAGTAAGGTGAAATTAATGGATGGAAAAACTGACGCAATTTCTAATTGTAGCCAAAGTGGTAAACATAAAGCTCATACTCCAGGGAAATTAATTTACCAGCGGCAGTCTCTCATGGATGGCTGGTGCACTGAGTGAAAGATGGTTTTATCTGCCGCTGAGTCAGCCTCAGAGCCAGGAGAGAATATTCTCTATCAAGGAACCTGCCACATCTAGACCACTTCCCCCACTCCAGACCTGGGGCATCTGGCCCTTCAGCATCACTTCTCCCGACTAGATTTCTATAGCTGATCACATCTGCTTAGACCCCCAAACCAGAGGTATGTGCTAGCCAGTCATGTCACTTTCTTCAATACAATATTAAATATCCTGGGTTTTGTTCAGTTTTATTTGGTTTGGGGGGAGGGGACTACATGAGAGTTCTGAGGTACACAAGATTGGCCAGGCTAAGATACTTCAGCTAACTGAACTTTTGCTCTACCAAAGAAATTGCTAGCACTTGCTTGTGCCAGCTTCAGGAAAGAATGAGAGAGCAGGCCATGATCAAACAAATTCTTTAAGATACAACACATTAAGGTTGATTCAAGAATCAGATTGTGTGAACAATGGACAAGTCAGGAATCTCAGGATGTTTTTGAGAAGACAGGACATCATTCTTTTCTTCTACTACTTTATCTGTGAAGACCTGGTCCCTGTCATCAAGTCAACAACTGTGTTATCTTGTCTGATTGGAGACAACCCCCTAACATTACCTCTGTCTCCATATGTCCCTGGCTTTGGTGATTAAACTATTATAACAAACCATCCCAGCCCCGAATTCAGGGACTTTATGGTTTTTTTTTAATCAGAAACTGGTTAAGTTGAGCCAGAGATCTCTAAGAGTCCTCAGGAGAGACACTCAAGCTGATTCTTGCCTGCCAAAGTTAAAATTGACCTTCCAAGGAGAGTTTCAATTTAAGCTATCCCATGCAGTGCTCACACCAATGCTGCTTTTCCTTTCCCGTCACTGCTTTTCTAGCCTTCTAGAACCTCAAAGTGTGCGTTTCTAACCCTTCTGTCTCACACCCATGCCTTGCTACTGTTTGTCACCACTGCCTTACCAGCTAATGGTCTCCCTGTCCCCAGATGCCTTCATATCCTCTCCCAGCTTCCCATCTCTCGTCTTCAGTCATCCGTGTGTGTGTGTGTGTTTGTGCGCGTGCATGTGTGCTCATACATGCTTGCAGAGGACAGAAGAGGGCAGCATATCCTCCAGGGCTAAAGCTACAGGTAGCTGTGAGCTACCTGACATGGGTGCTGGGTACTAAATGCAAGAGCAGAAGGACCTCTTCAGCATTGAGCATCTCTTCAAACCCCTTCCCACTCTATATTTCAAGGTCAATTCTCTCATTGAATGTAGAACTTGCTAATTTGGCACAACTAGCTGGGCTGTAGGCTGCAGGGCCCCTCCTGTCTCCGTCTTTGAAGCATTAGGACTGCAGGCATGCACCGCCATGCCCAACTTTTCCACACAGGGACTTTTTTTTTTTTTTTGATTTTTCGAGACAGGGTTTCTCCGTAGCTTTTGGTTCCTGTCCTGGAACTAGCTCTTGTAGACCAGGCTGGCCTCGAACTCACAGAGATCCGCCTGCCTCTGCCTCCCGAGTGCTGGGATTAAAAGCGTGTGTCACCATCACCATCGCCCGGCCCACACAGGGACTTTTGATGCAAGCACAAGTCCTCCTTTTTGAATGAGGAGCTCTATTACTCTTCCTCTTCTAGAGATGACTTCTTTCATTCTTTCAAAAGAGAAAGATGAGGTATTTTTCTTCTGCATCCAAATACCCAGCAACACCAATTTTTCAAATAATCATTTTTTAAAAAAGCAAACAAGAGTGGATCCTCAATTCAGTCTATAACTATAATTACAGGCATCTTTTATCCTGTGCAATTACAGTTTTGTTTAAGAAGTAGGTAGGTTCCTGTAGTAGTTTGAATGTAATTGGCCCCATAATCTCATAGGGAGTGGCACTATTAGGAGGTATGGTTTTGTCGGAGTAGGTGTGACCTTTTTGGAGGAAGAGTCTCACTGTGGGGGTGGGATTTGAGGTCTTCTCTCAAGCTTTGCTCAGTGTCACAGTCTCTTTCCTGTTGCCTGCAAGATGTAGAACTCTCCGCTACTACTCCAGCATCATGTCTGCCTGCACGTCACCATGCTCCCCATCGTGATAATGGACTGAACCTCTGAAATTGTAAGCAATCCACCCCAATTAAATGCTTTTTTTCTAAGAGTTGCTTTGGTCACAGCAATAGAAATTCTAACTAAAACCTGGGCAGTAGTGGTGCATGCCTTTAATCCCAGCACTCAGGAGGCAGAGGCAGGCAGATCTATCTGAGTTCGAGGCCAGCCTGGTCTACAAGAGCAAGTTCCAGGACAGGCTCCAAAGCTACAGAGAAACCCTGTCTTGAAAAACAAACAAACAAACAAAAATCCTAACTAAAACAGGTTCAATATCAAGAAGAGTTACCTATAAATCATTGCATTCATTAGAGCCTCTATGATGATTTCTGTGGATGGCATATATCCGGTCTTTCCCCCATAAAAAGTTTATATTTTTCTAGTGTTTTCAGAATTCCTGCCAACTTTGATTTTTTTTTTTTTTTTTTACAGATCATCCATTTCTTCCTTGATTTTATCGGGCTGCTCTCCTTTGGAAATTCAATGAAGCTCATCCATAGAGCTTTTCCAGAAGATTTCATTCTCTTGGGCTTTACCAAATACCCATGGCTGGATCGTCCTCTCTTCTTTGTCCTCCTAATCTCCTACATGTTCACATTGCTGGGAAACATTGCTATTATTCTGGTCTCTCAGCTTGATTCCCAGCTCCGAAGTCCCATGTATTTCTTCCTTACCAGCCTTTCATTTTTGGATCTCTGTTTCACCACCACAACTGTCCCTCAAATGCTGTTCAACTTACAGGGGCCCAACAAGAACATCACTTACCTAGGCTGCATGGCCCAGGCCTATGTGTTTCATTGGCTAGGCTGTACAGAATGTGTTCTGCTGGGCATCATGGCCTTAGATCGTTATGTGGCTGTGTGCAAGCCTCTGAGGTACTCTGTCATCATGGACCACAGGCTCTGTCTGCAGCTGTCCAGCACTGCTTGGCTCACTGGCCTGGCCAATTCACTACTGCAGTCTACCCTCACCGTACAGTTGCCCCTGTGTGGGAACCAGATGCTGGACCACTTCTTCTGTGAGCTGCCTGGGCTTATTAAGATGTCTTGTGGGGACACCACAGTCAATGAGATCACTTTATCAGTGGTGGCCACATTCTTGATAATGGGTCCCCTCTCCATGATACTTGTGTCTTATAGTTACATCGCCCAAACCGTACTTCGAATTCCTTCTGCGGCTGGGAGGCTTAAAGCTTTCAACACTTGCTCATCTCACTTGCTGGTGGTGTCTTTATTTTATGGGCCAGGTATCTACATCTACATGCAACCCTCCGAAGAAGGCTCCCAAGACCTCATCAAGGTCTTGACTCTGTTTTACTGTGTCATTACTCCTATGGCTAATCCATTCATCTACACTCTGAGGAACAAAGATGTCATAGGGGCTATGAGGAGGCTTCTGAGGAAGGCCATTTCAACTAAGGGGATATGAAAAACGATTCTTTATTCGGAATGGGAAGGCCCAACATTCATATGAAGCATCCTTTGGACTTTGATTTTGTTTTGTCTGAAATGGGGGAATTGTTGACCTTGAATTTGCTGGCGTCCTACTGCAGCCTCTGGAGTGTTGGGATTACAGTTGTGCATCACCACACTCAGCGTAAATGTCTTCATCAACACCACCCACCAGCTGCTAATGCCATGAATGCATTATATCTTAATAAGTTGTTGGCCCAATGGGTCCCTAGGATCATCTAAACATCACAAATTATTGCCAAGGATATTGGTTATCCTCCCTAGCCTGATGGAAAGACCCCATTGCTGACTTAATTATGTCATGGACCATGAAGAAATTGAGCTGGTGCCCAACAAGAACTTTACTACTAACTAATATTCATGGTGCTGGAAGGTGCTGTGAACATTACTTGAGGAGAAAAGTAATTAATATCACTCAGCCACAAAACCTGCAACCTACAACAGTGACTGCCTGCAAAAAATAAATTGGTGCAATAATGGCATAAATAGGAATAACTGACTATTTTTTAAAAGAATTGGATTTAAGGCTTACTCCATGAGCTAGAACCCGGACACAGTTAATGAGGGCAAGACTCTGCTATTAGGTGGATCACAGGCTTAGGGGAGAACTTACTACTATTATACTGCTAAATGCACACAACAATACAATGATAGCAACAACATATTGCTGCGCCCAATTGCTCAGTTCTCCTCAGAGGAGCTTCTTCTTGCAAGAGACAATAATTAACACCGAGACCCACAAATGGACAATGTGCAGAGAATGAGACACTTTGAAACACTCAGCCCTAAATGAGATGTTTTTATCAAACCCCTCACCTCAAGGCTCGAGGATTTATGCCAAAGAGGAGACAAAAAGATTGTAAGAGCCAGAGGTAAAAGATGACTCCAAGGAAACAGCATCTTCCAGACCCAATACGGTTGATCATGTATGTACTTAGAGACTGTGAGAGCACGCATAAGGCCAGCACTAATTCAAAGCAGACAAAACCCCAGTATGGAGAAGGGGAAGTGGGCACAAAGTCCCACCCTAACCAAGAAGCTATTTGGAATTATACCTGCTAGGTCAGGGAAAATCAGCTTTTGCTTTTTTTTTTTTTCAATGAGTGACAATGAGGTATATCAATCACACTCTAGGACAGGCTCCATGCCCAGGAGTAGTTGACCAGCACAAAATGGAGCCCATGTTTTTGTGTGTGTGTGCATGCTTTTTGTTTTGGCTTATTTTAGTGTTTTTTGTCTTACTAGTTTTTTTTTTCGTGATTTTCCTTTGGTGTTTGTTTTGAGAGAGGGAAAGAAAGAACATGAAGTGTATAGTTAGGGGAGGTAGGAAGGATCTGAGAGGAGTTGCATGAGGGGAAAGAATATGAGCAAAATATATTATATGACCTCTCTCTTACCAGCTCTGGAATTCAGGAGAGTAACCCCCTGCATCTTGCCTGGGCAACACAGTAGAGCTGACTCTGGCAGTACAGGTGTGGGTGAGACAGCCCAGCGGGTATGAAAGTGGGAGAACTGGCCCCACCCCTTGCTCCTTGCAGCATGGGGTGTACTAGCCTGGGCAATGCTAGAGTTCACCTTGGTAGTGAAGATGGGAGAACTGGTGAGCTGATCAACCCTGCAACCAACCAGGACTATGAGTTGATCCACCCCAACATTCAGCCAACCGATGACCTGCCAGAACACAAGAAGGGATTGGTACCGCAGATCCAGTTCTTCTCCTTTCCAGACACATCTACTTTCTTTGTGTGGGTCTTCTTTCCAGAATGAAGAGTTCTTTGTCCACCCCACAGAACACATGCTGTGATGAAACCCTCTATCTAGTCTAATCTAAAGTATTAGTTTTAAAGCAAAAAATCTGTTTCTTTTAAATTTCACTATCATACCAGGCTTTGTGGCTCTCACTTGGAATCCCAACAAGAGTGAAGTGGAGACAGGAAAATCAGGAGTTCAAGGCCAATCTTGGCTCATGAACCCCATCCCAACCCCTATTATTATGGCAAAAGAAAAAAAATCTACTACCACTACCAACAAATCTAACAAAACAAATAAAATAAAACAATATCTAATGTGACAGGTGATATCTGCATATTGCAGCAGAGAAGACTCTAGAACACAATACTATTGAAGGTTTACATTGTGGTCTTTCAATATGTGGACACACTGTGAAATGCCAAAATCTTTTTATTGTTTTGTGATGAGACTTGGGCACATGGACTGTTTTTGTTCTGTTTCTGATATGGATACAGCAGGCTGGAGAAAAGCACAGATGTGTAGGCTGGGTTTGGGCTGAAAGTTGGCTATGACATAGGCAGGATGAAGTCAAGTGGATACAGAGACCTGGAGGTTTGAGGTGGTATAATCAAGACTGATCAGACTGGATGGGGAACCTAAGCTAGATCTGGGCATTATGGAGGGTACATGGTAAGGAATAGGCCACATACTAACATTCTTCTCTTCTAAAACCTCTTGAGCCAGGCCCACAGTTCAAATCACTCTCAGCACTACTGTCCTCCATGCTCCTACCAGTATAGCCCATTGTGCCCTGCTTAAAGTGTTTAACTGCTTTTCTAGTTCAAAGTCCCAAAGTGTTTCATATTCCTGTAAATGAAAACATGGTCAGGCCAATCACAAAATACCACAGTCCCTGGTACCAACTTTTATCTTAGTTAAGAGTTTCTGTTGCTTTGAAGAGATACCATGAGCATAACAACTCTTATAAAGGAAAACATTCAATTGGGCCTGGCTTACAGTTTCAAAGGTTTAGTCCATTATCATCATTGTAAGAAGCATGGCAGCATGCAGGCAGATAAGATGAAGAAGGAGCTGAGATTTTTACATCTTGACCTTCAGGCAACAGGAAAAGAACTGTGTAGCACACTGGGCATAGCTTGAGCATAGAAGACCTCAAAGCCCATCCTCACAGTGATATACTTCCCCCAACAAGGCCACACTTACTCCAATTAAACTAAACCTCCTAATACTGCTACTCCCTATGGGTGTCATTTTTATTCAAACCACAACCTCCCTGACTACATCACAGAGAATTAGAAGCTTTCCTTTCTTTTTGTCTTTTATGCATATTCCCTAAATCCATTTAGTTTATTCTCTCTAATACACTTATCGACACTTTACATGTATTTGTCTTCTGTCACCTTCTTTCCTTGTCCATTCACCTTCTTCCCTCTACATAAATATACAAATTGAGGTTCTTCTTTATTTTTTGGAGACAGGATCTTATTCTGTACCCCATGGTGACCACTCTTTTGCAAGCCTGCAACCCTTTCTTCCCAAATGTGTGATTACAGTTGTATTATACCATGCTGGGCAAGAGACTATGTGTTTTATGTATAGATTGGTTGGATTTGAATTGCACATTACCTGTGACTCAATCTCTTTGTCTCAGTTATCTCATCTGGATATGAAGGTAATAATAGTACATTCATGTTTGTCTTGGTGATTAAATTGGTTCCTGTACACTAAAAGCATTATAAATGTCAGCCACTGCTAGTATATTAGAATGCAAATTCCCTTGAGATTAAGGACTTTGTTTTGTTTTTTACTGTATCACCAGTGTGCTTAACGATGATATGTGTTTGATGATTAAGATTCTCAAAAGTTATACTTATCTACTCACAATTACATTTGCAGAAACTGACTTACAAGAACAAAACACGTATGTCTAATTAAGATAATTAAGTACACTTTTGCTGATTTAGTTATATTTTAACCATTTGAGAAAACTGAGTCACAACAAAACCAAAATTTATTTAAAACTAGGGTTTTTGTTTGTTTGCTTTTTCTAAGTTGTATGTTACCCAGAAATTAAAATTGCAAGACTGGTAAAGCCATCCTTCTGGGAGTTCAGCAAAACTTGGAAGCCTGCACAAATGAGGACAAGAGGGCCAAGAGGACAACCATCATTGTGGTCCTTGTCCTCTAAAGTCAGACAGGACCTACGGGACAATGATACTCTCTCTGATAAAGTAATCGCCTGTCCCCCTGATTGGATAGGCAACAAAATCCACAGGGATTACACACTAACGAGTATCCATTCTACGAGGAGGGGCATATTGGGACCCTCAGGCTGTGTGTACTGCATTACAGAAGTTATCACTGTGTGTCTAGACCATTGATAAAAGGTGTGTGAGGGATGTGTAACTTTTCAAAGGAAAAAGAGGGAGAAAGAGAGGAGACTTTCTAAAATGAGAGCCTTTAAAAGTATCTGGGCAGCTTCCACAGAAATGCCTAAAATAAAGCAAAGCAGAACAAACAAAACAAAACAAAACTCAAACCTACAGATATTTACTGATGGTAATAGATGTGGAGGCCCAAAAATGTGAGTCTATTTTCATATTGACCAAAGGTCAGAGAGTTGGAAACTACCTCTAGTTCCTTCAAGGTTACTGTGCTTCTACTTCAAACAAAGGTCCCACTTAGATTTACCTCCCAGGGTTCTTTTCTCTCAAGGCTATTGTCAACAGGTGTGGCTAATAACCAGCTCTTGTACTTCAGGAATAGAGAAGTAGATTGTTCCTACCTCAAACAAAAGTCTAAGGATCCAACTAAGTTCCAGTTAAGGAAATAATTTTGGATTCCACCCAGGGAGTGGTTTGCCTACAGAATGTTTTGGTCTAGGGTGTGAGTGTGACTTGTTTTGTTCTAGCAAAACAGAATGTTTAACTATGAATGTAGCCCGTGACATTCAATTGGTATGTTCATTTCCTTGTGTCTTGTTAATGCAGTTTTTTTTGTCTTACTCCAACCTCTTGGGATCAGGGGTATTTTAAGCAGTTGGAAATTAAACACGGGTGAATTTCAATACTCACTGGAATTCCCTACTGATATTATCCTATATGTTTCTTTGTTTTATTATTTTCATTCGTGTCTTTGTATTCTTTACTAATATTTTCTAAATCCCCACGCCTCTACCCTGGCGAGAGGTATTTTTATCAAGGCTGATCCCTGACAAATAGACTGTCTTTCCAGGCGGATAAAGACCTTAGCCCTCCCAGCTGCTGTTTTTGGTAATATGCTTAAGAGTGTCTTGCACACCAGACATGGTGGCACACTCCCTTTATCCTCGTACTGGAAGGCAAAGACAGGTGCATTACTCCTGGCAACAACAATTTACTTCAGAAAAGATGATGGGCATTGAAGAACCTCCACATGGAGTTTGCTTTTATCATGGCACAGTTAATCACTGGGCAAGAAACTGCTCTTACCTCGACTGCTGGCATATGTTTCTGTTATGGACGAGACTGATTCAGTGATTAGAACATAAATGGTTATGGAGAGTTTTAATGTTGCAGCTACAGAGATAAATTATCTTGTGCTACGTTTAGCTCATTTTATAACCATTCATTGTCTCTTTCCATGTCTGACTTAACGTCCCTGTGCTTATTAGGGAAACGCCTTTGAAATGTACTAACATGGGCTGGCGATATGGCTCAGTGGTTAAGAGCACTGATTGCTCTTCTGGAGTACAGGGGTTCAATTCCCAGCACCCATATGGCAGCTTACAACTGTCTGTAACTCCAGGATCCAGTACCCTCACACAGATATACATACAGGCTAAAACACCAATAAAATAATTAAAAAAATAAAAAATAAAAATAAATAAAAATAAAAAAAATAAATGTACTAACATGTCACCGGGTTCCACTAATCCACAGGCTAAGACTGTTTCAGATAACTATAACCTACCCAACTCACATTTCCACCAATTATTTTTTAATATGCCTTGATTTATTGTTTTCTTTTATTCTTGTAACCTAAATCCATGTTCCACACATATTTTGCTCCATAATAAACTCTTACTGTTTTTGGAAGTTTGCATTTTGTTTGTTTGTTTGTTTTTGGTCACCTTCCCCATGTACTAATACTAGCTCCCTAAGATCAAAATGAGATTTTCCCCCCTCCATAACAGAATATTCTAGTATGTCATAAGACTATTAATCACTATTCTTTTTCAGGGGTTCTTGACTCTATTTTATTTTTTTTTTAATTTTATTGAGCTCTACATTTTTCTCTGCTCCCCTCCCTGCCTCTCTCCTCCCCTTTAACCCCCAAGGTCCCCATGCTCCCAATTTACTCAGGAGATCTTGTCTTTTTCTTCTTCTTGTGTAGATTAGATCTATGTATGTCTCTCTTTGTGTCCTCATTGTTGTCTAAGTTCTCTGGGATTGTGATTTGTGAGTTTTTTTTGTTTTATGTTTAAAAACCACTTATGAGTGAGTACATGTGATACCTGACTTCCTGTATCTGGGTTATCTCACTCAAAATTATGTTTTCTAGCTCCATCCATTTTCCTGTAAAATTCAAGATGTCATTATTTTTTTTCTGCTGTGTAGTACTCCATTATGTAAACGTACCACATTTTCCTTATCCATCCTTCTGTCTAGGGGTATTTAGGTTGTTTCCAGGTTCAAACAATGCTGCTATGAACATAGTTGAGCACATGTCCTTGTGGCACAATTGAGCATCCTTTAGATATATATCCAAAAGTGTTATTACTGGGTCTTGAGGAAGGTTGTTTCCTAATTTTCTGAGAAAACACCACACTGACATCCAAAGGGGCTGTAGCAGCTTGCATTCCCACCAGCAATGCAGAAATGTTCTCTTTCCCCCACAATTTCTCCAGCATAAGTTGTCATCAGTGTTTTTGATCTTGGCCATTCTTACAGGTATAAGATGGAATCTCAGAGTTGTTTCGATTTGCATTTCTCTAATGGCTAAGGATGTTGAACATTTCCTTAAGTGCCTTTCAGCCATTTTAGATTCCTCTGTTGAGAGGTCTGTACTTCATTCTTTATTTTAATTTTAAAATAGTCTTTAATTCTAGAAAGATATTTGTTTTTTAGGATATCATATTTAAGAACCGTTGACTACTTTGTTGAGTTTTTCTATCCAAGAAAAGCATATTGCTATGTCAGTTCATATTTGGCCTTTTAAAGTGTGTTTTAAAGTTTCTTCCAAGCAAATGTGGTACATTTCTTGGTCTTGAGTATTTTTTTTATTGCTCTTTGTGTAGCTGTGGCCTTTTCACTCACCATCATATATATGAAAGCTGATTTTAGTGTTGTTTATTCCCTAACTTACTAAGTTATCCTTTTAATATATTTTTCCAATTGACTATCGTGGCTTTTCAAATTTATGATCATATTACCAGTATATTAAAAAACATTTTTTTAAATGATGAATCATTGAAAAGGTGATTAAAACCCCATAGACTGGATTTGAGGAGCCCATTCACGCGGGGAAACATAGCTGCATCGGGACGGGTCGGGATAACAACTCATTGAAGCATCATTAATCTCAGAGATACTGAAACAAACCCGCGTTCTCTACTTCCCTATTGGGTAGACAAGCCCAGCCTTCCCGCGCAGGCGCGGGGGGGACAAACCACAGAGTAGAACAGCAGGACTCGGTAGAGTGGCTCTGGGCGTGCGCGCGCCATCGCGTCTGCTCCGGCGTTCCGTCCTCCCTGGCCGTCTTCGAGGGTTTCCGGTTCCAGCGCGGTCTGAGTTCCCCGTCTTTACTCAGGAGCTCCTAGGTGAGCGAGCCGCTGCTCCCGGCTGGTGGGAGGGCTCGGGTTGGATGACGAGGTGTGGGGGAAGGCCTTCCTGGCACGGTGTGGCCGCCCTATGCGTACGTCTGGGGCGCAGAACCGGCTGGGACCCAGGAACGCAGCGGAACTTAGATTTATAATCACAGAACTGGAGGGACAGAAGGAAGGCAGAGTACCCTCCAACCTTTAACCTTTATGAATGATCACATCCATCCCGGCAAAAGCCAATTTGTGACTATTCTGTGTATATGATTTTTATCCCACTAGGCATCACGTATACTGAACAGTTTCAAAGGCAGCGAGTCGTGGGTACCCTAATTGTCTGCTCTCCACTCGTTCAGTTATTTTTGTGGTACTGGTATTGAACCTCGCTGATGGTAGGCAGCCCTTGCCCTTCCCCAACGCTCTCTACTTATTCTAAAGGTCTTATTTCAGATCGTTGTGTTTTACTTTAGTAGTAAGTGGAGATTGTTATACCCAGATACGCGGAGTCCCCCAGACACCAACAAAGAGACCGAGTCCCGTATGTAAAAACAAAGACCCTTTATTCTTACCCAAGTTCGCGGACTCGGACTCTCCGTGTGCTCAACGTATTGGCGCAATCGGAGAGCCCTGAGCACAGTTAGGGTGCAGTTTTTATATAATAGCAGAGGGATTTTTAAAATTCAGGACCCCTGTTTGGGCTGACATTTGTCTAGGGGATGTACTGGTGAAAAGCGGTGGGTGTGTGCTGGCAGGTGATCCTATCTGCAATGGTTGTTGGAACATTAGCTATTTCCTTAGGATTGTCTGTGTCTGGGTGAAGCATGGGTAGTCTCTCAATTTGTAGTCTTTCTTGGAACCAGGTAAACTGAGGCTCAAGCCTACCCTCCTGTTGGTCGACAGGGCCAGTCTTGGCCGGTGTGTACCAAGCTGCCCTGGGTCCTCTAGAGATAAGTTTCTTATTAAGCCTTACTCCTCGAAGCCCTGAAACAACTTGGCATCTCTTTCACTTTTGTCTATTTTTGTGAAAATACATGTACTTCCGCTTCCGCTGAATACAGTAAATTAACTGGAGGGCAGGCTTTCAACTATCACACTTAAAACTCTTAAAATATGCAATATTTGCTTATGGTAGTTTGTGTTAATAATGATGGCTTGTTCCTTAGGTCCTTTACAAGGGAGTTATTGAAATCCTGGTAAATCTTTTGTATAGCTATAATGGCTTCTACTGGTGATACCGAGATCTGTAAGAACCAGGATGGAGGTTTGGAAATAAAGATGGAGGAAGAGTGTAAGTATACCGCCAGACAGGATTGGAGCCTGCAAAAGAACACTTATAACAGAGAAGTCTTCCGAAAGTTCTTCAGACAGTTTAGCTACCAGGAAACATCTGGACCCCGCGAAGCTTTGGACCGACTCCGGGAACTTTGCCGTCAGTGGCTGAGACCTGATACTCACACCAAGGAACAGATCCTGGAGCTGCTGGTGCTGGAGCAGTTCCTGACCATCCTGCCAGAGGAGCTGCAGGCCTGGGTGCAGGAGCAGAACCCCGAGAGTGCGGAGGAGGTCGTGACTGTGCTGGAGGATTTAGAGAGAGAGCTTGATGAACTAGGATACCGGGTAGGAACAAAAAAAATGTGGTTTCCGTTTCCTAAAATTAATTGTGGATTTGTAGGTCATAGTGAATTATAGACCATGATTTCACAAAGCACACTGACACTCAGATGGATCCAAAAGGGACTGTAGTTTCATGGGCATTTGGGGTTGAATTTGTATGTTACAAGCCTTGAGCTTGTACTTTTCACATCTCTCCTCCTTACAGGTGTGCACCACCACTCTGTCTGGTCTTAGCTTATTTATACCTTTTCATCAGAGGGATTGTATACTTCTTGCTAAGCTACAAAATCCTATCTGATGAATATGCTTCTTGGTTCAAACACAAGATTTACACTACAGAGAGAAGCTACCAGAAGGTGATAGAAGGAGGGGGCATTAGAGAGATGGTGGGACTAAGGTGGAGAGCAGCCTTTTGTAAAGGGTGTTATGTAATGTAAAACAAGTAACTAAGAAATAAGGTTTTGAGCTGGGCAGGAGCACATGCTTTTGTCAACTAGCACCCAGAAGGGGATGGAAGCAGGTGGATTGAGAGTTCGAGACCAATTTGGGCTACATAGCAAGACCCTGTCTCAAAAATACGAAGACTGGGTGTGTAACTCAGTGTCAGAGGACATGCTTGGTATGCACAAGGTCCTGTGCTTCATCCCCAGGACTGTGGTAGCTGTGCACATGGTGATGGGGCTGTTAATATTCCCTAGCAGAAACACTGGGGAGGATACCAGCTGTGAATCCCTCCCCCCCACACACACCCACCAAGCTGTTAGTGGACAGCAGGACTCCAGTGCTGTCAATGGGATGAACTCCTCACCAGGGCTAGGGTGGGACTTGTCACCCTGGTCTCGGTAAGAAACCCCTTCCCTGGACTGTAAGCAAGCTCAAGGAACTCATTGATTGGCCAAGTGAGACTTAGATGGGATCTTTATTTGGTCTGTTATCTTTATCTGGAGCGAATGGAAGCTGGCTCACATCCCCCCAGGAAATGTCATATATAGCCACTGTCCTGATTCCGCATTAAACAGGTAAAAGATGGGAAAAAATCAAAATCTCTATCCTGAATGAATGACATGGGAAGAGCGTGGAAAGTTAGATGGGGGCGGGGGGGGCAGGGTGGGCAGGACACGTTTGTGGAGAATGGAAAGTTAGATGTGGGGGCCACGCGGGCAGGACACGTTTGCAGTATAGAAAGCCCATCTCTATGGGAAAGGTGAAGTTTGTGTAGAAAAGTTGAGATACAGAGTTCATGACATTGACCATCAACGTCTTGGCTTAAATTTTCTTCTAGTACAAAGGCTCCGTATCTTTTCTCCACCGTCTAAGTGAGCTACAAAAATTATGTAAAAGAGGCATATTGCCTTTCTTATTTTTGTCTCAACTATGACAAGACTGGTTTTCAGCCAGTGGTAATTTCTAGCCAAAGAGGACATGTGGCAATTTTTTAGAAAAATTTTGGCTGTTGTAACCTTGGAGGGCAGATAGGATTCTACACATTTTAAAGCATACAAACCAGCCTCAGACAGCAATAATGACCGCATTGAGAATGTGTCAGAAAAGCTGAACTTAAGAAATCTCAGTATGAAGAGCATAATCTTGTGAAATAACTGAAATGTAACCTGGCATTCAGATATAAAAGAGATCGAAGAGAGAAAAGGAGCTTGTGGCAAAAAGTTTGAAACAGGGTCATGAAATCAGAGCTACAAAGTACAAGTGTAACTTGGATAAGAATTGAGTGGAAATGATTACAATTAGGATCTATAAAGAAGGCTCGAGGGCCAGACATTGTGGCTCATGCCTATAGGCCCAGGTCAGTCAGTATAGTATTTGCCTAGTAAGCACAAAAGTAGGCGTATGATCCCCAGAATCTACATAGAAACTGCTGGGCATGGTGGCCCACATCTTCAGTCCAGTGCTAGAAGGCAGAGAAAGGCAGTTCCTTCCCTAGGGCTCATTGACCAGTCAGCCTATCCTACTTGCATTTCAGGCCGGTGACAGACCTGTCAGGGACCAGCCTAGACAAAAATACCTCTTGCCAGGGTAGAGGCGTTATTTATTTAGAAATACAGTAAAGAATATGAAGACACGAATGAAAATAATAAACAGAGAAACATATAGGATAGTATCGGGAGGGAGTTCTACTGAGTTCTGAAATTCACCTGCATTTAATTACCAGTGCTTTAAATACCCCTAGCCCCAAAAGGTAGGAGGAAGACAAAAAACTACATTAACGCGAGGCAAGGAAATGAAGAGGCCAATTGAAGGTTGCAGGCTACAATCATAATTCTGTTGCTAGAACAAAACAAGTCACACTCACACCCTAGACCAAAACATTCTGTAGGCAAACCACTCCCTGGGTGGAATCCAAAGTTATCTCAAGGGAACTGGACCCTTAGTCCTATCCTTAGACTTTTGTTTGAGGTAGAAATCTTTATTCCTGAAGTACAAGAGCTGGCTATTAGCCACACCTGTTGACAACAACCTTGAGAGAACAGAACTCTCTGAGCTACTTCTAGGTGGGCCCTTTGCTTGAGGTGGAAACACAATAACCTTGAAGGAACTAGTGGTGAGTTCCTACTCTGACCTTTGGTTAGTGCGGAAATAGACTCACATTTTCGGGTCTCCACACAGACCTTGTATTAAAAATTAAGTAGATTGTTCCAGAGGACTCATTGACAAGCCAGGGTAGTCCTCTAGGTGAGTTGTCAGTCAGTGAGAGACACTATCTTTAAAAAAAAAAGTGAATAACACCTTAAGATCAACACCTGAGGTGTCTGATACACACACACACACACACAAAGAAGGAAGGGAAATTAATCTCAGTAGTCAGGTAGAAGAGGCAGGAAGGTAAGGCAATCAAAGGCAGCCTGGGCTACATTCTGACATGGGAGAGTCTGTGTCAATGGAGGTGTCCTTACTGAGGAATCTGTTGTAGGCTCTGCACTCAAGGCTTAAAGCTTGTGTGTAAGAGAACTGTGATGAAGACACTTCTGGCAGAGTTGAAGACTAGGTGGCCATTCTGCAGTAACGAAATACCAGTTTTCTGTCACATGCCATTAAAGACCCTTGGATGCAGCAGTGAATGTCATATGCAAGTTACTGTTCATATGCAGATTCTAGTCTCCTGAGAAGAGATAGAGGGAAAAAGAGTCCACAGATGGAAAAGGTGTCAGGTGTTGATAAATCTACTGAAAACAATAGAGGAAAAGAATAATGAAGGAATTGAGGGCTGTACCATTCAATAGACAGGCCACAGAGCAGTCAGCAGAGGAATGCCCATTGCATAGGCCTTAGGTGATGCTAGTATGCTAGAGTGGAGGTGAATTATTGGAGAAGATGAAAGAACTAAGAAATTATATCCTGTAGAGCCTTGCAGACCATTATAAAGAATTTAGATTTTGGTAGATGGAAAGTCACTTCCTAGCTTGAGCAGAAAAGAAATATAAACTAAATTTTAAAATAAGCACTCTGAATTGTAAATACAAAAATTTCTGAAATAAGCACTCGGTGTATTCTACAGTGATGGTAGGTGGGAATCATTTTGGGAAGTTGTACCGATTAACTAGAAGGGCAGACAGTTGGAAGTCATGTGACGTGGATACCGGGACCCCCAAATCCCAATCCTCTGAACAGCAGCAAATGTTCTCAACTACCGAGCCTTTTCTCCAGCTGCTTCCACCTAAAGTCTTTCCTCCTCTCTGCCTTCTTTTATCTCTTTTCACCTCTTTCCCGGCTCTATTTCTTGAGCATTAGACAATTAACAAAATGTAGAAAATTAACAAAATGTAGCTGTAGTGGGGAAAGGAAGGTTCCCTGGAGAGGGTGACATTTTAAAATGATCTTAAAAAATGAGGGGGATTGAGGCAGGCTGCTGGCTGTGGAAAAGTCCTTTCAGGCTTGAGCAGGCCAGGTGCCAACGCTATGAACACTGTACTCTTGTTTGCTGTTATTAGAGTACATCTCTCTTCTCTCACAGGCCTCAGTGCAAACTGAAGAACAGAAAGTGTTTTTGCAGGAGACGAAGACTTTAGGAGCAGAGCCAGAACCCAGTGCATCCCATCAGCTTGTGAAAGCCAGGCTGAAGTGTGAACCTGCAGAATGGGAAGCCCCAGAGGAGCAAGGTAAAGGAGAAAGGCGCAGAAGGGAAAGCAGAGCTAAGATGGGGCCTGAGGGCTTGTTTGTACTTCCCGCCATTCTTCTCAGTAAAGTCAGGAGGGCCTGTCCAGAAATATGGTGCTCGTGTGTAGACTTCCAGATGTCATGGCTTGTCACTTTACTTTTCCTTCCCATCCCCCATCTTCCTTTAAACCCAGGACCTCATGCATGCCCGACAGGCACTGCAGCTCTCAAAGGCACATCTACAGCCCCCTTTCTTCTTAAAATTTGTACTTTTCTAAATTTTGGCTTTATTTTATTTAGCTTTACTTAATTTCATTCTTCTGATAGTTGTAATCCTTTATTCTGACCTTTGCTATTTGTAGACTTTGACCTATTAAACAGCATTTTTGTCTTCCACTTGGACTGTATCCTCAGTCCTTTCAGTAACTGAGTTTTGCTCCATGCTGTCTGCAGCTATCAAGTAGTCTGAGAGAAAAAGAGGTATTTATCTGTGAGTGAAGGAGCAGTAAGGAGAACGTGCCAGAAGGCGAATCGATGGGGATTCTTCTTCATCCTTGTTTCCTCCGGTTTTTATGGTTTTAAAAGAAAGATTTATAAAAAATATTCAATGAAAAAATGTTTGTGCCATTAATTCATCTAGTCTCCTCCCCCAGCTGAAGTAAATTGTCACTGTTTTTGGTTTCTTCTGTGCCCTTCTAGAGACTTTTTATATTAAACATTTTCTTCTCCTTTACATTACGATGGTAGACTCTTGTGTTTTTTATTTCTTAACAACTGCTTAGTATTAAAACGCAAACAAACCATGAAGCAGATTAGCCAGCTGCTAATTTGTCTTTGGTGTTTTGTTATTACAAATAGTTCTGTAATAGATAACATAGCTTAGACTCCTCTCTGTAGTACTCCGTGTCAGAGATTATAAAAGCAGATGTGACATTGCTCTTCTTGACACTCTGGATGAACTCACAGCAGCAGTGTGTGCCCATTCTTTGAGTATAGTGCACTGCCAAACTCGATGAACTCGGTGACTGAAAATTACACCTCGGGCTGATGCGGTGGCTCCAAAGCCCTTGCTATGCAAAGCTGAACCCCTGAATTTATCCCCAGACTCCACAGGAGGTGAGAACTAACTTCCAAAAGTTGACCTTTGACCTCCACACACATGCTGTGGCGTGTGCACACTCACATAAAATAATAAAAGGTTTTTAAAAAGTTTATCTGTGCTGTGTAACTCATCTTTGCCTGATTCTGGAGCAGTTTCTCTCGCTGTGGTAAGGGCTGTGTGTCTCCTGTTTTAGAAACTGTAGTTTCCCTTGGCCTAGTTTTCTGTTGAGTTATTTATTATCTCCTTATTTGTTTGTGGAGTGCTTTTTCACTTGGATCATCTTATATCCTAACACAGTTTTATAGTTTGTAGTAGAAACTCTGAGGTCTTATGTGTCTTTCATTTGAATAATTTTCTGTTGCTGGCTTCATGAGCTACTGTTTACTGCCCCTGGAAAGTGGGTAACACGCAGGCTCCTTTTTGCAGTTTCAGGTGTTGAGACTGGAAATGAGTCCAGGAATATAACTCTAAAGCAAGACCTTTGTGAAGGAATGGAAGCTGAACAGAATACCTCCAGCAGATTAGCAGAGGATGCACTTCAGTGTCAGGAAACCCGTGACCCTGGAGAGGAACCTTCTAGCGCTTCTAGTGAGGACAACCGGCCTCCGCCTAATGAAAATGGGACAGACTTGCCTGAGAACTCAGACCATGTTAAAGACCAGAACGTCTCTCCGGGACGGAAATTGTATGGATGTGAGGACTGTGGGAAAACGTATAGTCAGCACTCACGCCTCCTCGAACACAAAAGCGTCCACACTGGAGACAAGCCCTACAGGTGTGAAGTATGCGGGAAAACCTTCCGGTGGAAGACTGTGCTTATTCGACACAAGGTGGTGCACACTGGAGAGAAACCATACAAGTGTAATGAATGTGGCCGGGCCTTTGGCCAGTGGTCAGTCCTTAACCAACATCAGAGGCTTCATTCGGGAGAAAAGCACTACCACTGCAATGAGTGTGGCAAGGCCTTTTGCCAGAAAGCAGGCCTCTTTCACCATCTCAAGAGCCACAAAAGGAACAAACCTTACCAGTGTCTAAAGTGTAGCAAAAGTTTCAATCGCCGGTCCACACTCACTCAGCACCAAGGAGTTCACACTGGCGCAAAACCCTATGAGTGCAACGAATGTGGCCGAGCTTTTGTGTATAACTCCTCTCTTGTTAGCCATCAGGAAACGCACCACAAGGAGAAAGCCCTTGCTCAAAGGGGCCCTCGGCGGCAGAGAAGCCGCACCAGGGAGAAGCCCTACACACGTGATGTCTGTGGGAAAGGCTTTGCTCAGAAATCAAGTCTTACAGAACGTGAGCAAATTCATGCTGGAGAGAGACCCTATTAATGTGCGGAGCGTAGGAAGGCCTTTATTCGAAGGGCAGTCCTCACGAAACATCTGGGAATCCACGGTGGGGAGAGACCCCACAAGTGCGAGTGTGGCCAGACCTTCAGACAGAGGTCAGACCTTAGTAAGCCCAGAGAATTCATGGTAGAAGTGGCCCCTGTGAAGGTAACACGCGTGGGGAATTGTCCAGGCCGAGCTCAGCTCCTGCTCATCAGATGCTCACAAAGGAGCAGGAACTCTCTCTGTGTGGTGACTGCAGGGCAGCCATCTCCCAGCGTGCAGGACAATGAGGAAGACTATTTGTAATGCTTTGTAGCCGCACTTCAGCCCTTGGTACTGTAAGGAGACCATAAATAGTTGATGGCATCCACTGTGTACTGCTCATTGTATGGGGCCATGAAGGAAAGAAGTCTGAACACCAGATTTCTTAGAGCCCAGCCTGGGATGTGAAAATCTGCCATAGTTAGTTAAAAAGAAGGACAGTGGGTTGAAGCTCAGTGTGTTTTAGAATTAAAATAGGAGAAAGTAAGTATGGTAAATTCTGAAGAACAGATCATTTGTACACTAGGTCAGGGAAGAGTTCCTGAAAGATTTTGTTGAAAATAAGGGTACGATGGATTGACTTGGTAGGCAGAAGGAAGAAACACATGTAGGTAAAACAGAGGTGAGCAGAAACAAGAATTTGGGTGGTTCAGAAGCATCGGTGATGAGACTAGCCATGCTATTGGAGAGCTGATTTTAAGAGCTTAACCGATGGGTATTAGTTGGAAGTAGCTTGGGGACAGAGTAGGAGAGTTCCAGTGCTAGGAATGCTAGCCAACACTTGGCAGTGCTTTGACACAGAACACTCTTCATCTCTAAAATAGCTCTAAGTACAAGTTAACTTTAGGAATGATGCTTGTCTATCTCAGGACTGTGATGCTGAGACAGGAGGATTAGGAGTTCTGTGCTGTCTTTGGTTTCTTAGGAAATTCAAAGCCAGACTGAACTACATGAGACCTCAAGAAAAAGAAAAGAGGATGCTAGGGGCTGGAAAGGTAGCTCAGCAGTTATGAGCACTTGTTGCTCTTGCAGAAGATTCGGATCACCCACAGGGTTGCTCAAAACCACCCATAACTCCAGTTTCAGGTTAGCTGGTGTCCTCTTCTGACCTCTGTGGAGTACAAGGCACACAGGTGGTGCATTTGCATACATGTGGGCAAAACACTCCTACACATAGAAACCTAGTTCTTGGGACTGGCTTCTCAGCCTATCTATTATGCCTGTGAAACTCTGACGTGGTTGGACATCTGCATCGTGTATTTAAAATGCCTGTGCACACTGAATAAGGCCCTGGGTTCAATCCCCAAAGCTTTGAGAGAGATCAGACTCAAAGTAGAGTGAAATGTGGCTAGGTAGAGCCGGACTGGCAACCCAGAGACTAAGGGTCAAATGGAGGCCATGACAGATGGGAAGTGTGTGGTGGGGTGTCCCAGTTCATGACACAGTGAGCAGAGAATGCTGTGTGATGGCCCCGAGGACGTCCTTTTGTAGTTATGTAGCCCAGGGTGGTTTCAGGTTTTTGATAGCCCTCCTACCTCAGCCTTCTAAGTGCTAGGATTACGGCTCTGAGCTGTGAACCTGATTCCCTGTGCATCTTAATGTAGATTTTGAAACGCACAGCAGGAAACCGGGGGGAATGGAAGAACAAAGTGGGTTCAAGGTGGAAGAAACGCAGCCAGTAATACAACAGTCAAGTAGAAGTAGCCGCTCAGGTTGTCTGGCTTCTTGTTTTATAATGAATTCACTTTGAGACATTTCATGGTGAAACAGTGCACAAGTGGTTGGGCGGAGCCGAGTCTCTGCAGCCCGGGAAAGACATAATTGTAAACACAGGCTGAGTTTGGATTCCATTTGCTCAAAGTCACGCGGTGCACGGTCAGATCAGGTTTGAACACAAGCAGCTGTGTTCCAGATCATATACTTTTAAGTTCTTACACATGGTGCTTATTTTAGTTGGACAAACTTGCATTGCAGTGGTATTCAGGACCCTGCATAATTTTTTACAGACAGTTTCAGCTCCTTTTAGCCTAAGTAGGAAAGCCCAGACCCTCGTCCGAACACCTCAGTATTTTGGTATCATTGTCTCTCCATAGTAAATCTTGTGCAATTTGGCCAGTGTCCCATAAACATCAGCCCCAGTAGTAATCAGGACAGGGAAGATTTGCAGAAGACCGTCTACCTCAAAAGTGAGCCCTTATTTAAGGATCAGCTTTCATCCTAAAACCGTAATTCAGACTCTGCCTTCCTATCAAGAGACAGGGGATATCTGACTGTCTTCTCAGTACAAATCCTATTTAGAGAGATAGCTCAAATGGCGTTGACTCAGCACGTCTGTTGTTAACGAGGACTCTTATACTGTAGCCCTGGCTGGGAAGGGAGCTGGTGGCAGAACTGTCACCCCAGCACTTAGGAGGCTGAGGCATAAGGATCTTTGAACTCAGTAGTGTAGGACTAGTCTGGACAACAGGTTCTGTCTTGCAGCAGGAAGATAGAAAGTATATTCTATAAAATGGGCCTGGGAAGCGGCAGTTGTCAAGCGGCTTGTTTAATCTTGGGCTTGTTTTCTGGCACTGAAAAGAACGTTTTCATTTGCTCCAGTTTTTCCTCTTAGAGGAAGAAGGTGCTCTGCTAATTCTAGAGGCCACAAATCCTGGAGTAACAAGTGTCTCCACCCTGGGAATAACCACTTGCTGACTTTTACTTGAATCTCTTTCCAGCTTCTATCCCTAATTGAAAGTTCTCATACTGCAACCCCTCCAGAAACTTATCTTACTAGTTTTTTATATCTCTTCCAAATGTACTTCAGAATGATTGGTAAGGCATCCTTGCACATTTTTGTAGATGTATACTGTTTCTGTATGTATTGTATAAACAGTTGATATTTGTGAATTTTTATTGTAGCACAATTAATAAAAACCCAGAGACAGATAATGGGGTTCAACCTGAAGGTCAGAAAAGCAAAACAGCCAGCCACTAATTCATCTCTACCTCAGTACAAAATGGTGATCCTGCCTCCAGGAATTCTCAAAATGAGACTGACTGACCAAGAGCTGTCTCCTCCCATCTTATATACCTCTCTAGTGCTGGGATTAAAGACATGAACCAGTACCACCTACCTGGTTTCTATGCCAAACTAGTGTGGCTACTGGGATTAAAGGTGTGTGTCACCACTGCTTGGTCTGTAAGGCTGACCAGGGTGACTGTTTTAGTCTCTGATCTTCAAACAAGCTTTATTTATTAAAATACAAATGAAATATCATTATACCCCCTCCCCTTGGGGTTCAGGGAATCCCCTGGAAGAGGAGTCAGAAAGAGAGTTAGAGCCAGAGGGGATGGAGGACACCAAGGAAACAAGACCTTGTAAACAACAGGGCTATGCACATATGAACTCAGAGACTATGGCAGCCTGCACAGGGGCTGCATAGATCTGCACCAAATGGGTTCCTAGAGTTGAAAGGAGAACTGGACACGTCTCCATCCCTAACCCAGAAGCTAGCTCTGATTGAAAACCATTTGCAAATAAAAAGTTAGTTTTTTCCAAGAGGGTTTCACTAGGGAAACTCTTAAGGGTAGGCCCTGTGTCCAGCAGTAGATGACCAACATGGAAAAAAGTCAATGGTCAGGGACATTTTTTGGTTTTGTTTGTCTTCTTTACCTTGTAGGTCTCTCTCTCTCTCTCTCTCTCTCTCTCTCTCTCTCTATATATATATATATATATATATATATATATATATATATATATATATATCCTTAGGTGCTTGTTTTTGTTTTGTTTTTCAAGACAGGATTTCTCTGTATAGTCCTGGCTGTCCTGGAACTCGCTCTGTAAACCAGGTTGGTGCTGTGGGATAATGCTCTTGTACATTGTAAAGATTTGTCACTTGTATTGGTTTAATAAAACACTGGTTGGCTAGTAGCCAGGCAGGAAGTATAGGCGGGACAACCATACTAGGAGAATTCTGGGAAGAGGAAAGGCAGAGACAGAGTTGTCAACCAAATGCAGAGGAAGCAAGATGAGAATGCCTTACTGAGAAAAGGTACCAAGCCATGTACTAAACATAGATAAGAATTATGAGTTAAGTTATAAAAAATAGTTAATAATAAGCCTGAGCTAATAGGCCAAACAGTTTATAATTAATACAAGCCTCTGTGTGTTTCTTTGGGACTGAACAGCTGCAGGGCTGGGCAGGACAGAAACTTCTGTCTAAAAACTGGCCTTGAACTCATGGAGATCTGCCTCCAGAGTGCTGGGACTAAATTTGTACACCACCACCACTGGCTAGATGCTTGTTTTTTTAAGGAGACTAAGTGTGGTCTGATGGGAGAGGAGGTAAGAAGGAGCTGGAAGGGGAGGGGAACATAATCAGAATACATTGTATGAAAAAAAACCTTTCGATTAAAAAAAATTCTTCCTTAAGTTGCCTTTGGTCATGGTATTTTATCACAGCAACAAAAGTAATATAGTTACTCAGATCTGGAAACACCCTCATACACACACAGAGATGCCTTTCAAAGGTACAGGCATCTTCCTATTTTCATTTTTATTTTATGTGTGTATGTACTCATTCCTCAGGGGGAGGCGGTGATGGCTGTGGCAGTGATGACAAGGATGAAGACAGCCTTGGTGTTAGCGGCATCTCTAAGTACAGCCAACATCCAAGACCAACCATCACATGCAGGGTGGCACCAAAAAAGATTATATGAATGTGTGCCGTTCTATAGCTAAGAAGCTCGTCGTGCCGCAGATAAGCAGTTTTCATAAGTTTGGGATTATACCTTAAATGAAGTAGATAACCCCAGTCCTTCAAAGAGCAAAGCATCCATCTCATGAAAGCTTCCAGGTAGGCAGTGAGCTGAGTGGGAAGTGGTTTTGTTGCTCAGAATATCCACTTATGATCAGGGCAGGTTACAGGGTTTTGGTCATCTGTGTGAAGTCTTAATCTGTGTGGCACATGCAGGCAATGCTAGTTGCCAGGCAGCTATAATACATGCAGTCAGTTCCCTGTTGGGTGGACAAGAGGGAAGAGGACTTAGTTCTTCTCATACTCGCGCCCATCTTTGATTCCTTCTAACCTGTCCCAACATAGTCAGGCCACGGAGGTTTTAAAGATACAAGTTGGGAATAGAGAATCTTCATTTCTGAAAACAGGATAGAAACACTTTGGTCTTAAGCAGTAAGCACCTGCGCATTTTATATCAAAAATGTAGAAGCAGTCAATTTTGTGAATTTAACAGGCACTCTTCTAGAACCTGTGTATTGTGGATGCTGTAGAACATTCATTTACCTTATCTCAACCTCACAGTGCTCCTCTTCTGATCGAGAAGCAGAGTAGGGAGGCTACAAACTACCTTCCTTGCTCCACTACCAATGGAAAGAACGACAGAGAGGAAAGGTGGAAGAAGTCAGGTGTGACTGTGATATACACACCTGTGCTCCCCACACCTAGGAAGTGGAGGCAAGAGGATCTGGAGTTTAAGATCATCCTTGGCTACAAAGAGAAGTTGAAGTCAGTCTGGGATAGGAAATACACACGGAAAGTGTGACAGCCAGCATGATGCCAAATGCGAATATTCTGTCTAATCCCCCACTGCAGCATCAGGAGGGTTAATTTCCTGTGTCCTCTGGACCACAGATTTTGGCCAGACATCATTCTGAGTGTGCTTGTGAAGGTAGTTTTGGAGATTAATGTTTGAATGAGTAATTCAGTAAGTACACTACCCGCCCCTACTCCGCCCCAGCTCTCATCCAATCAGTTAAAGGCCTGAGAGAACAAAAAGCTGACTCTCCCTAGAAAAGTGATAGCATTCCTGCCAAAACCTTGTGCAGGACATTGGCTTCCTTAGTCCTTGGATGCAAACTGAACGTTGTTCTTTTAGTCTGGAACTATGCCGCTTTTGAACTGAAACTCACATCGTTGGTCTCCAGATTACAGAAAGCAGTGTCCATAACCACACAACCCAGTTCCTCAAAGATATGCCCCCCTCCAACACACACTCACATTGTGTTGATTTTCTGCAGGATCGTACGTAATACACATGCAGAAAGTTTAGAAACCACACCATGTATTTTTACATTTAAAAGCTCACACAATAAAAATGTGGTTTATTATTATTTATTGTTTATTTTTAGATTTAAATATTGTTAAATGTTAACTTATTAATTAAAATAAAACTAAACATTAAAATTTATTATTTTTAAATATGATTTATTTATTATTGAAATGCAAACCACTTACATTAGGACTTGTCAAACACGTGTCTGTAGGTTTCTGAAAACCTTGTTGTACCAAACCGTGGAAACTCATAAACACAGAGACCTAGATAAGTCTGTGAGAGGGTTAGATTCCTAGCTTTAAAAAAAATGCATTTAGTGAGAGAGATATAACACATAAGCAAAATCATTGTGAAATCAAACTAGAAAAGTTTGCTATCTCCAAACTTCAGAATCTCCACATTACTCCTATAAGTATGAAAGACCGTTGATGCTAAAAACCAATGGAGAAATATGAGGAGATACAGTAATGGGAGTATTTCTCCTAAGTGACAGACCAGCGAGTCTCAATCTGTAGGGCATTACTCCCTTGGGGGATTGCATATCAGATATTTACAATTCATAACAGTAGCAAAATTATGGCTATTAAGTAGCAACACAGAAATTTTATGGTTGGGATCGCAACATGAGTAACTGTATTAAAGGGTCGCAGCATTAGGAAGGCTGAAAACCACTGTGATAGACTAACAAAAGTTTGCAAGAAAGCAGGTATTCTAAGACCTTTGTAGAAGCAACTCCATTGGAAATATATGTAATAAATACTTTCACAGTGCTGATTTCAATTGATAAGCATGAAGTTTTCACCATGATTAAAAACAAAATAAACAAATGAACAAATCAACCAACCAACCAGATGCTGCTCTGCAGTGTCCAAGGCAAGTGCTGAGGGGAACATAAAGCTCACGTACTCGCCTGCACAGTTAAGCAGCATTGGTATGGGTAATTTGGAGTCAACACATAAGAGAGCAAAGACTGTTGCACAGTCACACTGGTGCTCTGGACCGCAAAAGAAGCAATCCCTATTTTAAATAGTTAGTGTAAATTCACTGGCTTGCTCAAGTATGGATTTAGCAGGGGTAGGTTTTGTGCAGTTTATTATCCATATGTTGTAGGTGAATGATCTTCGAGAAAAGTAGAACATCAATTACCAGGTTCCTGAAACTTTCTATAAAAAGACGTTTAGATATATTTATGAGTGTTTTGCTCATATGTATGTCTGTGCACCAAGTGTGCTCAGTGCCCTCAGTGGTCAGAAGAGGGTGTTGGATTTCCTGGAACTAGGTTATGGATAGTTTCAGTACATCGTGTGGGTACTGGGTATTGAGCCTAGATCCTCTGCAAGAACAAGTGCCCTACTGAAATACTTCTTGTTATTTTTTTTTTTTTTTTGAGACAGGGTTTCTCTGTATAGCCCTGACTTTCCTAGAACTTGCTTTGTAGATCAAGCTACCCTTGAACTCAGAAATCCACCTGCCTCTACCCCAACCCCCCCAGTGCTGGGATTAAGCCTGGCTACTGAAATACTCTTAAGACTTAGAGTCAAGCTAGAGAGTGTTCACATAGTTCCCCAGCACTACTGTAGGAGACAGGTAAAGCATTTGATGTTAGTTCTTAGGAAGCTGGTCAAACAAGGACATAGCAAACTAGCAATGTCCCTGCCTACCTAGTGTCATCTGTAAAATCCCTCTCCCTGTAGTAAGCACTGTGGAACAGCACATGAAGAGAACACGTGCTGTCTATCCAGTAGTGAGGCTCCCGTGAACTCTTGTCCCCCCCCCCCACAGGATCTTGTGAATAACCTACTGCACCCCATGTACTTATGGACCTTCCCCAGCTCTGATGGGGTTTTGTTTGTTTTTATCTCTTGGTATCATAACCCACCGCTTTAGTACAATTGAGCCTGTGGTTAGGACATAAGGAGAGGAGGCAGGAGCTCTTGGTTAGGCCCATGACAACCACCAAAGTGAGAATCAAGAGGCTAATCCTTAGACATTGATCACTTTATTCTGAAACTGGTTTTCACACTACATGAGTAGGAAAGGGTTTTTTTTTTTCCTCCCAAGAGTAACAAAATAAACAGAAAAAAAATATTATTGGAATTCCATGGGTGGCACATTCACAATGACTTAATGCTAAAGAAGCTGCTTAAGGCACTCTCACAGAATTCCTAAATTAGGTAAAGAATTAAAGGATTCTAGCATAGTAACCTCACCTTTACCCCTCCCCTGCCAAGTCAGGGAACTTGGCAAAAAAACAAAAGCAAAAATAAAAACAAGGCAGCACTACATTGACTCAATCTAAAACATCCTGTTGTTTGTTTTTTAAGATATACAAATGGCCTTGGTGAAATTTTCCAGATAATAATGGGTTTTCAGAGCTATGCAGGAAACCTCGCCAGTATATTTAATAAGTCTCTATGAGTTAGCACCTGTATACAAGGCACAAAGCAGGACATATGATTTCCAAGTCTGACCACTTATGAAGAGCTCATTAGCCTAACAAAGGGTCAGAGTAACACCCCCAAAGCATAAGTGTCCCTCAGGAGACCTGAGATGCAGGTCAAGGGAAGGCAGTTTGCCAGTCAGGAAGCCCATTTGATTTCAATGGGTGAGAACTCTTACAGACAACTCTTTCTCATAACCTCCTATGAAATAAGTTTTTTGTTTTCCTCTAGTTACCTTCTAGCATGTAGAAGATAATGAGTCTCAGCCAGATCCCTAATATCTAAGAATGTGCATTATTAGATAGAGCCCCATGCTATGACTTCTGCAGTCATAAGGGCTCAAGGGTGACTTCAGTTCAATGACAGTTGAACACCAACTTCGGGATGTGCAGCGGGGGTCACTGTGACAGGTTTCTTCCCCGTGTGTCTTCTCTGATGTTGAATAAGGTATGAAGGTCGGGTAAAGCCTTTTCCACATGTTTTGCACTCAAAGGGTTTTTCGCCAGTGTGTACTTTTTGGTGCTCAATAAGGCTTGTAATCCTACTGAAACTTCTCGCACAATCATTGCACTGATAAGACACAGGAGTTTCAATATTTTCCCAATGGCTTTCCACCCTACTATGACTTTCCCAGTAAGGTTCTGGAACAAAAAAGTCTTTATCCCCAGTATGGGTCCTCTGGTGTCTCAGGAGATGTGAGCTACGCCTAAAGGCTTTGGGACACATATTGCACTGGTACGGCTTCTCCCCAGTATGAATTCTGTGATGCTCAAGGAGACTGCAGCTCTGGGTGAAGGTCTTCCCACAGTCATCACACTCGTAGGGCTTTTCTCCGGTGTGGGTTCGCTGGTGCTTGATGAGATCTGAGCTGTGACTGAAGGCCTTGCCACATTCTTCACACTCGTATGGCTTCTCACCAGTGTGAACCCGCTGATGAATGATGAGAGCTGAGCTTCCAATAAAGGCTTTGCCACACTCCTCACATTCATAGGGTTTCAATCCAGTGTGGATTCTTTTGTGTTTACTTAAGCCTGAACTCTGAGCAAAACTCTTTCCACATTCACGGCAGTAGAATCGCCTATTTCCAGTGGCAGTTTTCTGTGTTGTCTGTAACTTGCCTTCCTGCTCATTGGCTTCTGCACCTGCAGGAATCTGGACAGTGTCTTCACCCAAGAAGCACAGTGTCTGCTCAGGCTTTTGTTCTGTGTACTCCTCAGCGGGAGGCAAGTCCCTAATCTTAGTCTGCATGTCCTGATCTGAAACACAAATGCCAACAACTGCTAATTACGTTTTGCATTGGAGCACTATGATGACTAGCATGGACAGAAAGAATTACAAAGGTCTATATATATACACCAAGGTCAAGCATTGAAATGCAGAAATTAGGATGGGACAAAAGGAGGATACAGAGAAGCTAGGGAGACCTGGAGACAGGAATGGGGCTGTTAATAGACAGGTATAACTGAGAGGAGGGAGCGGAGGAAACCAGTGAGAACCAACGCCTCCTGTGGATACAGAGTAGAGGTGGTGCAGGAACCTCTACGTTATGATACTAGAAAGGCGGCACAAACATACACCCAAGGTTAGTACTGCACTTTCTCTGCTGGGGAGGAGTGGAGCTGACCAAGCCTTTGGAGGCCAGAAAATCATTAGTGAGTCATAGATCTTGGATACTGAACTACAAGGTGTAAAGCTATACTGCTGGACTTTGGCTTTGCTTAAGTGTGATGGTTTTTATGCCCCAGTTCTTCCCTTTTGGAGTAAAGAATCTTTAACTTGTTCTTAATCTTACAGGAACCAACAGTTAAAGAGACTGGATATTTTTAAAAAGACTATGAGATTTTAAAAAGTTATACTGCTTTATATTGGGATAAAATCTTGGGAACAAGAAAGGAAAGGTTGCTTTAATAGTGGTGTATTTTTATGTCAGCTTGACAAGGGTCAACTAATTTGTGCCGGTTACTTTCTGTCAACCTGACACAAACTAGAGTCACTCCTGAAAAGGGTATCTCAGTTGAGTAACCACCTCCATCAGACAAGTCTGTAGACAAGTCTGTGGGGCATTTTCTTGTTTGATCACTGACGTGGGGAGGGGTCCACCACACTGTGGGGGTGCCATCCCTGGACAGGTAGTTCTGATCGTACAAGAAAGTAAGAGAGTAAGCCAGTTTGCAGATTTTGTCAATGGTCTCTGCTTTAGTCCCTGCCCTCAGATTCCTGCTTGAGTTCCTGCTCTAATTTCCCTCAAAGGTGTCATGAAAATAAACCCTGGAGCCTTGCAAGGAGTCATAGTATGTGAGTCATGTGGTATTCATTATTTTTTTTGTTTTGTTTTGTTTTTCGAGACAGGGTTTCTCTGTGGTTTTGGAGCCTGTCCTGGAACTAGCTCTTGTAGACCAGGCTGGTCTCGAACTCACAGAGATCCACTTGCCTCTGCCTCCTGACTGCTGGGATTAAAGGCGTGCGCCACCACCGCCCGGCGTGGTATTCATTATTGCAGGAGAAAACAAACTAGAAGAGATGTGAGAAAGACTGAGTACAGGAAATAACAGAAAGTAGGGTAGTGTTCACATTTGTTCACGATAAAGACAAAGGCAGTTATGCTGACCCGTGCCGTGGCAGTGGCGGGCACACCAGAATAGAGCATCAGCTCTCTGAGACAAAATCGGAGCCACTATCATGCCACCAATGAGTTGTGTGACTTCTGACAAGTCTGGCAACCCTATGTCCTTGCCTCTAGGTGTGTGTGTGTGTGCATGTATATGTGTATACACACACCTACAGCTGTGTGCATGTATA
>JABTXL010021127.1:521042-642175 GCA_025134845.1 Neodon shergylaensis | reverse complement strand
ACCTACAGCTGTGTGCATGTATATGTGTGTACACACACCTACAGCTGACATCTAATGTTGCTTCATTCTCACGACCATCTCTTGTGGAGAGGCTCCTCAGCTTTTTCACTAGTCATGGATGGGAATAGGAAGGGAAAGGGAAGATTTTTTTTTTCCGGTTTATTCAAGCCATGGTCTCATACGTGGTAGGCAAGTGATCTACCTCTGAGATGCACAGGCCCAGCACTCAGTCTTTACCCAGAATCTCCTCTGAGCCAGCACAGCACTAGGGACGGGATCTACTTTATCCCACTCATCTTGACTGGAGTACCCAGGGAGTGTGCTACTGTCTTCGTCAACTTGACACAAATCTGGGTATATTGGGGAAAAATCTTAATTGAGATAATCCCTCTATAAGACTGGCCCATAGGTGAGTCTGTGGGGACATTTTCTTGATGAACTGTAAATGTGGCAGTGCCATCTCTGAGCATGAGGTCCTGGAGTATATAATGAAACAGGCTAAATAAACTGGGGAAAGCAAGCCAGTAAGCAGAACCCTGCCATGGCTCCTGTTTCTACCTCAAGGTTTCTGCTTGAGTTTTGTGCTGACTCTGATGTTGAACTTTAATGTGGAACTGTATGCTGAAATAAACCCTTTCTTCCCCAAGTTGCTTTTACTCATAGTGTTTTGTGGCAGCAATAGAAACCCTAACTGCGACAGAGGATAAAGAATCAAGATTATAAGCATTAAGGAGCTAGGCTTAATTAATAATAGGCTTTCAAAGTGTGTTTATAATTTCAAACATAATGAACTCAATAGCTCCTAACAGCCCAACAGGGGAAGAAGATTCTATTACAGAAAAGACAGCAAGAAGCCCGAGAAGAAATTAGCATCTTCCAGTCTTACCTAGGGAAACCAGGCTACCAGGGTCTTCCTGCATGTCGTCTTTGTAGAGGTTCATCTGAGATGAATCCTGTTCTGTCCATCTGGGAGAAAGGGCTGGAGCTACATCTTCCATTTTTAGCAACCCCTAAAAAAAAAAAAAGTCCACCAAAGAAATGGAACAGGGAATATCTGGGTTGCAAGTTCACAGGCTCGACCATTTCACCCCCAAATGGCAAAGTCAAGCACGCTATGGGAAGTTGAACAGTAAGAAGACCTTGGGATGAAAATGGAAATGCAAACTCCAACTAAGGACTGGGTGGAGAATGGGGGCCAGGAGAGGGATGGGGCGGAAAGGGGGCACGCTAGTAAAGGATGTTGAAGAGGGGAACAACTCTAGCTCACCTGCAACTCGGAAGTGAGCCTGGGAGCTGCCACTCCATCTTCTCCACAGTGGCCCCCCTGGGTGACTACAACAGAAAGCTCTGGGTGAGACTCCCACTAGTACACAGTCCCTTCAAATTGTGGAACTCAGGTTTAAAAGCTTAATCAATAAATTTTTGCAAATACATGTTTATAAAAAATTTTCTTTTCCAAAATACCCGATTGCTATCAGAGCCAAAGATATTCTGTGAAGATACACAAAAGCTCTTGGAGAGCCAGAGTTTGTGTCATTGGGAAAGCACGTAGTGTGTGTGAAGTCCTGGATTTCATCACACACATCACCACAAGAAGGAAAATGACATAAAGCCCAGTAACACTAACCTCTGATTTCTGAGGGCAGGGATCCCAACGACTCCTGCTTAAGCAGAGGCTCCATGGGCTCCATCTGGCTACTTTCTGAGCCCTGAGCTGATGTCAGCAGTACTGCCTTGGAGCAAAGGATTTCCTGCCCATCGTCATCATCTGGAACCTAGAAGTCATTAATTTATTTTTATTTTCCATATATTTATTAGACATTCCCAAAGTAATTTCAGTTTGACACTGTCTCCAAACTCTACAAATATGTACTCATTTAATACAGACAACGACTTCATGAGGGCACAGCTTACTCAAAATCACTCTTCTAAATGACAAAGCTAAGAGGGGCGACCAGGCAAATGTTTCCACAGTTCATTCAACGCTTCCTACATATGTAGATTTATGAACTCGCTTTGGAAAACGGTGATATAAACCCAATCCATGCTAATTTCTTACCAGAAACCTGAGGATGCTATTTCTAGTTTAGTCTATAGAATGGGTGAAACCAGAAAGCCGACAGTATATGAAGCTACCCAGTAGGGTGTGGCGCGTGCTAACTGAGGCAGGTTTGCTTCCGGTCATTGTTACAGTTTCCAAGTTCCGCGCTCTCCCAAGCTCAGCATCCCCACACCTTTCACCGACTGAAGCTCAGCAGCTGTGGTGACTTTTCACTGTTAGAAAACTCAGGCAGTAACTCCAAGACCTTTGACTTTGGTCACTGTTTAGAAAGCCATGTGTCTCCTGAATAAAAACACTAGGGAATGCAGAGAGGAAAGTGTCTCCTATAATAGGCCAGAAGATGGAAGCTAAAACCAGGCCATTTTCTACCAGAGGATCAAACAAGGGGTCCATAAATTTGGACAGGAAAAAAACTTTTAGATTCTAAGAAAACTGTGGAATTTCCCTCCATTGTCAATGAGAACAACAGAGCAAGGTGGCTAAGTACGACAGCACTGAAGATGCTGTCACACGTGACAAGCCAAGAAAACACGTATCAAGTCGTTTGTGCCCACTGCGCTCAAGCCTGTCCTCGGGTCTTACTCAGCACACCAGTTACGAGTTCACATCTAACCTCTCACCACTCTGCTCGACACAGTCTACCCGAGCTGCGCTAGCTCTGAGTTCTCCCCAATCCTTGTACTTTCCTTTGTGCTTTTAACTATTCTGAGGGGTCCAGGCCACTCCGCTGTTGCCTCAGGTTCCCAGTTCAGACTGAGACTTCGCAGGCTCTAAGCAATGCCTCCCTTGGATCTTGCTCGAGGTTTCTGGAAGGCACAGGGCATAGTTCTCAGACCCTAAACCTGTTCCTTCTACCTGTGGAGGCGTCTCGTCCAGCTGCCTCTCCAAGTACTCCAACAGCGCCACCACCTCCTCCCCGCTGTCGGGGTGCTGCTCGCGCACCCAGGCCTGCAGCTCCCCTGGCAGGATGGTCAGGAACTGCTCCAGCACCAGCAGCTCCAGAATCTGCTCTTTGCTGTGCATATCTGGCCGCAGCCACTGTCTGCAGAGCTCTCGGAGCCGGCTCAGCGCCTGCCGGGGTCCAGCAGCCTCTGGGTAGCGGAAAGCGCGGAAGCGCTGGCGGGAGCGGTCTGGCCCAGGGCTGCCCAGCCAACTGGCCTCCTCTGCCAAAGGGGAGGCCTCTTCCTGTTCCACCTTTATGACCAGTAACTCCATCTGGTCCTCTGCAGAGTGTGAGTCCAGGGCTGTGCTTTCCCTTGATTCTCTAGCCATCCCGAGCCAAGGAGTTCTCCCGTTTCACTGCAGCTGTGAGCTGTATTTCTGCAAGAGACTACTGAGAGGTGGAGAGGACTATGAGCCACTTGGAGTTGCAAATGCTCCCCTCCTTCTATGCCCAGGACCCCGGGGGACCTGCCAAGGAGCAGCTGGGGAGATCCCCATGTTCAAATGCCTCTGTAGGTTTCCATTCTGGGGGACTTAGAATCAACTAGGCATGTCTGTGAGGGTATTCCGGAGAGGTTAGACTTGAGTCTTAAGATCCACATGACTGCGGGCGGCATCATTCCACGTGCTCCGGCCTCACACGAAAAGGAGCTAACACGTGGAACAGCAGCATTCATCTCTCAGCTTCCTTACTACAGACAGATGTGAGCAGCTGCCTCCTTGTTGGACTGTACCCTCAAACTGTCAATCAAAGGAAATCCTTCCTCTGCTTGCTTCTGTTGGGCAGTTTGTCACAGCAATAAGGAAGTACCTAACTTAACTAGACCTGTCAAGAGGGGCCGCTGCTGTGATAAACTTGACCACGTGTTTCTTACTCCCTAAATGGTCATAACTAAAGTTTAATAGGCCATTCTGGTGAGAGTGTGGAATTCAAGAATGCCAGAAACGTGAGCAGTAGAAGCTTAGCTGACAGAGTTTCAGGAACAGGAATGGAATCTCTTTATGTTTACATCCTGACAAAGAATCTGGGTGCATTCAGTCCACGCCATAAGACTGAATTTAAAAAATAGCAGACTAATTTATTTGGCAGAAGAAATTCCAATTAGGATAGCATGCAGGCTGTGGCATGACTAGTGCTCACTTATTCAGATCAGTAAGTAGAGAAACCAAAAATATATGAAAACTGTGGTCTGTTGAGGAAAGGCGAGTGTCCAGTGCAATGAGACAATGAGGGTGCAGGCAGCTGAAGCTTCTGCAGCTGTCACACGAGCATTGGGAAAGATAAATCTGTGTTCTACATCTGGGAAATAGGAAAAGCTCTCTGAGGGCAAGACCCCACACATCCATTCAGAATCCTAACTTGTGAAATTCATTTAAAAGTGGGAACTGAAACTGAGAAGATCACCATAAGAGTTTACTGATTCAAAATGGCAGCCTATGGAAACATGTACCCCTGGGTCAGTCTCAAAGGCATGCGGAGACCACTATAACAATAGTATAAAGGAATCAAGCTACATTTCAAACAAGCAATACTTGAAAGAATCATCCAAGTAGTACTGGCTTTGCAAGCATGAAAGATATAAAAGTAAAGGAATCAAGGAGGCTTGTACAATTCCAGAAAGATCCTCCAACTAGGCTGTGTGCTGGGGTCGGATTCCCCATAAGAAGGTCGTTGCATGAAGCTGGGAATATAAAGCCTACATTGCAATGGAAATTCCAAAATATAGGAGATGCTAGGATCATGGGCCATCTGCTGAGAAAAGCCAAGGCACAGAGGACAGTTGGAACGAGAGAGAGGTCATGTGCTGTAGACAACAGAGCTGGAGAGGTGGAGCTGCCCAGAGTTGTTAAGCCCAGATGACTGCATCACGAGCCCAAGGCACGCAGGATTTGGTGTTTTCCTCCAGGTCTTGCTTTAGTCCAATCTTGCCCTGCTATGTTCCTGTTCCTCATGTTTGGAATAGGAATGTTTACTTTGAGCCCGTGTACATAAGAAGTACATTACTTATATTATTTTATAGGAACTCACAGTTAAAGAGATTGCCTGAGTTTCAGAAAAAAACTCTGCACTTATATTCTGAATAGTGCTGGAACTGTTAAATACTATATAGATATTTGGAGACAGACTAAAACACATTTTACCTTATCAGAATGTGACCGTGGGGGCCAGGGTTAATATGTTATATTTAAGTGATGCATTTAATTATGACAAGTTAATCTTGTTAACGTGACAGGGTTTAGGATCATGTAGGAAACTCTGAGGGCATTTTTAGAGAACTTTAACTGAGGTAAGAAGACTTACTGTGTATATAGGTAAGCTAAGATCCATGGGCTAAGATCCTAGACCGAATAAAAAGTAGAAAGTAGAGCACTGGGATCCATCTCTGTCTCTGCTTCCTATGACAGAATGTGACCCGCCACCCCAACCTTCGACTATGATTCCCCGCTATGGTAGACAGTATCTTCAAATAAACCCTTCTTTAAGTTATACTGCTAGGTATTTTGCTAGAGTAATTAGGAAACCTGAACCCTACAATAAGCTCTCCAAAGGATGTTCTGGAAATGGGTCTGAACACCTCATACCCCTGGAGAGAGAAATTGAGACTAGGGCAGCCAAGTTTCAGTGGACCTGTAATTCTAGCAGTGGGAATGTACAGAAGAGTATCCCTAGATTGGATGGCCAACTCTTGCCCAACTGGTGAGCTTTAGTGAGCAATAGGTTTAGTGAGAGACCTGTCTCAGAAACATAAATAGATAAAGGTGGAGAACAATAGAGGAAGACAGTCAATACTGATCGCTGGCTTCCATGTGCACAAGTGTGTGCATGTACACAAACATTTGAACAAACATACCACACACACTGTAGACTTCAAAACTAGAAAACATGCTGATTCATCTCCGTGTTCTAAGCTTACAGGAAACTTAGAAACCAGAGGAGGTTAAGGAGGTAAGGACACAGGCTGCCTCCGTAGCATACCGGCAGGCATGTTTGTTTCTCAGGGTTGAACAACAGATAGCAGATGGATGGGCAATGTGTCGGAGATCTGTGACACATGCAGATTGAGTAAAGGGAGGTACCCCTCCTTTTCCTTCACTATGTAACCTCAAATCTGTGTTAAATGGGCATTCAGTGGCTGTCCAATAGGCTTCACAAGGGAAACGAAGTTGGCATAATCCATGTCAAAGAAGACTGGATGAGTACCCCACCTGAGTTCGAATATGGACACTAGAATAAGACATTTATGGAGGCCCTTCCTCTACCCACTATCAGACTTGGAAATGTCACATATTAACCAGTCAGTGCCTCAAGGTTTTCACAGCTTCAGAAACTGTGAGACGTGGGATCCCTAAAAGGGATGGAAGATCTGATTCCTCTGACTAGAAGGAATGGGAGGGGCTAGGCTAGAACTGCCTGCCAAGTTCAGTGAGTACTGTCAGAGCGCTCCTCTTCACCCGCTGGAGCAAGACCAGAGCGAGGAAGACTGCGGAGCAGCTAAGGCAAGGATATTTCCAAGTCTGTGCCCATTTCAATTTCTACCTCTCACTCCAGTTTTCTACAGTTCCAGGGACAGCAAAGATGACAGACGGAAGCTAAGGAACCTTGACTTAATTGTGCTTTTTCTTTTGGTTTTATAAGACAGGGTCTCACTCCAGTTCAGGATGGCCCTGGGTTTACCATGCAACCCATGGTGTCCTTGAACTCAGGGCAATCTTCCTGACTCAACTTCCCAAGAGCTGAGATTACTGGTGTGAACCATTACATCTGGATGAACATCACATCAACTGTTAGAAAAAACAAACAAAACCAAACCAAAAAAAAAAAAAAATTAAAAAAAAACTCTTCTAATTAGCCGTCACAAGAGATCTGGTATACTCTAACTTTTTCTCAAGTAAAACTAATTTAATCATACTTTAGATCCAAGAACTCAAGTACAGGTAAAAACATAAGAGCAAATTAAAATTATTAAAGCTTTGCTACACAACAGACTCACTGGAAAGCCTTTAAAGCCTATGATAGGCAGATAAGATCAACTGAACCAGCTTCTGGGGGTGAGCTACAGGCCTCAGTATTTGAGAACTTACTGTGTGATCCAAAGTACAGCCAAGGGTGAGAACTAAGAAGCTAAAGAGAAGAGTTTTTTTTTTTAAGTATCAGTAGAATAAAGCAATTGATATGAGAATATTAAAAACCCATTTCCCATAAATAAATAGTATGCTAAAGAGGAAGCAAAGGGACGGCAGACTAGCATAGATTAGAAGAGACAGCAATTCAGTACAAACTATGGAGTTTAAACAACATCCCCAAACTGTAAAAAGATATTTGTGGGTCGATCAGGAAAACATGAACACAGTGTTAAGGAATTGCTGTCAATTCTGTTTATTGTGACAGTGTGGCTAAATTAAAGTTCCTATCTTAGTACTGACATGCTTGCAGATGGCTATGATGTCTTGGCCTCCAGTCTGCTGTAAAATGAATGAAAGATGGGAGGAAGAGGAGAAAAAGGAAAAGGGGAGCAGGGAAGGACAGATGGCGAGAGGAGGAAAGAGAAGGACATGGGAAAGCCAGGAAAAACGTGAATGAAATTAAGTAAAACTGCTGGATGATGGGCTGACTGCGCAGTCGAGCTGAAGTTTTTCGCCAACTGACATTTACACCTTTTTCAATACAATGCTAAACATGAAACAAAATCCTATCCTTTCTTGCCTAAATACAGTCCAAAACATTTTGTTGGGGTCAAGGGAGGTAAGGGTAAACCCAAGATCGAAAGGGTGTTGGGAGGGAGAGAATGTAGGGAGAAAAAGGAACACTGATATATTCCTAGAAATCATTTTCAGCCACTCACGTTTCACCGCCTGTCCTGTCTGAAGTCTCAGCCCAACTGGGCAGAGTTCAAAAGTACAGGACCAGGACTGTTTACAAAGTGGGAGAGTTTGCCAAATAAGTAAACCAAAGACAAGGTTTTTCGGTTTTTTTTTTTTGTTAAGTTACAAATAGAGAAAAGAATGTCACAGGGATCCCTGTAGGTTCCAAGAATGTTAAAAACCCCACATTCTCCAAGAAAAGGAGGCAGATAAAAGGATTATAAAAGATTGCAAGAGATATCGACTCAGTGACAATGATAAACGATATATGGTCAACATTAGCCTTAAAAACCTGCAACAAGAACGAAGGGTTAGTATGACTCAGTTTCAAATCTATCTGTCTCTAATCTGTCACCAAGCTACCTAACTAGCAGTCATATCGATCATCCATCCATGGGATCCTTATGCAGATGAGGATTCTTGCTGAGGGCCAGAAAGCTGGCAGGTGGCAAAACAGGAATGTCAGCTTACACCAGGGTCCTTAGTCTCTTCACTGTTAGATACCTCTTGCTGCTCCTTCTGTTTCTCAAGCTCCTCCTCCCCCTAAAAAAATGGCATCCCCAAGACTGTAAAACTCTGTGAGTCTGAGCATCACAACACACTACACAAACCACTTCTCATCTTTCCTTTGGGATAGGCTCTTCTCCAGAATGTTTTATTTTCCTTCCTAAAATACCCATTACAGAAATTACCCATTACAAAGAGAACTGGTAAATAGCACTAAAATTCAAAAGGCAACAGCCAGTACCAAGGCTAGTCGCCGAGGCGAAGGTGCTGTCCTAGTTAGAAAGAGCGACAGCAATAATAAAAGCAATCTTTACACTGCAGATTGCCCCGTGCCTGGTACTATTTTAAGCACCTTGCACAAACGAAGCCTTTTACTCCTCACAGCAATCCAGTAAGTTAGGCGATATCATTATCCCCTAAAATAGCAAAACATAGAAAAGTTAAGGGACTGGGAGAAAGTCACAAAATAGCACAGGCCAAAATCCACCAGGCAACCCGACTCCAAAGTTCTGGCTCTTTTCCAGTACCCCAGAATAAAGACCTTGGAACTGACCTTGTCTCCAGGAAAAGCAAAACTGTGCCGTCTCCCATTTTCAAAGCTTAAGTACAAGACCCAAGAATCCCATCTCCAAACGCCCTGAGACTGACCAGACACCCGGAACCGGCCCGAGGCGAGGCGCCCGAGGCCCTGTCGGGCACTCGGCCCAAATGGCCATCGAGGTTTTTTTCCGGCGTCGCCAGGCCGCAGGGGAAGGCGTTCTGTCCCACCCTCACCGACCCACAAGCAGCCCGGCCCGCTGGAGGACTGTAGCAAGACGTGACCCAAACCCACCCGCGATCGCAGCACCGAGCAGCACCCCGCAGTCACAAAAGTGTCCGAAAGTCCGACCCCGGGGGGGGCGGGGCACAGGGCACTTCCGGCCTCTCTAGGCAACAGCGACACTCTATGGTTCGCCTATCTCCCCCCCCCCCCCTTCTCCCTCCTCTTCGTGGTTGCTTCGTGAAAAAGATTTTTTTTTAAAAAAGTATATATTTTTAACTGAAATAGAATTACATCACTTTCTCTCCTCCCTTTCCTCCCTCCAGGTCTTTCCAAGAAACCCTTCCATACCCTTCCACTCTTAAGTTGATTGCCTCTTTTTATTACTGTTAAATTCGTATATGTACATATGTATGTGCATGCACAAATTATATTTATTTATTTATTTATTTATATTTACACACGCGCGCGCGCGCACACACACACACTCAACCTGCTAAGCCGGGTTTGTTGTTGTTGTTGTTGTGGATATATGATTTCAAGGCTGACCACTTTGCATTGACAACCAGTAAGAGGGCTCATCCCTGGGACAGACTAATTCTCCATTCCTCACCAGTCAATAGTTGCCTGTGGTTCTCTGGTTAGGGGTGGCACCCGGTGAAATTTTGCCACCCCCCAAGTTAACATGTTCCAGTCTTGTGTATGCAGCCATTTCTAGGTGGAACTGTTTCACGGCTGGCTTCTTGGTATTCTGGCTCTTAATAATCTTTTTCCCCTGTTCCTCCAAGTTCTCTGAGCCATAGATGCAGATGTAAATGTATCTGTTGATCTCTACATTGTATCCAGTTGCGGGTTTCTGTGATGGTCTTCTCTATTGGTTGTAAAGAGAGGCTTCTTTGATGAGGGGTGGTAGCTACATTTATCTAGGAAAGATGGCTCTAGCACCAACAGACTTTCAAAACGTGATTTTTCCAAGGACTACTAAGGGAAGATAACAAAATAATGAGTCTTTGTATAGGCTGACATCTCTGTGAGTAGAAAAAAGGTAAAAAGAAAATTCTATTTTCTTGTGTCATTGCAAAGAAGTCCTAAGGAAATGTATCAGAAAATTATGCAAATGTTTAGAAACTGAATGAAAAAGAGAACTAAGGAGGAGGGGAATGTTTTTTTTATTTACAACTAGTTGTATTTTCTGATTAAAATATTAATTATAAATACAACACATTTTAATGAAAATTCTGAATGACTGCTACAGAAAATCCAAGATAATCTTCAAATTACAATTAAAAATTTAGGTTTAATATGTTAAATTGAAAAAATTTGATGTTGATAATTACATTTTTCATCACCAACCCAAATAAGAAAACATCACCTTAAAAAGGCAACCATTACAGTAGCAAGAAAGTATAAAAGAGACCTAAATGGAAACATAAGGCTTTATTGATGGAGGATCAATAGTTGAGAGCCAGATAAGTGGGCTTATGTCTATAATCCCAGCACGTGGGAAGCTGAGGAAGGAGACTCACTTTAAATTACAGCTTCATGTTCAAGGCTAGTTTGGTCTACACTGTGAGTCCTAGATTACAGTGTGAGATCCATTCTCATAAAACAAAACAACCCCACTCATGACCACACGAGCAACTGTAATTAAACTCAGTGGGTCACACACACACAAAGACATCAAAGTAGAGGAGACAGGGGAAGAAGGATTTCAGTGGGAGACGATTTCAGTGAGGAAAGGGGAGAGTGATGAGAGATGAAGATAATCAAAACTCAATGTAAGTGTATGAAATTGTCAAATAATAATAGAATTTTAAGCCATAAAAGTACATACCTATTGAGAGATATCCCTACCAAATAACAAATATAAATAAATAAATAATAATAAAGATAATATACCATATCATGTATTTGATAATTCAACTGTATTAGGGTGTTATTTTTCCCTAAATTAATACAAAAATTTAATGCAGAGTGCTTGTTTCAGCACCATAGCCTATAGTTAGACATATACACAGATTATTATGACACTGCACGGGATGACATGAAAATTCACAAAGAATTCCATACTCTTAAAAAATGACTCCAGAATAAATAGAAACCCCAACAGTGTGTATCCAATGGAACCTAATTGGTCTACTTTAAATTGTTACAGAATAATGATAGTCATGAATACGTAAGTAAATGTTTAAGCAAATGAAAGTAACGTAAAACTTGCTTTGCCTGAAATAAAGACTGCCTTAAAATGTGAAGGAGTTTCAAAAGTGTAATAGAGACACCACTAAAGATCTGTGAAACTGAACTGAGCATGGGGAAACAAACACGTATGTATAAATGTTCAACACATGACAAAAGCGGCATTCTAAGTCACTGGAGAAAGCAGTAGCTACTTGACAAATAGGTGACATTTAGGTAGCTAAGTGAAGGAATAAAATATGATTGGGTTTCTACTTAACATGTCACAGACTGATCAATTTCACTGTAAAGTAAAAAAAGAACTTTTAATTTTTAAAAAATATATAGGATTGCTTATCCATCAACTCTAGGCAGGATTTCTCTTAAACTGAATGTGGTGGCTTGAATGAGGTGACCTTCATAAACTCCTGCCTGTTGTGATAGGAACAGCGGGCTGTGTCCCGCCACCCGGCTAGCTTTACTCAAAATAATTACATGGAAACTGTATTCTTTTAAACACTGCTTGGCCCATTAGTTCCAGCCTCTTATTGGCTAGCTCTTACATATTAATCTAACCCATTTCTAATAATCTGTGTAGCCCACGAGTTGGCTTACCAGGGAAGATCTTAACCTGCGTCTGTCTGGAGTGGGAGAATCATGGCGACTCCCTGACTCAGCTTCTTTCTCCCAGCATTCTGTTCTGTTTATTCCGCCTATCTAAATTCTACCCTATCAGAGGCCAAGCAGTTTCTTTATTACTTAACCAATGAAACAACAGATAGAAAGATGACCCTCCTCCATCACCTGCCTTTGAATACTTGGTGGCTGGTGGTGGAGGATTAGGAGGTTTGGCCTTCCAGGAGAGAGTATGTCACTGGTGCTGGGCTTTGAGGGTAAAAAGACTCCTGCCCTTTGAGTTAGCTCTCTCTGCTTCCTGTGAGTATTCGCCTGGGGCTCTGGCACCTGCTGCCATGCTCCCCATGACGGTGATGGACTGTTATCTTTCTAGAACTGTAAACCCCAAATATACTTTCTCTTCTATAGGTTGCCTTGGTAATGGTGTCTAGCATAGCAATTGAAAAGCAACTAAAACACTGAACAAAATACAAATTGAAGAAAAAATCTTATCTTATTAGAAATTAGAACTATGTATATAGAAATAAAAATGGCAGAAGCTAGTAGAAATGACAGTTGAAAGACTTGGAGAAGTTATTTGTGACACACAGTATCAGGAAAAGAGCATTACACTGAATAGGAAATGAATATATCCAAATAAATAAAAAAAATCATAGCCAAATGGGAAAAATGGATAAGAATACATTCAGGCTATTCACAGAGGGAGGGGGAAATGTGATGGGGCTGGAAAAATTAATTATTAATAAAATATTGTCCTGTTATTCCAGGTCCTTCTGACTATGATGTGATGCATAGGAGAGGAACTGTCTTAGCCACTTTTCTATTGCTGTACAGAAACACCTTGCCATAGCAACACTTACAAAAAAAAAAGAATTTAATTAGGGCTTGCCTACAGTTTCAGAGGTTTAGTCCATTATCATCATTTGTGGGAAGCATGGTGGCATGCAGGCAGACATATTTCAGGAAAAGGAACTGAGACTTCTACATCCAGATCAGCAGGCAGCAGGAAGACAGAGACACTAGGACTGGCTTGGGCCTTTGAAACCTTAAAGCCCACCTCCAGTGATGCACTTCCTCCAACAAAGTCACACCTACTCCAGCAAGGCCACACCTCCTAACCCTTGTCAAGCAGTGCCCCTCCCTGATGAAAGCATTCAAATCTATGAGCCTTTGGGTCCTTTCTTACTCAAATCACAACCGGAACGCTGGGAAACAGAAATCAAAGTTTTGTTCATCTTTTGCAAATATGAATTTCTTATTCTTTTTTCCAAAAGAGATAGAAGAATGCATTTGAAAATTCCACAACTGGTTATTATATTCCTGAGGTCCTTCTAGTCTGTTTTTAGATAACACCCCATCTGGCATTACAGCTTTGACTGGGGTAACTATTTTGTTTAGTTTGCAGTTAACTATCATTCCCTAGGATCTGTCTGGTTTTGTGAGGATAGGCAACTGAGGAAAAGGAGGGGATGATGAGGACAGCTTTGCGTCTCCAATTAACATTTTCCCTTGGTAAATATTCATTGTACAGGACATTGGCTTGTTTAAGGACATTTCTCATACAATTATATAATGTACTTTGAGTATATACCTCCACAAGTCCCCTTTTCCCCACCCTGTATCTGTCTTTAGTATTGTTCTTCTAGACCAGTGGTTTTCAGCCTTCCTAATGCTTAAATATTGTTCCTCATGTTGTGGTGATCCTACAATCATAAAGTTATTTTCATTTGCTACTTCCTACCTAGAATTTTGCTACTGTTATGAAGCATAATGGAAATATCTGTGTTTTCGGATGGTCTTAGGCAACCTGGGAAAGGGTCATCCAACTCCTAAAGGGGTTGCGACCCACAGGTTGAGAACCACTGCTCCAGCATTTTGCTTCTACTTTTGTGTCATAAGCATGTACATGATTTTAAGTGTCTATATGAAGTCTAGGAACTCCAAATGAAAGCATGCAATATTTGTCTTTCTGAAACTGAATTTGCTTAGTTGATTATCACCAATTATATCCATTTCCTGTAAATAATAACTTTATTCTTTATGGCTGAGAAATTATGAAATATGAAATATACAGTATATAGGTATATATAGTATACACACACACACACACATAGTTTCTTTAAACATAGTTCTTGTTGAATAGATGCCCAGGTTGGTTCCAGAACTTAGCTATTGTGAATAGTGTTGTAATAAACATCGATATGCAATTATCTCTGTTATACTGACCTGTCATTGGATAATACTCAGCAGTAGTATAACTGGGTCACATGGCACATCTGTGTATAACTTTCTGAAGAACTTCCATACTGATTTCTACAGTGGTGGACTAGTTCTCATTTCCCCCAGCAATGATTAAGGGCTCTGGTTTTCAGCATCCTCACAGCGTTTTTTTCTTAATGTCATTCTGACTGGAGGAAAATGGAATCTCAATCTAGTTTTAATGTGAATTTTTCTGATGTCTAACAAGGTTGAGTTTTCATTTGTTTATTGGACATTTGTACTTAAAGTTTTGAGAACCGTCTGTTGATTTAACTAGTCTATTTATTGATTGTGGGTATTAATCTTGTCGGTGATGTAGTGAATGAAGATTTTCTCCCATCTTGTAGTCTTTTTACTCACTTCATTTGCTGTAAAGACACATTTTAATTTCTTTAGAAACCATTTGTGAATTGTTGGCATTTATTTCTTCGTAATTCCTTGCCTATGAAGGATTTCTCCTACTTTTCCCTCTAAGAGTATCAGAGTTTCAGGTCTTTCAATAAGGCTTTGATTCAGTTAGGGTTGGTTTTTGTACAGGATCAGAAATAAGAATCTGTGTTTATTCTCTTACATAAGGATATTAAGTACTGAGATTACATACACATCGGGCTGGAGAAAAATATTGAAAACACTTCTATTGGGAGAAATGATTAGCATCTGATTGGTAAAACCCAGTGTAAATGAGACTTTTTTATTTTTATTTCACTATTTTTTTATGTGTATGAGTATTTTGCCTGAATGTATGTCTGCCATCATGTGAGTGCCTAGCGCTGGAGGAATCCAGAAAAGAGTCTGGAGCTACTGCAGCTGGAGTTACAGGTGGCCGGGAGCTGCCATGTAGGTGCTGAGAATCAAACCTGGGGCTTTGGCAAGAGCAATAAATGCTAACTATTGAACCATCTCTCCAATATCTATTTATGGAAATTAAAAAAATAAAATATGAAGAGGCTTAAGATGTAGTTTCAGCAAGAAGAGTCCATCCTCAACATGCGCAGAGCCCTGGCTCAGTCCCCAGTACTACATAAGCAGAGCATGGTGACACATGCCAGGAATTCCATCACTTGGGAGATAGAGGCAGGAATTCAAGGTCATCATTGACTACATACTGAGTCTGAGGCCAGTCTAGGATATCAAAAAAATGCATATATAAAAAAGAGGTCCACAGGCATAAAGTCAAAGAAATAATAAAATATTATAAATATGTGCCATGCATTCACATAATAAAACTATTGCTTTCCTGATTTTGCTTGAGAGATCTGCAAGACTTTAAAACTATAACATTTGGCATGATTTTTCCATTCTAAATCTCTATTTGGTACCTATGTTTATAATTTTGATTTATTTTCCTTAGATATGGTCTTGCAAATAGTATGTTGTTTATTTTGTATTATAACATTTATGAGAATGAGGAACTTGTGTTCATGATTACTATGTAGCATAATATTGTATTAAACAGACTTTGAATAATTACTAAAATTTAACAAGTCAATTAATGGCATAAATTGTAATTCCCACATTTGGGAGCCAGAGGCAGGAGGATCAGGAGCTCAAGGCTATTCTAGGCTGAACCGTGAGTTTGAGGTCAGACTCAACTATGAGAGACTCTGTTTCAAAAACAAAAATGCATCACTTTAAGCTTCTGACATATGTGTTCTCTGTGTCTGTGATCACTCGCTTGACTCCCACTCACAGTATTCCAGTCAGGGTTTTACTGCAGTCTCTTTACGGGCCTCTTTGCTCACATCCTGACATCCGTAGAGTCTGCCTCCCACAGAACTGCTGCAAGAACACTTCTAGCTGCAAAGGTAATCATATTGCCCAGGTTCCTCTGTTCAGGATACAGTTGGAGCTCTTCGCCACAAATTCTACTTCCTAGGCAGGCAGAACTGCTCAATTCTTTGGATACATCAGTTTGGATACATCAGGTATCTCAACTTTCCCAAATAGTATTTGCTCGTTTGAACGTATTGTTAAAGCACTACCAAAAGCATTGTTAAAATTTAGTAACAGGGCTTTATTATTACCACCTATTTTAATATTTTTTAAGTAAGCAAAGATATTCAAAGTTGGGGCTATTTGACTCACTAATTAATAGCTGGTTGGTTTTTTTTTTTTCGTTCCCTTTGGTCCTAGCTGCCCTGAGCAAGGACTATTAGCCACAGCCAGCCGGGCTGATCTAATGTCAAATCCATCTCCTTTAAGTATTCCAAGGGCACCTTAAGGACTACATGTCGACTTTAGCTGCTTGCTGCTAAAACATAGTTCCAGTTCGGAAGGCACTATTCCAGCTGTAACTGTTTAGTAATGCCGGGCATTTTGAAGCATCCCTTGCTTTGGTGAACTCTGGAGCCATTTTCACCCAGGTCAGAGGGCAAATGCTGCCCCTGGTAATCCAACAAAAGGATCCTACTTGTGACTGATGCAAACGGTTCCACATAAAAACACCACTGTATCATTCTGGCTATAAAGCAGGCTGTTCGATTTACGGTTTCTGTCAGCCAGGAAATATCTTCTCCTGCATCTTCCTGGGATTATCTGTTTGTAGGGCTCTGTTTTCCCTGTTGTTCGCGTGACTGGGGGCTTAGATCCAGGATTGAGGGCTTTTCTGGTGCCATTGCAGGACCCGGGATAAGAAATGACAAAAGCTGGCCATAAGTACTTCCATTACTCTTCCACCTTGATGGGGGAGGAGTATCATCAAGTTTTAGACAGAACCTACTTAAATGATTAACATACCTATATGCAGAGTTGAGCAGGACCTGACGTAAAAACTACAAAAAGAAGGCAGAGATGACAGGCTTTTTACCGTGGGTTTAGTGACCTTGTGGGTCCAGGTGAGGGCTACTTCTCAGCAAGGCAGTGTCTACGTTACCTGCTAGGCAGGTACAGAATTTACTCCTCTAATCGACGTACAATTATTTAATTCCTTTCATACGCCAAGTCAGTGCTCCAGTTATTTGCCTACACATTCGTCTTCTGGGGTTTGAGATTCCAGAAGAGAAATGCACGGGGATTTAGGGGAAAGAAAAAAAAAAACTAAAGAGGAACAAGTTTATGTTTTCGTTTGCCGCCTCTCTTCTTTCTTCACACTGTCAATTAGAGTCAAGATTGGGGACAGATTCGTCACCGGAACTAAAGGGTAAGAAATACAGGTGGGGAACTAGCAGTCCCTTCCGGTCTCCTTTTTGGTGTTCGTGCCCGCTACAGCGCCCCCTCCAGCCGTGGGGCTGCCGTTCGTGGCCCAAGCCTGACAACTACAGGTCACCGCGGCGTTAATAATCTTGTAATTCCCAGAGAAAAGCTGCTTTTAGAAAGAGGGAAGGAAGGCTTAATTTGGCGCCTGGGCTCAGGGCCAATGACGCACTTCCCGTCTTTGTGGCGGTCACCCGCTCCGGCGCTGGGAAGTTGAGTCCGGACGGCTTTGCCGAATCTCGGGCTTCCAGGAGATTTAAGGCCCTTATTTGGAAAGGGGCGAGGGAACAATTGCGCCTGCGCGCTGTGACCCCGATTCGGAGCTCAGAGTCTGGGTGAAATCCGGAGGCGTCTGGATCTTCCCGGCCCAAACCCAGTCCTGAGGCCCCTGAGACGGGTAGAGGTGCTGATGGATTGATTGTGCTGGGAGTGGAACCCAGGGCATCCTCTTACGATAGGCAAGCACTCCTCCGCAGAGCTCCAGCCCTTATTTGTATTTTATGATGTTGGTTATTGAAGCCAGGGACATGCTAAGCGCCAGTCTAGAGGTGAGACCGTTCTGCCCATCAGCTAGACCTCTAGCCATACCGTCACTCTTACGTCATAAATGTTAACACTAGGTAGCATTTGTTACATATACTTTTCTTTGCTGTAAAAATAAACTACAGGTATCACGACATGTCATCCCCCAGTATATATTTTTTAAGATGGCCCGATGCCCATGGAGGCCAGGAGAAGGCGTGTGGTACTCTGAGTACCGTACTAGAGTTACAGTACAAGAGTTATGGACATTTTGTAAGATGTCCCATGGGTGCTGAGGACAGAATCCTCTGCAAGAACTATTGAGCCATCTCTCCAGGCTTTAATACATTTTTAAGGACATTTTCCTACATCATCGTATTATTAGCGGACACAGCTATGAGCAGGAGCGTTCCCTAATACTAGACTACACTCAGATTCCCTTTACCCCCACAGTTGTCTCACAGATTTCCTTTGCTGTTGATTTCTACCACCTAGAATGTAATTGCAGGCCACTTGGTGTATGTAGTTTCAAGTTTTCTTTTAGTTATAATCCCACCTCTCCTCTCCTTTCTTCCCATTCCACCATCTTGTTGAGATTCTACTAACTCTCCTACAAATCATCTGCTCACAGATTTGCTTGAGTCTTCATGGTACTTAAGGTATTCCTCTATTTCCCTGTAATTGTGACCGGGTATCCTTTGGGAAATTTTCTGTTATTGCTAAGTATACCAAAGCCAATGAAAAAAATGTTCATATACTTTCTCTCAATTTTTAGTTACGGAAGGAGGAAAATGTGAACACATCAAACTAGAATTACTTCACTGCCTGACACATATTAGGCACTTAGAAAATACTTACAAAAGGATTTCTTTGTGGATTGCTGTGAGATAATGCTTTTGTACACTGTAAAGATTTGGCAGTCATATTAGTTTAATAAAACGCTGATTGGCCAGTAGCCAGGCAGGAAGTATAGGTGGGGAGACCAGACTAGGAGAATTCTGGGAAGTGGAAAGGCAGGAAGTAGTCTCCAGCAAGATGCAGAGGAAGCAAGATGAAAATGCCTTACTGAGAAAAGGTACCAAGCCATGTGGCTAAACAGACAAGAATTATGGATTAATTTAAGTTGTAAGAGCTAGTTAATAATAAGCCTGAGCTAATAAGCTAAACAGTTTATAATTAATATAAGCCTCTGTGTATTTCTTTGGGATTGAACAGCTGGACGGCTGTGTGGGACAGAAACTTCCATCTACAGTGGATTGCAGGTAATCCATAGACCCTGAACATCTAGGGTGCTTCCATTTCCTTGCTAAAAGGTATGGACCGCTTCACAAATTTGAATGTCATCCTTGCTTAAGGGCCGTGCTAATCTTCTGTGTATTGTTCTGATTTTCATATATGTGCTGTCAATGGGAACATAAGCCATTGTGTTTCTGTAACAACAGAAAGCTTTATATGTACAGTAAAAACACTTCAGTGCATAAACATACAGCGCTTTCACATCTGAGCTGAGGTTGTTTTAGACAATGCTTATTGGAACGGCAGGGTGTGATGGAATGCTTTGCTTGTTGTGCATTCAAAACCGAGGCTACAGTGGAGTTGCTGTGCGGTATAATACAGGCAGGAGTTACCAGGAACGTCTCCTAGTCACACATTTTTATTTAATTTTTGGTCATTTCACATTCAGAAACTTCTTGTACTGTTGCATTTTTTATAATCTCCACTCAATTATATGACCCCCCACATGGATTTGCAAGCTATAGCTTAGGAAACTAGATGCTGGGCTGGGAAGAGCTCAGTTGGTAAAGGGCTTGTCCTGAAACCATGAGGACTTTGATTCCTAGAACCTATTAACATATATATTAGAATGAATATATATGTGTGTGTGTGTATATATATTAATCTGGGGATGGTAGCATTCTTGTAATCCCAGTGGCAGAAGGCAGGGATTGGAGTGGGGCACCTAGTCTAAACTTCATGGTGAGGTCCAGACCAGTGAGAGAGCCTGTTGGAAGAAAACTAAGAGGAAGGTGTGGGTAGTGCATGAGAAAGAAGGACACTGAAGGTTTTCCTCTGACTTCCATGTATATTAACAGGCACACATAAACACACTACACTACACAGATACACAGACACACAAACACACAAGGTTAGTGCTAAGTCACATCCATGATGATTCCAACCTTTGTCAGAGGAACCAAAGTTGCCCACTCTCTCTTTACCTCAGAACAGTTCCTTTGGTGCTTTGGTTCAGGTGATTTGGTAAATGCTTTTGGAACTCACCTAGTTGGTAGGCCCACAGTCCATGTAGTTCACTAGCCCCCTCTACACCTCATTGGCTCCTCTGGTTAAGAATCTCTTTACTCCTTCGAGTCTGTATTTCTCACCCGTTTCTTTGCCCCCAGGAGTCTTCTCCATCACACCATCAGGATGTTCATGGTCTTCATTCATCCTTTGTCTCTGCCACAACTCTTTGTTTGGCACCAGACTACTGTTCATATCAGCTTGTAATCCAGATATCATACTATAAAATTCTTTGGGTATTTTATTTATTTTTCATTTTTTTTATCTGCATGTATGTGTCCAGTGCCCAAAGAGGTCAGAAGGTGATGTTGAATCCTCTAGAACTGGAGTTGCAGATGGCTGTGAACTGCCATGTTGGTTCCGGGAACCAAATCTGGGTCCTCTACGAGAACAAGTGCTCTTAAATACCGAGCCATATCTCCACCCCCCCCTTTTATTTTTAAGCTTTATTCAGTAAGCCCCCCTTTTTAATGACTACTAAGTCCCAAAGCTCTTCTCGTCTTCATTCTAGCTCTCTGCGTTGTTTGTCCTTGCTATCTAAACATCTATCAGACTTCAACACCTAGCCAAGCCCACCCTCCTGGATTTTCCTGGTTCCTACACAGGGCCTCTCTGCAGTCCTTTATTGGTACTTGAGTTTACAGTAACTTCATTTGAATCAACTTTTCCTCTCTCGGAATGGGGAAGAGTTGACAAATTTCTTCTGAATTTCTGATGAAGAATCCAAAGTTTTCCCCACACTTGTACTGGGGACTGAAACTTGATTTCATACAGACACTGTAGCATGGAGCTATATCCTCCAGCTTCCCAAGGTTGAAAATGTGGACAACATGGGCAACAAAATGAGCTGCCTGTCAAGCAAGAGACATCTGAAGATACAAACTCCCTTTAGCAACTCCATGCAGACTTTACACACCTATCAGAGCTCCAGATGGGACAGAACTAACAATTCTAACAGTTTGCAATTTTGTATCATTTTAAAAACTTGCTTTGATATGGGAATGAACAAAAGTCACAGCTTTAAATACAAGATATAAACTTGTATTTATAAAAAGTGTCAAATAATGGAAATTTAATGAATACTGTGGTAGCTAACATGAATCATAAATTGTATGCCTGAGTATCTTATATTATGATTAATATATCAAGGCAGTGTCTCACTATGTTCCCCGGGCTGGTCTTGAAGTCCTGGGCTCTGGTTAGTCTTGGTGGTATATGTCCATAAACCCAGCTTGGGAGGTGGGCACAGAGGAGGAAGAGTTCAAGGTCATTCTTGACTGTACAGTGAGTTTGAGGCTGGCCTGGGCTACATGAGACCCTGCCTCCCCACAGCACAAAAAGGGAAGTGCTATAGCTCGGTTGGTAGAGTGTTTGCTTAGCACATATAAAGCCCTGGGTTCGAGTCCCAATAAAGCATAAAAAAAGACAAAAAGGAGGGGTCAGAGAGATGTCCCAGTGGGTAGAGGCGCTTGCCGCTAAGCCAGTGGACCTGGATTTGATTCCCAGAACTCACAGAGTGGAAGGAGAAAACTGAATCCCGCAAGTCGTCTTCTGATCTTCAGACTTGTGCCATGGCTCCTGTGAGCACACAAACACACACATATATGGGGGTGCAGGACTTTAATCGCAGCCCTTGGGAGGTGGAGGCTGGTGGTCTAGTTCAAGTCCATCCTGGTCTATGTAGTGAGTTCCAAGTCAGCCATGACTATATACTGAGACCCTGACTCAAATCAAAACAAAACAAACAGACAAAGAAAACCCAAAAACATTCCCAACCAAAACAATAACAGCACACACACACACACACACACACACACAAACAAGAAATCTGAGCTCAAGCAATCTTGCCTCAGTCTCCTGAGTAGCTGGAACTACGGGCATGTGTCAGAGTTGTCACTGTATCACTGTGACTAATTTCATACTCAAAATGTAATAAGTAGGTCTCAAATATTTTCTATTTTTAAACCATTTATTGTTTGTGTGTTCGTGTGTATGTGTGTGTGTTTATACACATGCATTCCAGCATGCACATTGACGTCAGAAGACAACTTGCGAGAGTCTCTCCTTCCACCATGTGGGTCCTGGGGATCCGACTTAGGTTGTCAGTCTGAGGAACAAGCATACTTACCAGAGCCACATCTCCAGCCCCTAAATTATAACACACACGCGCGCGCGCGCTCCAAATGTCTTCCACCAATTACACAATACCTACAAAGGGGAAAAATGATAATTCTCTAGAGAAGAAATCTGGACAAGCACTCCCATGACCCGGTGACTAAGGCAAAACCAGCCTATGTACCTGTGAGAAGATGGGCAAGCGAATGCGCTGCCCCTGGGGTAGATAGGCAGCCAAAGGGAACAATCTGCTGACCATATTCAGACTGCGAAAGCATTTCCCTACCTTCATAAATACATGCTGAAGTAGCTGGTGGTAAAAAGACATATTTATAATTAATTATCAGCTGGTTAAGGGGAAAAGAGTCTGAATAAATGGGCATGCCTATACAAAAGATAATGAATTTGGCTTGCACAGGAATATGGACAGGGTAGGTGGACTATATCCTGGAACTAGTGCTACCAACAGCTAAATCTGTCCGAAAAGGATCCGAGCACTCTACACGGTTTTTGCGGTCCTTCTCTAATTGGATTATTTCGGAATAAAAGGTGATAAGCTAGTGAACAGACACTCCTCACCCTGCTTCTCCCACACTAGAACATTCCTCATCTTCCCACCTGCTGCCCTGTGTCTCCGTGTTCCGGGGCTAGATTCTCCAGCAATGTCGCCGCCTCCTCAGCACTCTGTAGATGATACTTTGTACCCAGCCTCGGAGCTCTTTGGGCAGGATGGTCAAGAACTGCTCCAGCACCAGCAGCTCCAGGATCTGCTCCTTGCTGCGGGTGTTTGGCCTCAGCCACTGATGGCAAAGTTCCCGAAGGTGGGTCACAGCTTCCCAGGGCCCAGGAGCCTCCTGGTAGCAGAACTGCCGAAATCTCAGGCGGTAAAGATCCCGAGTGTGGCTCCTGCCCTCCTGTGAGTTGCCTGGCTGCTCCCAGCTGGTCTTTTCCTCCTTCACTGTCACAAGGCTGTCTTCATCTCAGGGGTGGAACCCGCCAAAGCTTCATACATGTTGAACTCAGAAGCTGCAGTAAGGTTCATTTGGCTGAAGTCTATGCTTCAGGAATGTATGTCTAAAGAAACATCTACAGTGAAAGAATTGAACAGAAAATTAAAGCCAAAAGAGTGTCAAAACCCCATGAAACATACTTTTATTTTGTCTCGACTATGCTATGCACATAGGGTTCCATGCATCAAAATCATATCCTGAACAATAAGGGAGCGGAGCCTAGAGGGAAGGGATACAGCACGAGGAGAGAAAGGCTAACTATAAAGATGACTGCCCAGGCATGGTGGAAGGGGTAGTAAAAACCCTGGTTTCTAACCAGTGGGTCGGAAGCGTGGGCAAAATAAGCTGGAGCTTTTAAACTGGATGTTGAAAATTACCACCACCAGTACCGCCACCACCAGCAGCACCACCAGCCGCACCTTCACCAGCACCACCACCGCAGAGTTTCAAACACTTCTTGAACTAACTTCAGACTCCCAGAGCCGGATCTTACCTGCATTTTACTTCCAGTTTACCGCCCATCATTTCAAGCGCCTAATTATTTTCCAGGTGTAAAGTTAATCTTGGAATACAAGAAGTTAGTTCCTACCTACAAAAAAAATCACAGTTTTCTCAGCTCTGCAGTCACCGCAGGCTGACATTTTCCTGCCCACTTTGTACTGGGCTATCTTTTCAATTTCCCACGGGCATGTGGCCCACTCTGTACTCTGTATGTGCAGTCTTTCGTGCATAGTCTACGAATGGAGAAGACAGCCACACAGGTGGCAGCACACCTGGAGGTGTGTGCACTTCGCTCTCCAGCTGTTATTACAGATCACTGCAGTCATCCCTGCCCCAAGCAGGCCTCTGCGTGTCTTCAAACGCAGCACGTACCTGGTACCCAGCACAGACTGATGGACTTCTTGACGTATGTAACAGATGTACCTGAGGTGCATTAGCTAGGGCTCTGGAGCGCCCAATCTATGCTAAGACTCTGTGCCAGCGCTTGCGCACTGCAGTTAAGTGTGTATTTGCTGCTTAAAACTTTAGGGGGCGTGTGCAAGGATGTGCCGAGCTCATGAAAGGATGCTACCGGAGTCAGAAGGCCAGAGCTCCACAGTCTGGCTGTGCCTGCTGTTAGTCCGAGCCCGCAATTGTGCAGTTTGGCGGGGTCCAACGGGATGAGGGACAGGGGCACTTCCTGCAGACAGAGCGAGGCACCAAGGAGCATTTCCTGTAGACGGAGCTGGAGCTCAGAGGCAACTTCCGGCTGCCGCTGTGCACTTCAGGAGCGAGGTTCCAGTCTCTGGTGCTCCGGTGGAGCCAGGTCGAGGTTTTCCTGCTGGGCACCAGCCTCTCCTGGTGGTTGCGAATCGCTCAATCAGGCGTACATTTATATCAATCATTTCAACCAAAAAACCCGTGGGATGTACCTAAGGGCGAGCTCTTGCTTGGCATACTTACTGGGTTCAGTCCCCAGCACCTCGAGAGAAAAATAGTTTCTTCCCTAGACAACTAGCATCTGAAAAGACAAAGCCGAGTTACCTTTACCCGGCCTTGTGCGGAGAGCCAGAAGAGTAAAAAGGCACAAAGCCGCAAGGTGAGGAAGTATACAGATTTTATATGTGTGACAAAAACCTAGGTAGTGTGAATTCAAGAATCACCATATTTACATTTATTTCCGTTGTGTCTGTTCGAATGGGGGTCAGAGGACAACCTGGAGTTAGTTCTCGTTTTGCTATAAAGGCCCTAGGGATTGAACTCAGGTTGTCAGACTTGGCGGCAAGCGCTGTTACTCAGGGCCCCATTTCCACAGCCTCCCTGAGTTTTAGAAATTCTCAGGACACCCCTTGAAACGTTTTGTTCCGAGAGTATATTAGTGCTCGAAGCACTTATGGAAATCACAATGGAATTTTGCACTTGTTTATTTTCTGCTAAGACAGCATGGAATGTTTTTCCAGCTTTTAAAAAGTGTTCTGTACGCGAGCTCACGAGCATGCATGTGGGTGTGGAGGCAGAGGTCGATGCCAGATGCTCTGTTACTCTTCTCGTTTTTAGACAAGGTCTCTCACTGATTGTGGAGCTCACTGATGCAGCGTCACTGGTCACTGACGGACCAGCAGGCTCCAGGGATCCCCATGCCCCCAAGGGTATTAAAGCTGTGTGCTACTATCTCCACCATTTTACATAGGTTCAGTTCCGGCAGTCTGAACTCAGGTTCAAATGCTTGTGTCATAAACATTTTTCCAACTGAGCCTCCCCCCAGGCTTAAGCTTAGTTTATAAACATTCCAACAATGGTATTCCATTGTAAAGGCTACAATGTATCCTCACTAATGTAGGCTTAGGCTATATTCTAAGTAACGCTATAGGAAACACCATTCAAAATCTTTAAATTCTTTTTAAAGCTTGAACTTTATTCAAAAATTACTCTGAAACATTATAACTCTTTACAGACTGTCAAAGTACTGTCAATATCACTATATCCATAAGAAAGTATTCTCTTTATATTATCAATATTTAAATTATGTTTTTTACATTGTTTTAAATATATCTGTTGGGTAAATATGATACACACAAACTGACAAAAAGTAATGTACATTTAAAAATTTGATAGTTCTCTAACTTTTAAGGGCCATGCTGTTTAGGAGTAAAAGAAAATGTTAACAGAAAAGCCAGAAAAAGATTATCACTTTCACACAACCAGCAGCAAATGATTAATCAACATGGAAAAGAATGTTCAACAGTAGAAATATAAAGCATGTTCTAAAACAGGTTCTATTTGCGGAAGGATAGCTAGCTGTCTTCTGAGGGTTAGGATAGCACAAGTGTGATAAATACCTACATGCAGGTTTCTGTATGGACATGAGTAAAACATGGTGGAGCTGGGGACGTAACCCAGGCCCATGCACATGCTATACAAATGCTCTACCACTGAGATGTATCCTTAGCGCTTGTGTTTTGAGATAGGGTCTTATAAATCTGTAGCTAAGGCTGGATTTGAACCTGTGGTCCCCTGCTTCAGTATCCTATGCAACACAGTACCAACTTCAAGGTTGTTTTTTTGGTTGTATTATATTACTATTATAATAGGGTTGGAGAGATAACTTAGCAGAACATACTGCTCTTCTAGAAGACCAGAGTTCAATTCCCAGCACCCACACTGGGCAGTTAACTGCTTTGAACTCTAGCTCCCAGGGAGATCTAACAACTCTGGCCTACATGGACACCCCTGCCCACCCTTACCCCATGGCACATAATTTAGAAAAGATATTATCTTTAAAAATTACTAGGAAAATATAATACAAACTTCTATCACAAACCTAAGTGGTGGGCATGATGGCACAAACCTTTAATCTCAGGACTAGGGGTGTGTGGGGGGGGAGCTGAGGCAGAAGATAAGTGAATTATGAATTTATAAAGATATGACAACCAGTTACTTACCCCTCTCCTATTTGCTCATATTCATTCTGTAGTGGCAAATCATATAACTGCATTTACCTTCTATAAATGGGAAAACTGAGAGGGAGGAGACACCCCATCTTCTATTACACTCTATTTGGATATTAAAGGCAGGATACTATCCAAAGCTTAGATCAAATAACCAAGTAATTCTGAGTATACAGGGTTTCCAATTTAAAAGTTCTCCATCAGAACAAGATAATCCTATCTATGATTCCTTACTAAACTGAAATAAATCAGTTTTAAATTTTAACATGGAACTGTCTAGGCATTGATCTTAGTATAGTCCTCAAATTATTTGGGAAAAGTACCCATAATATCAAATTAATTTTGTCTGTAAAGGCAGAAGAAAAAATAGCTTTAGCTTATAAGCAACAGAACTGACTTTGCATGAAGGTTTTCAGTGTTTCAAAATGCCACACCTATCTTTTACACATTTGGAATCCCTATAGAAGATGGTAAGTTACTTCTAGTCCGCTTGCTCTAAGTAGGAGGGATCAGGCCAAGGACTGCTGCTAGGTGCGACATCTTCCTTTCATCCCTTTAGCCACGTTTTTAGCTCTGCACAAAACATGACCCTCTCCTGCTTCCTTTGTCAAAGTTTTGGCCTAAGACACATATGCTAAGCAAATTTGGGGAAAGCTGCTCAACAAGGGCTTACCGAGCCAGGCAGAACCTATTTACCCTCCTTTTGTCCACACCTGGCATGGGCTGTGATGATGGAGCCAAAAGGCCAGAGATTCAGGCTGGAGTGAAAGTATGAATCATCTTTGCCTGACCCAAGCCTTTTCTACTGGACAAGGAACATATCTGTAAACCAAGTGTAGTGAAACCAAGGTGTCATGGCTACAAAGGTCCACTTATCTTCCCAGAGTGGCATAACTTGAGAAGCCTTTTCTGGGAGAACTATACCCTGTGCTATTCCCAAAGCAATGTTCACCACCCTAGCAACATGACGGGGAAGACTCCCCCAAGCTTATTCTATATCACCAGCATCAATATCACCTAATAACCATCTCTCCAACCGGATTTTAATGGTCAAAATTGTTTCAAAAATAAATATCATTTAAAATTCGCATCATTGGTATTAAAGGGAAAAAGTCGTTCCCCCCAGGGACATTCATTAAAGTGTTCTTCACGCAGCCACGCTAACGGCACTGGAGCGGCCACGGAAGAAAGCTGCTGCTTAGATCAATTCAGCACAGGTCATTTAAATGACTCAGTCTCTTGCATAGTTTAAAGAAAACTTTGATTTATAGCTTAATTTATACTGTGGTTAAAACAGGTAGGAAATGTAAAATAACATGAGCTAATCCATGAGGGGTAGGCTCCACAGTTAAACAGAAAAAAAAAATTCTCTTTGCTTTCTGAAGCTGCATTCATTGATGGTTCACTGGTAAAGTGGAGATAAGGACGGTGTGTGGGTAAACCAGTAGGAAGGTTTAGCTAACCCATGTTAGACTTTTGAGAATGTGTACACATAAGCATTATTACATTTATTTTGGGCTTAGTTTTTTTTTGACGATTTTTTAATTTGTGTATGTGTGTACCTGTGTGAGCTTATGTGGACCATCTGTGTACAAGAGCATCCATAAGAGGGCATCAAATACCCGGAACTGGAGTTATAGGTGTTGTGAACTGCTGTCTAGTTGCTAGGAACTGAAGATGGATGGATTCTCTGCAAGAGCAGTGTGTGTTAACTGCTGAGTCATCACTCCAGCCCCTGGGGATTATTTTCATGTGTGTGTGTGTGATGTTTACATGTGTGGGTATACATGTGCACTTAGATTAGCACTGGGAGTCTGCCTTATCATTCTACCAACTGATCACCAAATCCTCCCACCTGAATCCAGAGTTTGTTGATACAGCTAGGACAGGCAGTCAGCTTACTCTAAAGATCCGATTCCCGCCTCCTGAGGGGTGGGCGCACAGGTGGGCCGCATACCCATTTGACTTCTACAGGAATGCTGGAGACCCAAAGCACTGTCCTTACACTTGCATAGCAACTGGCTCAGTCACCGAGCCATCTCCCCAATCCTCATTAGTTTTATTTTACAGGAGCCTGTTGCTATAGTACTTGCAAAAATATCAGCTTGCTCCCATTCTGTATAAATCTGTAGGCACTTGACTTGCTGATTTAAAAGATTTCATTCATACACAAGACTATTAGAGATAATCATGTACTTATCACATTAAAAGCTCTGTGACATCCTGTAGTGAAGAACTCTTAACTCTGATCCTATAATCTAAAGTAAAATTATTATTAGTCTAATTAATTATGGCTTTAAGAAAAACAAAGAAGAAAGAAGCAATGGAGGCAAATGGCTTCCAATTTAGCCTCCAAGAATCGATGCCATGGTGACTTTACAAAGCATTGTTTGCTTGTCGATGTGACATTCTGTTATCTCAGTCGGAGAGCCTCATTAAGCCGCTTTCTTTTTGTGGTGATGTCTCTGATGCTGAAAGAGACCCGACTTCTGCCTAAAGGCTTCTTTGCATTCACTACACTGGTAGGGTTTTTCTTCATTGTGGATTCTGACATGCTGATCAAGGTGTGAGTTTAGACGGAAGGCTTTCTGACACACTTTACATTTGAAAGGTTTTTCTCCAGTGTGAATCCTGTGATGTCGAATAAGGTCCGAAGTCAAACTGAAGGCTTTCCCACACTCATTACAATGATGTCTTTTGAAGCGACCATGGACTTTCTGATGGTGGCTGAGGAGTAGGGCCTTACTAAAGGTTTTCCCACAGTCCTTGCACTGACAGGGCTCCTCCTGACCGTGAATTTTTTGGTGTCGATTAAGATGAGAGCTTCGCCTAAAGTTCTTTCCACAATAGATACACAGATAGGGTTTTTCTCCAGTATGGATTCTGAGATGCTCCAAAAGACCTGCATTCTGGCTAAAGACTTTTCCACACTCTTTGCACTTGAAAGGCTTCTCACCAAGATGGATTTTCTGATGTCGGACGAGGTGTGAACTCCTTTGAAAGATTTTCCCACACACATGGCAGGGGTGACCTTTCTCTCTAGAGAGGTCTTCTGGCTGGTCAGCAGGAACAGAACTCTGATACACTGCAGATTCATAGGACTCTTCTGCATGTGCCCTTTCATGTTCAGTCAGGTCTGAGGGCTGGGCTAGTCCCTCCTCAGTTTCCAACCATTGGCTGCTAGTTTTCTCCTGGGGCATGGTTGGTTGCTTTTCCAAGCTTAAGTCCATACAGAGGGCCTGGATGTGTTCAGATGTTGTGTAACATGATTGTATTCTTCCAAAAGAGTCTGCCACTACAATGAGCTGCCCATTCTCATTCCATAGTTCCTTACCTAGAACATTAAATATATATATACATCACTACTTGTTTCATTTTTGGTGCTCAGGAAAAGATATCTGCAAATAGGAAGAAATATTTAAATCAAGCCATGTGTACAAATTTAAAAGAAAACAAAACATTTTATATGTATGAATGAATGTTTTGCGTACATGTGCTCCACATGCAAGTAGTGCCCATGATGACCATAAGGGGGTGTCTGGTTTCCTGGAACTGGAGCTACAGAATTTTGTGAGCTGCAGTGTGGGTGCTAAGAACTGAAACCAGGTTCTCTATTAGAGCAGTCAGTGCTCTTAACAGCTGAGCCATCTCTTCAGTCCCCACAAAGTAAACAACAACAAAAACCCCAAAAACCACAACAAACAAACGAACAAAACCTTTGCTTATGATTATTTAAAATATATTTATGGAACGATTCACAGGAATCTGTGGTTTTGATTTTTGGTTTTCCTTGAGAAAAGGTTTAATAAGCAGAACAACCTGGCCTAACACAAAGCCTCCTCCCTCAACCTCTCAAGTCCTGAGATCACATTCATGTGCCAGCAAATCCAGCTTGACAGCCAAGAAATTGTTAACTATGATTGGCTTGGGGGAACAGGGGTCGTGGTGGGAGGTGAAATGTCCTAAATTTTATTATGTGATATAAATCACAGACATAGAAGCAACTAAGCATGAATGCACATACTTGATCATGATTTGTTACATGGGGAACAAAAAGCATAAAACCATAAAACTAAGTCACCTGAGGACAATCACATTAAAAAGGGATGGTACATTGAAAAATGAAAATCTGTTGGCATAGCGACAACTGATCACTGAGCAGAATGTAAACTTAGAAAAGCAGTGTAAGTCCTTATCAGTAAATCAACAACACTGGGACCACAAGACCTTGAGAATAATGAATTCGCAAAAATATCATGTGTTGAAACATGAAGTATTCCCTCCAAGAGAGGAACAGAGGCTTCTTAACTTACACATGTAAGGGAAGAACACAGAAAGTCAGCTATAGAAATAAGAACACCCAAACACTAGTAGATACTGGTTACTCAAGGGTAGGGCATGGTACAAACCTGCCCTTTAACTCTGGAAAGAAAAGAAAAGCCAGAAACTACAATATAATGTAACATGACAGCACACGTGGGGCAGTGACCCAGATTCAGAGGATAAAGGGAGAACAGGGAGTTGGAAAAGTGGGGAACAAAATGAACGAGGCAGGAGAGACCCAGGAGAGAGGACCTAGGAGGAAATGGGAAATGAAATGGGGCGTGACACAAGTGCCTGTGTGTGGGAGGCAGGGACAACTTGCTATTGAATTTGGGGGTTTGCTGCTCTTCTTGTCAATATGGCCAGTTTTCATATATGAAAAAATATAAGTACCCAGTTCACTAAAGCTTTTCAGGAAGAGAAAACAATATATTTATATTTAAACAACAGAAAAGAACAGAGGGCCACTAAATGGAACTATCAAGAAGACACTATGGAGATTTCAAGACCAGCCTAGTCTACATAATTGCAGTTGAGATCAACCAGGGCTACAGAGGAAGACTCTGTGTACACACACACACACACACACACGACACTAAATGGGGGAGAGAAATAAGGGTTGTATCAGACTAGAAAGAAAAATATAAGCAATAGAACAGTTGCAAAGGAGAACCAAAAAACAAAAGAAAACCCAACAACAAAACCAACAAAAACAAACAAACAAACAAACCCAGACCAACTAACTGCCCTCATTACTTGCATTTATAGTCATTTGAAGGAGATAAGAAAATGCATAAGGAAACTTGTGCCTGAGATCCTGAGATCCATTGTCTCGGGTAAGAGAAGGTAGGTGGGGGTCCAGATCCACTTCTCCTTGATGTGTTGTTTATTCAAATTGTTTATGGAGTGGTTGGTTTTTTAAATCTTGACTGTAGTACTAAGTTTATTGTATATACAAAAAACTCACTGACTAGTGAGGCTCAAGTGTGGATTGTATATATAAATTATACCACAACATATCTGATAAAATCAAAACACAAAAAGCTAAGAGTGCCAAGGCAGAGGGCACTACAAGGCCTACCATAACTCGAATGTAAAAGGATGCCATTTAGTTCTTACCCTTCTCTTCCTCGGGCTTTTGCAGCTCATGCTCAGGTAGGACCAGCTGCTCCTGTGCTTCTTTGTGAAGGGCTGGCCCTCCAACCAGCACAGTCTGTCTGTTTCCTTGGGTTGGGTCCTAGAGATAAGTACAGATAATTAGAAAGCTGGTTTACAAAAAGCCACCTCAGTGTTAGAAAAGAGAACAAAGAGAAACTTTAAGAGGCAGAGGAATGAAGGGCCTCCTCACACCATGGGATGGCAAGGGAGAGACGAGGCCGAAACTGACCAGCAGTGAGCAGTGACCCCCCACTGCTGTGTTCATGTCCACCTATTTGACCTGGGGGCTCACTTACTTTCCTGCAAAAGGACACCTGTACCCCTTACCTTCTGTTGTCCTGCTTCTCCACGGTCCCGCTGCAAATCTTCCAGTATTCCCACCAGGTCCTCCCCAGTCTCTGGGTGGTGCTCGAGCACCTGGACCAGCAGATCGCTTGGCAGGATGGTCAGGAACTGCTCCAGCACCAGCAGCTCCAGGATCTGCTCCTTGCTGCGGGTCTCAGGCTGCAGCCACTGTCTGCAGAGCTCCCTGAGTCGGCGTAAAACCTCTCGAGGTCCAGTGCTTTCCTCATAGCGCAGCTGCCTGAACTGTTTGCTCAACGGCTCCTGCCCAAGGCCTTTTCTGTTTCCTTGAACTTTGAATCCCTGTTCCCAAGCACAGTAGTTTTAACAGTGGCTTAAAGCACAGACTTGGATCTGCAACTATCATCTCTTTTGCTACCTTATACTTGGAGTCAGATTTCTACTTAGCTCTGCATATATATCCTAATCATTTAAGCAGTGTCTCTCTGACAACTGGCAAACAAAGCTTGATCATCCCTAATCTACCTAGTCTTGATAATACCCCCACTCTTCTTTCTTCTACAGGATCTCACTATGTAACTCTGGCTGGCCTGGAATTTGGTATGTAAATCAGGCTGGCCTCACAGAGATCTACCTGCCACTGAGTGCTGGGATTAAAGTCCTAAACTTCAATGCAGCTTCTAGTCCCCCTTTCTGGCTAATATCATCACTAAGAGACCAAGAACTTTGTAGACAGATCACCCATGTGATGGGATCCCCAGGCACCAGTACTGGCTGCCTCAGCAGTAGTGACTCCGCTGGAGTTTTCAGGACCTTACAGAACCAGCATGAAACAATGGCTGATCAATTTGTCCAAGACAGACTGACAAGGACTATGTATGCTATTTGTCCGTCTTCCTCTCAGATTTTGTCCTTTTCCCATTTAATCCTGAAGCTCTTTCAGGGCCCTAAGACGGGGCTTAGGGCACTGTCTCCCTGGTTCCTCCCAGTATGGACATGCTAAGTAATAAATCCTGCTATCTCACTACCACTCACTTCTCTCACTGGGCTGAGTGGCAAGTCACTAAATTTAGTCTGCTAGGACCCCCAAGGTCACACCTGATTCCATGAACAGCAGTGATCCCCTCATTACCTGAAGCTCCTCCTTCAGACTCAGGGGAGCCAAAGAGTATGCACGCTTGCTAGGGTGGATCTGGGAAGAGGTATGTGTGGAACAGAATATGATCAGAACATGTTGAAAACTCAAAGAACTTTTTCAAAATAAGAATGCACATGAACACACACTCACCAAGGCCAGTGCCATCCTGTGCGGCAGGCACTTTGTTCTGGAGAACTTTGACTGTATCCTCAGGGACACTCCTAAAGACACAAGAGTCACAGAAACAGCAATGCTAGTAGTAAGAACAGCAAAATAATCTTTCCTTAGGATTGTTTTCTTCAAAATAAGCAAAGTGAGGAAACTTTATAGGATACCACATAACCTAGCAATAGTGGAGATCTGAAAAATCACCGGTTTTTGTTTTGTTTGTTTTTTTTGAGACATGGTTCTCAGTATAGCTTTGGAGCCTGTCCTTGAACTCCTCTGACTAGCCTCAAACTCACAGAGATCTGCCTGTGTCTGCCTCCCAAGTGCTAGGATTAAAGATGTGTGCCACCAATGCCTGGCTTTAAAAAAAAAAATCATCATTTTTAAACTCTCAAAATTAAACAATTCAGTTAAAAACCACAAATGAATGCTAAAACCACTGGGGCAAAAGAAGGAAGAACAGAATGTTCTCAGCATTACCTACAACACTGTATTAATGAAGGGAAATAAAGGTATCTGGCAGCTGCAACTATAACCAAATAATCAAACTTAGCAGCATCCATAGTAAGATTCCAACACCAACTACCCTATCACCAATGGAACACTTTTAATAAATATTATTTATCATAAATTTGCTGAGGAAACTTTCTGAGAAATCCAGAACTCTGGTCCATCTACAACAGGCATAGATCCAATTTCCCCAAAACATAAAGCAGATGCTGGGAGGTTACTGTTCTAGGCTAAGGAGACATGACTAAAGGAAATATGAATTGGTGCATTAAAAACAAAACATCAAACATCTAAAACCAGAGTTGGTACTTCAGGCCTACATCCCAACATTCCAGAAGCTGAGGCAGTAGGCTTGCATGTTTTGAGGCCATCCCTGGCTACACAATGGGATCCTGCATTAATAAATAAGGTCCACTGGCAGTGGCACCAGAATTTATCACTACTGTTTGTACTGGCTTTGTGGGAACCCATTCTCTTGGATAGATACCTTGCTCAGCCTAGATATAGTAGGGAGGGCCTTGGACCTTCTCCAAAGCAATGTGCCTTACCCTCTCTGAGGAGTGGATAGTGGGTGGGGTGAGGGATATATGGAAGGAATGGGAACTTGGATTGGTATATTTAATGAAAAAGTTTGTTTTTTAAGATAAATAAATAAAGTTAAAAAATAATTAAATTTAAAAGCTACCAAGTGTATTCTTTTGTTTGTTTGTGATGTGGTCATGCTATGTTACTCAGTGTAGACGCATATGCCTGCACTGAAAAAAATTCTATTTCAACCTTTCAAGTAACAAGAATGTGCGGGGCTTGCATCACCATGTCCTGTTAGTAGATGTTTGAAAAAGTCCAAGAAAGTGATGACTACTAGCGAGAAAAATGTAGTTTGGTATTGTGGTAGTGAATTCTGGGAGAAACAGTGTGAAGACATTTGGTCAAACATTATTTTGGATATTTTTTTAATATCTATCTATCTATCTACCTATCTATCTAGATATTTATTTATTATGCATACAATATTCTGTCTGTGTGTATGTCTGCAGACCAGAAGAGGGTACCAGACCTCATTACAGATGGTTATGAGCTACCATGTGGTTGCTGGGAATTGAACTCAGGACCTTTGGAAGAGCAGGCAAGGCTCTTAACCACTGAGCCATCTCTCCAGCCCTATTTTGGGTATTTGAATAGACTGCAGACTGAGTAAAACAGATTGTCCTTCATAATGCACTGGGCCTTGCCCGGTCAGCTGAAGGTCTGAGAAGAGAAAGACTGATCCTCTCTCCCATGTAAAGTAAGACTTCCTCTCTAGCAGCTTTTGAACTCAGATACTCTGCTTTCAGCTCTGGATGAGACTTCAGTCTCTTGTCTTCAGACCTGAACTACATAATCAACTTTTGTAGTTCACACGTCTTTGACTTGCACTAGAATGAAATCATTTGCTGTTTTGTTTCTAGCTTAATTCCCCTGAAGATACTGGGACTTGATAGCTGCCATAATCATGAGGCAATCCTCGTAATACATCTTTGACCTTTTCCCCTATTCTTTTTAAAATTAGCACTTATTAACTATGCACAATGGATTTCATTATGGCATGTCATACACATGTATCTCAATCAATTGCCACCCCACTCCCATGATCCTGTTCCCAAACAGTCCCCTTCTACTTTCAAATTTTTAAAAATAAATCTCTTTCTAGACATCTACTAACCAAAACTAATATAAAAAATGGTCCTATTTCTTTAAATAACTAATAAAGAGACTGAAGAGCTGGCTCTGTGGTTAAGAGAGCAGCCTGCTCTTGCAGAGGGTACCACCGAGGCTTCTTGAATCCTTGCTGGGTGGCTCACAATACTGACAACTTCAGCACCAAGAAATCTGAGTACCTTTCTTGTTTCCAAGGACAATGGCACAAACCGAGACATAGACAATTTAAAAGTCAAACCTCTTTTTAAAGGTAGTAAAAACTCTAGCACAAGCATAACACATAAATTAGTGGTGACTCTTAATCATGTGATTAATTAAATCAAACATAGGATTAGTAATTAGATTAAATATTATAATAATTAAATGAAATATATTAAGTAGATAAGTAATTATATTTTTTTAAATATTTATTTATTATATATACAATGTTCTGTCTGTGTGTATGCCTGCAGGCCAGAAGAGGGCACCAGACCTCATTACAGATGGTTGTGAGCCACCATGTGGTTGCTGGGAATTGAACTCAGGACCTCTGAAAGAGCAAGCAATGCTCTTAACCACTGAGCCATCTCTCCAGCCCCCAGTAATTATATTTTTAAATGTGATTAATTATAACTGTACAATACACAATATAGTAGTTTAACGTCTTCGGGAGGGTCCAGCTACCTTGAGATTAAAGACAGAAAACTTACCATTCCCTCCTCCTCTTTTCATATTGTATGTATATAATTAATCAAGTTCCTGTAAAAAATTGTGTATGGGTGCTTCGCCTGCACGTATGTTTGTGCAACACACGAGTGCCAGAAGAGGGTGTAGATCTCTTAAAACCCAAGTTACCAATGGTTGAGCTGCTATGTGGGTGTGGGGATCTGATTCTGGGTCTTCTAGAAGATTGGCTAGTGCTCCTAACTGTTGAGTCACCTCTCCAGCAGTCCCATGTTCTTTTGCTTCTACAGCTTCATATCCCTTAAATACATCTTTCTTGTAGCTTCTTGGTGACAAGGTCTCTTACTCGGAATACTCTAAAGCAGCAATTCTTAATCTGTGGGTCATGACCCCTTTGGCAAACATCTATCTCCAAAATACTAACACTACATTCAATACAATAGCAAAATTACAGCTGTGAAGAAGCAATGGAAATAGTTTTATGGTCAGGGATTACCACAACATGAGGAACTGTCTTACAGAATCACAGCGTTATGAAGGTTGAGAACCACTGTTCAGTTCCTGACACCAACCCATTTCCCACACTGCACTTGTGATCTTCCTAAGGAGGAAACAAAGCACACCTCCCTTGTGCCTGTTGAGTATAAAGATGTGCCATCACCATTAAGATCAAGCTCAAGACATTTAATACGGTCTAAACTTCTCTTATGCTTTAATGAACTACTTTCAGTTTCTCACACTTGTAAGACTTTGGCTTGTTTGTTTGTTCTTGGGCTCTTATAAATCTCACTCTTAGATGAAAAACCCCTTAAATTTCTTTTCTTCTTATTAATGACCAGTCACACGTCATGTCCCAGCATAATAAACAAGCCAACAGAGTTGCTCCACCTGCTTTTCACTTGCTAATTCAATCTCCGTAGAAACCTAAGAAATATTTCTAACCTTATACTACAGAGAAAACTTGACGTGGAGAGTTGGAGAATTTACACAGGGTCTTAAAGCTGAACTTCAGAGCTTCTGTCCAAAAAAAAAAAAAAATTTTTTTTTTAATCCACAGACCCAAAAATTTGAATTTATTTTTCCCTTTTTTCTTGCTTTTGTGCATCTGATCCGGAAGCGAATGCTGTGGGCTCCACCTAGCCACAACCACCACAACAGTCAGACTTCACTTCCCACCAGAATTCCTGCCAATTTTCCTCTTTCTTCCAAGGGTCTCATTCTGCAGTCAGTAATGGCAATCCTCTTGCCTCAGGATCCCAAGTGCTAAGACCATAGAAATTAGCCACCATGCTCAGGTGTAGGTTTTTCATTGCATCCAACTTTGAATTATTCTGGATTTCATTTGTGCCCATCCTCCCATCTATTCCTATTATGGATTTCCAATTACAAATGCTTTAAAACATGTCGGATTATATCTTTCACGCCAAGACCAAGTTCCTCACACAACAAAACGCCCACCTTTTCGTTTTCTACACACTTATTCTGACAATTTTATTCACTGCTCTCAAAACACCCCGGTGGCCCTGTTATTCCCTAAATAAGACTAACAAGCTCTCACTGCTCGCTTTTTTTTTTTCTTCCTGTTTTTGGTTTTTCGAGACAGGGATTCTCCGTGGCTATGGAGACTGTGATGGAACTAGCTCTTGTAGACCAGTCTGGCCTCGAACTCAAAGATATCCATCTGCCTCTGCCTCCCAAATGTTGGGATTAAAGGCGTGCGCCATCACCCCAGGCCCCACCGCGCATGCCTCTTAAAGACATCTACGTCTATCCATCTTCCTCAGATTATCTACCCAAATATTCTGCTTATTTGCATTGGAAACTTCTTAAACATGCAGCAGAAGCCATGTGTGGTAGCGCCAGCCTATGAGCTCGGCGCTTGGTTCAAATCAAAGGTATTCTCCGCTAAAGGAGTGAGGCCAATATGGATGGCGCGAAACCCTCTCAAAACAAAACCACAACAAAAATAAAACCAACAGAAGCCAGGCGTGTTGGATCACGTTTGTAATCCCAGCACTCGGGAGGCTGCTATTAGGGAGTCTGACGTCAGCCTGAGCTACTAGAGCGTTCCTGGATAAGCACGGGACTGTCTCAGCGTCACCCCCTCCCATGCCCGAGAACGGTAACTTCCGCCACGCACCCGCTTCTGGTTCTCCCACCTCCGAGGCGTGGACCGGTTCTGTGTTCCTGCCAGACGCGCTGCTGCAGAGTCCCAAGGTTGCCGTTCCGACCCCGCTCGAACCCGACGACCCTACGTCCTCTCGCCCTGGCCGCAGGGTCAGTCACATGGCCCCTCAGTGTTCCAGCCCAGTAGCTTCCGGCTCCACTCTAGGACGGTGGGAGGACCGCGACTCGACTCGGTGGTGCCCTGGCTGGGTCTAGTTGAAACACTTCGTTTTCACTGGACTTTTCACACACAGCGTCCTCTCTCACTGGAATGACAAAGCTCGTACTGTAACTCAAGCCACCAAGGAATACCACCACGCCAAAGAAGCCACCTTAAGACCCGATCTCAACCAGACGTTTTCTAGCGAAGCAAACAAAGTTAATTATTAGTGTTCAAGCTTATTCTTTGTTCCCCACCTTTTCACGACTGAATTCCAAAGACTGCTATCTGTTTGGCCTCTGAACCTAGGCACAACCATGCTTAGTCTGACTAATGTCCCGTGGGGTCAGATACGAGCTCTGCAGTCCCCTAGGCCAATGGGATGTAAAGTTAACTCAGAACAAACACAGTATTAAGATGGCTGTGTGTAGACTAACTCAGAACAAACAAACCATTTTGTTTAAGTGCAGAGTCCTTCCTAAAGTGTCTGTTACAAAGTCCCCCACCATCTTCCTCTCCCCATCATTCCCCATTACTTTCCATTTACTTGGACAAATAGGCTACAATTTTAGGTTCATCTCTAATCATCAGAGTGAGAACTTCCAACCCCACTCTACCTCTTTTATGAACATATAACTGAAAAGACTTTTGCAAGTTTGTAATTTGTGTAGCAGGAGCAGATGTCAACGCCCTTCTTAATGGTTCAAAAAAAAACCCATAAATATTCCTGGGTTCATTTAAAACTTCATAAAAGGTTTAGCTGTGAGATCAAAATTTGGGATCAAATTTTACAGTTGTGATCCAGCTGCCCTCACTCCCCCTGACTGACAGCGGAACTTCCTTGTGGTCTGTAATTGACAAGGGTGTTTGTGTTCTTTCTGGCCCATGGGTCTCCAGAGAAGGAGTAGAGGTATAAAAGGTTGCTGGGCAAAATAAAGGTTGCTGTTCTTCCACCTGAAAAGAAGCCTCCGTGTCTCAATCCCGGCACCCCGGCCAGTCTCTGCTGTCCAGGCTGTGCTGGCTGCAGCATACAGTAATCTGCTATGCCTAGGAATACCTTCAGTTGCCTGAGAATTGTAATAGTTTGTCAATTTGTCTGTCTGTTACTGATTTCCAAGCTGACTTCTCTTTCCAGGTGGCAGGAGGAAACCCAAGAATTTCTCAGCCTGCTGATTGATTTGGGTTTTGCAGTAAATGGTTTAAAGTCTTCCAGTTTCTAGTTTCCAGAAAGCCATTGACAGTCTGCTGTGACAGGTCCATTTTCAACATGAGGCCTTTAAATCTCATCCTAGACAGATGGTCCAGAGGTCAAGAGCTGCTGCTGCCATTCTAGAGGACCCAGTTCCCAACAGTCTGGCTCTCAGCTTACAACAGCCTGTAACTCCAGGGGATTCATAGGTTCTTCTGACCTCCTGCAGGCATCAGTGTACACACATACACACACACACACACACACACACACACACACACACACACACTCATTTAGAAAGAAAATTGGCACATCTTGACCCAGTACCTCTCCAAAGATCACTGAATTCTAAACCACCCCACGCTCACTCCACCTAAGCCCACAAAGTACTGGCAGGAATACAGTTAAGAGTTGTAAATTGCTGAGTCTGGGTCCTGCCACTTAAAAATGAAAAGGTTCCTCCAATTCCAATAATAAAAACATGAGCCATCTCAGGGAATGTGGTTCACCAGACTGGACTGGAAAAGAAGAGCCTAGTATACAGCTTGCAAAACATCAAGAACTGCCTTGAGGTCTTATATAAATGTACTTATGAGAATGGGGCTTCTCCATTAGTAATACTATTGGCAATGCGTGGATGAGCTACCAGTAAGTCATAGTTCAGAAAATAACTTCATAAATCCTGTTTCAATAAAATTTAAATTACCAGACTATTTTATTTTCTGTGCTCCTCTGATGCACAGACCTCTAGATTTATCTCAGTTGGAGCCTCACCAGGCCATACTTGGCAGATACCAGGAGTTACCAGGAGTTTTCTAGAGGAAACTGCAGATGTTGCTGTTGGTCTTCTGGGAAAAAAAAAAGTTTGTTTGGCCATACTTGGTGGTACCTGGGAATCTGGAATATAGAGGAATTTGTGAGTTACCTAGGTTTCTGGGCACTCAGGAGTTTCATTTTTCTTCTTCACACACACCCTACCACGGTTGAGTTTACAATAGGCTCGCTGAAGATCTCCAAAACTGTTTTAAATGTTGTTTTGTATGTGTGTGTGTAGCTGTTTGTCTGCATGCCTGTATGTGCATCACGTGCTGCCTGGTGCCCATAGAGGCCAGAAGTTGTCATCAGATTCCCTGAGATACGAGTGATTGTGAGCTACTAGGTGGGTGCTATGACTCCAACTTGGGGAGAACAGTCAGTGCTCTTAACCACTGAGCCGTCGTCTCTCTAGGCCTTATCCTCTAAAACCTTATTGTTGTTTCATCAACTAGTGCTTTGATTTCCAAAGTCCTTTCTTCTTGGAAGATAAGGGGGTTTGACTCTTCCGAAGCTCATGACTGTTTCACATTGTAAGACACTGTCCTCCAACTGAGAGGGGCCATGTCCACACTCTTTCCTACCACCATCATGGCATTTTCCAGGATGTTAGGACCCATATTGGCAAAGTCTGATCTAATTCATAGAATTGCTTCAAGAATTTGGATGGTCTTCCCTGGATTTTGTTGTAACATCAGAACTATGCCCCGTCCTAGATTTGAGACCACTTTCTAAGTCCTTTGAAGATACACCTCCAATATCTTTCTGAATGTAGCTGCTGCCCATTTAGATTTGAATCCCTGTTGTCTTCTAGTCTGGAGGCTGGAGAAAGAGTCTTTGCCAGCTGGTTTTGATGCGGGCACCCAGTTTGCTCTTCTGCCCTTAGCCAGTACCAGCCTTCCCAAGGCTGATTACTGTTAGGCTGGGAGCCTAGGCCCCAGTCCCTGGCATCTATCTCAGGCACTAGGCCTGGTCTGGACTTCAAATCCCAGCAGGCCAGTCCTGACCCCTCCCTGGGGGTGGGGTCAGGACCACTCCCCAGGATACTAAAGTGATCCCCCAAAAGAACACGTGGTCCCCCTTTTTTTCCCCCTGGTGGTCGCTTTTCTGCGGCTTCCCGTTTCCCCCTCGGGGCCACCCAGAGAGCGCAGATCTCCCATTAAACCTGGATATTTTTTAATTCGGCCTGTTTTGATTTGGCTTGATTGGGAATTTTTGCATCGTCAGAGAGATCGGTTAGGAAATATTCCTAACAATTACGAGGACAAGCAGGGCCCGAGTGCCTGCCCAGGTAGGGCAAAAGTAAGAAAAACGGAGCTAAGGAAATCCGCCCCTTTGTGTGGTCTTCTTAGCAAGATGGCCCCAAGTTTTCTCCGTTCAGAAGGTAAAGGTGGAAAGTGTGGGTCCAGTGATACCCCAATGGCTGATAATCACGGCCTACACCTGAGGGAGATTTCAAATTTTTTTTTACTTTATTTGTTGTGTGTCTTCTACAAGTGTGTGTGCATGTGTGTGTGTGTGTGAGAGAGAGAGCGAGAGAGAGCACACACACACACTCACATGTGAGCTACTACATGCGGAGGACAACTTGTAGAATCCATTCTTTCTTTCCATTACATGAAGATTCAACTCAGGTTTCCAGACGTGTTGGCAAGTGAAATCAATAGAGAGAATTCTGTAGGCCCATTACTCTGAGTTTTTAAAAACAAAGTTGCTATATATTCACAAAAACATACATATTAATAAATACATCTTTAAGAGGATGAATCTGGAAAGATGGCTCAGTGGGAAAGAGCATACATTGTTCTTTCAAGGAATGTGAGTTCAGGTCTCAGACCCCAGCTCACAGATGCCTGTAATTCTAGTTCCGGGGATTCAGCACCTCCTTCCAGCCTCCATAGGTATTCTCACATATATAACATAAATTCACACAAGCGTATACCCATAAATAAAAATACATCGAAAACCCAGAAAATTTTCTGACCTACAATTATTATAAATAATGAAAATCTTATGAATTAACCTAATAAATTTAGCTCAAAGTTAAATGTTACCAAATCTATAACTTTCAGTCACCATACAAATGAAATAACAAAATTGGGTGACCTGCACTCATGCTCAAAATTTTAGTAAAACTCAGTATGCATTTCTGGACAAGAATTTGAAATAGTAAAGAAAGAATTAGGGGACACTTCTTATATAAAGCAAAAATAAATACATTGTCAACCCAAGCTCCTCGTTGGTGGCAAAGTATATCCCCATAAAAATTCAGCTGAACTTAGACTATACATGTGCTGAAGACTTCATTCCCAGCCAGTGGCATTACTAGGTTATGTTAAAGCTTTCACAAAGTATCCCGATCCGCGGGATATGAACAGGGGTCCCTGATAAACCTAGTAGAGAGGAATGAAAGGAGACAAGAGACACGAGAAATGATGGCAAGACAGGATTTCTCATCAAGCCGATTTCTGATCAAGCCGTTCCGTTTATTCTTTCCTCAGAAGCTGTTATATAGCAAACAGGGCAAAGGGGGGCGGGGAGGTATCAGGGGGAAGGGAAGGGTGTCAGGAAGCTCAGGTCTGCTGGAATTCCTGTCCGGAGACACCCCTAGCTGATAAGTAAATACTGAGGGTCTGTAATTGTTGACTAACCAAGGTAAATGCTAATAGGTTCCGGAGCCTGGTGCCTGCAGGTCTCTGCTAGGAGATAAGATACCAGGTTGATTTCCTAGACCTTGCAGAGGGGATAGAGGTAAATATTTTGCTCAACTTGTGAGTTTAAGATGGCTGTAACCAAAATGCAGAGCTCAAAAAACAGGCCTTTGCTTCCAGCAACAAAGGGCCCGGTGGAAGAAATCTAGGTCACCAAGGGCATGCTAGGACCTCAACTCGTTTTTTTGTTTCCTGGCTGTCATGAAGTGAACATACCTGTGCCAAATGTTCCCTGATATGATGCCCTGCCTGTCCAAGGCCCAAAGCTAGAAACTCTGTAAGGAAGCCAAAATAAATCTTCCCTACTTCTGAGCCGTCGTAGGCATTTTGTCACGACATGCACACCTAACAGAACAGTGGTGATGAGGTGGAGACTGCTGTGAGTATCCTCATGACGTGGGCCAGAAGCCTGTGGAATTGCTTTGTGCAGAAAGGAGCAGGGATAGGTTGGAACAGCAGACTCTTTTGTGATGATGTTCTGCCTGCCCTGGGCTAAGACAAGAATTTTGTCAAATTTGAGCCAGCAAGATGGTTCGTGGGCAGTGGGTGACGTGGGGGGGGGGGCGGTGAAAAGCACTTGTTGCCAAGCCTGACAACCTGAATTCAATTCCTGAAACTCACTTTTGGAAGGAAAAACAAAAAACTTGTATGTATATACACATAAAAATAATAAATGTAAAAAAATTCAAAGAAGAATTTTGTCAAATGGTTTTTTTTTTTTGTAGATGTCATGATCCTCTGCCTCCTGAATGCCAGTATTATATTTATGTCGTACCAGGCCCAATTCTTAGCAAGCTGTTTATAGCTAAGAGTCAGAAATACCTTTCTTTGTGCTTCAGATACTTAAAACATGATTTTGTTTGCACTATGTACCTTCTGGTACCTGCAGAAGACAGAAGATGGCATTGGAGCTCCTGAACTGGGGGTACAGACTGCTGTGAGCATTCATGTGGATCTGGGAACTGAACCCATGACCTCTAAAAAAATAGCTACTGCCCTTGACCACGGAGCCATTTTTCCAGATCAATGTTAGAGATATTAAAAGAAAAAAATTGCTGGACTGTGGTAGCATATACCTTTAATCCCAGCACTCAGAGGCAGGTGGATGTCTGAGTTCAAGGCCTGCCTAGTCTATAGAGTGAGTTCCAGGACAGAGAGAAACCCTGCTTTAAAAAACCAAAGCAAACATACACACAGCCTTCACCTTATCTGATTTTCACACTTTGTGAAATGCTGTATTTTTGTGAACTCATAAAATAATGGCCTATGAGAACATTGTGCTTTAGATATTTACAATGGAAAGTTAATCTCAGCAGCAGAGACACTAATTCAGTTTCTCTGCACTGAAACTCAGTTCAATTCTGGACACTTGATCAACTTTCTGTATCAGCAGAGTTTACTAATAAACTGATTCTAAAAACCAAACAGAGTGTAACCGCCGCTGAGGTAGGAGGGTTACCTGGAGTTTGAGGCTAGCTTGGGATATAGCATGAGTTCAAGACTTAAGCCTATCAAAGGTTATGTGTGTGTGTGTGTGTGTGTGTGTGTGTGTGTGTGTGATTCTAGTGATTTCTTCAAATGTTAGCCATTTTTGTCCTATTTTTATTCTACAACACACAATTAATTAGTTAATTTCTTGAAAAATCACTTCAAAGTAAATGCTGTTCTCTGTTCATATCCAGGCAAAGATGATATACAACCAAATTTCACATCTCCTTTAAGGCAGATGTACCAGCCAGGTCCCTCTATGATGGCAACATCCCATGGTGTGTAAGTTGTATGTACTTTGAAGCTGTAGCTGCTCAGTCAGCTGCTTCATTTTCTCAAGCAACAAAGACACAGATCAGAAAACCAAGTAAAGAAAAGTGACAGAGAAGCATTTGCAAGACAGTTGATAAGACGTTAACTTTTTATTACTTAAGAGCTTTTATGATGAATAAGAAAACCAACATTCCCCAAATAAAACCACCAAACACTAGAGTGAACACTTTATATTACAAGGACTACAAAATAAGAAATACCGAAAAAGAAGCTTTGCTTTACTCTTGACAAGGGAAAATAAAATTAACAGTGAAAATCCACTTTCACTGACCAGAAAAACAAAGACAGAAAGCTTGTTGAAAAAGTACAATGCTGGTGGTGACGTTGGCCTGTCAATCTTCCTAGAAAGCATCATTATAGTATCTACTAAAATTTGAAAGCATGAAGATTAAATGTGACATTTAGTTTTTCACTAATAACTGTCTCAGAAAGTCCAATTTCTTAGATTTCTAGCCTTATATTTTTTAAAGTGTGATGCAATTTGTAATTAAACATTTTCAAGTTTGACCCCTGTTGATCATAAATTCTAAGGTGTTAGTGGCTAAGGCTAACTTACAGACTTCTCTACAGTACTTACAACACACAAAGCACTATTTTCCTCTTTACACAAGAAATATTTGTGCAGAGAAAATACCTTTCAATGCTGGTGCTCACAGCCGATGCAAAGGAGTGACCGTAACCCACTTCTGAAAGCCTCCCTTGCCTGGGTCCCCAGCCTGCTGTCTTTTCACCAGTGCTCTCCTCAGACCCATGCCATGGACCAACCTGTCTTGTTGGGTTGAGTTCATTTCTATTGACTTTAAGCCAGAAGAGTTCCACGTGTCCAGAAACACATTCGACGGAAATTATAAAATCATTTAAAAATTAGATTTCTATGTATTGATACAAAACATAAGATGTACTGTTAAGTGGAAAGAAGTGGTCCCCCCTGTATATAGTGAGGCGTAGTTTCCATAGATGGAACGTGCAGATGTACAAGCACAGCTTTCACCAACTTCCTTCAACTTCCTTTGGTGTGACCTGAAACAAGTTATAGCACTGAATGAAGGTGTCCTTCCATGTCATATTGCCCTTCCAGATTCTGGACCCCACTCCATGTTGTCAACTCTATAGGGCTTACTAACGTTTTGAGCCTCGTAAAGGAAGCTTTGCAAATGAGATGAGTTAGATTAGGTAGTGCTACGATATCGGGGTCAGTACATATCAATGTCCCTATGGACAACAAATGCCTGGCTGTAGATCATAAGCGCAGCTCACTCTGAGGTCTTCCTTAGAAACAAAAGATCTCGTCATATGCTTTGCACAGTCTTATCCCCTGTATCTCCACAAATGTTCTTTCTTTCTAGGTGGTCCTAATCTATTCTTCGGAAGACTTCAGCACCCTGAATCTTAAGCCTTTCTATATTTATTTATGGATAAACCCTGTGTCCTTTTCAATCAGGAGTTGGCCAATAAAATCAAGCTTTTCTTTGTAAACTACTAGTGGGAGGAGGGGGAGGGAAATGGGAGGCGGAAATTTTTTCAATAAAAAAATAAAAAAACGCTTCACATAAAGATGATTCTAAATACTTCACTGGAAGAACTCAGTGAAGAAACATGAAAAATACACAAAAATCTGGAAATAAATATGACATCGTAAACAAACTACTGTGAAACAACTTACTCCAATAAGAGTGTCTTAAATTAATAGTGGATAAAACTTTCAGTAATGTAGTAATATACAGGGAGAAGAAACTACTCTCAAGTACTGCTTCTGGGAGAAAATATCTCAGCTTCTTAATGACTGCAGGTAAACACAATATATATAAAGTAGATCTATATGTCTACTTTCAGACTAAACTAGGCTCTGATGTTCAAAATTTATGAACTCATCTTTCAAAAAGTGGTTATAAAAGTTCTATCATATCAATAATTTAAGCAAGAGTACATATTAACAAATTACCAGAATATTGTTATCATTAGCCTTAAATACCACTGTAATTTGGTTATATGCATCCCATTTTGGCCAAACCCATGATCTTCCCACTGGCAATAAGAGGGATCAGAGGAAAACTGGCACAGGGTCAGAGAAAGAGCAAGACTCTCCTAATTTTACAACGCACAACAGCTGATGGTGTTACTTTCTTATTACGAAGAAACAGCATTGAATTAAAGTAAGAAAACATCCAACCACTTCAAAAGGAAATATTCTTTCAACAGATTTGGCAGTTCTTTCTTTCTATAAGGGAAACCACTCTAAGAAAACGAGTCATGGAAAAAGAGAAAAAGCCCAAATTCTATTAACATTTTGCTGGAAACATAGTTTCCTAGGCTTTTCTGTTACAAAACTCAGTTTCTTTTACCAAGTCTGGTAACTACAGCCAGCAGAACACAGTCCACTGAATCCAGATGGGTCCAAATGGTTATTTACTCGGGTATAGCTCTCAAGTTCTTTTTGTCTTTCTGGGGCAAATGACTCCAAAAGGTAAACTCCTCCTGGTAGGGGAGGGGAGAGGATCACAGTAACAGATGGGGTGGGGCACTCTTCCATTCAGTAGTACTAACTTTTGTTCCGCAAAATACCTTGCATATGCACAAAACCACAAAAGAATATGGAAGACAATTTGCTTTTGGAGAGGAGGTGGGACTGGAGTGACATTCACCTTTTTACTCATTCCGTGAAATGTTTGTAAAACTTTCTAGTGAAGTCTCAAAAAGTGTTTCCTTAGGGTACTTAGTAGCACAGTGAACGCAGTATCACTGGGGAACCGTAGAACTATTTACTATTATTTTCGCCATACAAAACCTTTGTTGTTTAAAAGTCCCGCAGAGTAACAAACAAGTTTTCACTTGTCATCCTTCCCTTTCGTCTTTCTGTATACCATTTCTCGAAAACTGGCTAGGATCTTATTCTCTCTCTTCCGCCTCTCTTCCTGGTTAAAGGATGCAAGGGCTCTTTTCTCATCAGCACTGTAAATCTGGTTCTCTTTCCGCAGCCTTACAGCCTCCATCCGGCGATGTCGGCTACCACTCATGACGTAACCTGAACCCTCAAAGGAGGCGATCTCTTCACTCGTCAACCCAATTTCACCCCTTCGTGGGATACGCTTTCCAGCTTTTACATATTCAGCCATGGCTGCGCCTTCACCTGGAAGCAGAGCGTGGCCATAATTCAAAGGTCTCTCATCCTGAGAGGTATGTATTACCGGTGCTTTTGGGCCTATTAAATCCAGGGCATCTGCACTCACTGACGGTTCTATCCACGCCTCTTCTGGCAATTCCCTTTCTAAAGCTTCGCAGCGCATCTCGCTGGATTCTTTTCTAGTCCTCCTCCTCTTCTTGAGTTGTTTTGCCCGGTGTTTCTCTTTCTTGTCTTTCTTCCTGGCTTTAACTTTCCTTTTATCGGCCCCGGAGCTAGACTGAACGTCAGAGTCTGAATTGCTGTCCCTGTCACAATACTTTCTACGTTTCCTTTTGGAGGGCTTTTTCTTCCTTTTCCTCTTTGTTGAATGACGGGTCTTCGTGCTTTTTTCTTCGCTGGCGACGTCTGAACTGCTGCTCTTCGGGTTCCTCACCTCCTCTTCAGCTGGTGTGTGTTCATCCGAATCTGGCTCAGGAAACTTGGGTGACAGTCCCCACACCTCGGGCGCGCCCAGCTCTCCTATCCTCTCTCTTTCCTTCAGCCTCCTTTGCCGACAGCTCTCCTCCTTTTCCTTCTCCTGGTCCTCGGCCCACAAACGCTCTCCCGCACAGTCGTGGTAGCGGTAGCCGCCAGAGACGGAAGAGGAGGACCAAGAGGCGGCAAACGTGCGGACCCCTGGCGGTGGCGGCCGCTCCCCAGACCTGGGGCCGGGCCTCTCTGGACCCCGCGGAGGCCCGAGCCCCTCGGACCCGCTGAGCTGAAGACCGAAACCGCCTCCCCGAGGGGATCGTCGAGTCTGTAACACCGACGGTGGGCTGTCTGAGGCACGCCGTCGTTTCTCAGAGCCCAGAGTGTCCTCATTAGGGCGGGATCGGGACACGGGCGACATTGGCGAGGGCGGTTACTCCAGAGGCCGCATCATGGAGAGCACATGACTACCACACCCGCCGGCGCGCTAGGAACTGCGCACGCGCACTAGGGACGGCGCACAGGCGCACTAGGCTCAATTCTGCAGTGGGGCCCAGGGAAGGGTTAGTACATACCTGGTGCCTGCCTCCGATGGAAGGGAAAGCGGCCAGGGGTCTGCGCAAGAGCCCCTCATCAGCCTCAAGTAAATAGACACTCACTCGTACCACATTTCACGATTTACATTCCCTACATTGAGCTCCTAGGGATAACAAATGGAATTATCATTAGTAGTCTTTCTGCTATATGTATCTATGCATGTATGTACTTTCTATCATCATTATTACTGCTATTATTATTATTAATTTTTTTGAGACATGGTTTCTCTGTGTTCCAGCCCTGGCTGTCCTGGAACTCACTTTGTAGACCGGACTGGCCTCGAATTCACAGAGATTCTCCTGCCTCTGCTTCCTGAGTGCTGGGATTAAAGACGTGCACCACCACCGCCACGCTATTTCCTAATATTATTAAGTGGAGCATTTGCAGCCCAGCTGACTTGGTAGAAAAGATGATCTTGAACTTCTGATCCTCCTGTTTCTACCACACAAGCACTAAAATTAAAGGTTTTCATCACCACACCTGTGATGGCTAAGAAAATTTAACTCTATACGAGTCATCTCCTTATTAGTGTTGTGCCCAGTCCATGGGGGCCCCAAAAGACCACCAGGGAGACCAACTCACCAAGATGCAAAAGCAAGGTTTATTAATTGCAAGCCAGCAGGGACCTCTTCAGTGCGTCAGTGAGAGGAGGTACCCCACCCTTCTAGAGAGCATTATTTAAAGGCAAACCCCAGGAAAGTTACAAATTATCAGGCTTTGGGGTAAAGGGTTCAATCCTGATTGGCTCATATGTTGGGACTTTTCACAAATTTTCATTTTCAAACCTGGCCTGTTGCTTGTCACGTTTTCTTGTCAGCTGACCTTCAGACAGGGACATTCATCTGTACTTTTCAGATGGTTACCCTGTTACTTTTGCCCCTAGCCATTTCTGAGTACTGGAATGTTTTACGGGAAATAGCTTACACAAGACACAAGATGGAGGCAGAGGACAAAATGGAGGAACTTTAGTTCTTCAATTAGCTGTTGATCTTTGCCTTAAAATTCCCCTAGGTTCCTAGTGTTATGATCTGCTGGCCTGGGTACCCTGTCCCTTTAAGAGACAAGCCCGGCTCACTCCCAACCCTCCCCTTCTGCAGGGGCAAGCTAATCTCCTGCCTTCTCCAGCCTGCTCGCGCTCTCTCTCTCTCTCTCTCTCTCTCTCTCTCTCTCTCTCTCTCTCTCTCTCTCTCTCTGCCATCTCTCTCCTGAAAAGGTAACTTCTGCTCTCTTTCCCACATCATTTCCCCTCTCTCTAATTCTCTCATACTCTCTCTCTGCCTCTCTCTCTTCTTCCCCCTTCCCTTTCCCCTCCATAACCCACTAAGTAAATGCCATAACCCAACTCTCTCTCTGCATGATGATATATCTCTCTGTCTCTCACCCACCATAGTCTCCTACCCACCAAGGTGACCTGCTGAGCCCTCAAGTCACCCGTCGCTGCCCCTCATGGGACCTCTGCCTCTCGTGGGACCGACCCCCCATCCTTATATCTTTATAAAAGAATAACACCTGGCATAGTGGCCTGTGTCCTCCACAAAATGATGTCACTGCTGTGAGATAGGGATGAAAGCACGGTGCACTTGGTATGAGATAATTTCACCACTTGCCCTGGCTTTCATTAATCTGCTTATCCCTGTGGGGAAAGGAACAAAGCAGTTCTCTCTATGCCTGTATAATGGGAGTGAGAACAAAGCAGTTCTCTCTATCCCTGTGTAATGGGAGCGAGAGACAGTTAAGGGGAGTAGAGTGACTTCCCCACGCAGCTGTGGATTCCACAGAAGCGAGATAATTGTAATGGCCACCTTAAATATGCTTCCCTTAACCATCTATGGCTTGATTTGGTTATAAAATGCCCGTCCTTCCTGCTACTCTGGGACCCTCACCCCTTATTCTCAAAGGGGCGAGAAGAAATTTCCTAGCAGAATATTTTAAAATTAGAAACCCCAGGCTGGCTTCACTCTCCCACGAAGGATAGTGGCCCCTCCCAACTCAGGAGACTACAAAGCCTAGAGTCAGGATGGAACCATCTGGTGATAAGGATGTCCTGACTCAGGAGCGGCGTGGCCTTGCTCCTTAACAAAGAAGGATGGAAAGAAGCAAAGACTTTGCACCCGTGCCAGGACCCCCCCCCCCGACTGCCTAGAAGGGCTGCTTGTGATTCTTGCCTTTAAAATAAGCTAACCCCACAAAGGAACTTTTAACTTCTCTCTACCTCACTGCAGCGGGGTCAGAGATGGGTTCCAAACATGTTTGTATTATGCTAATTAAACCTTGCTTATTACAGTCTGGGCCTCTCTGGTGGTCTTTCTCTGGGGGTCATAATCTGGGCACAACACTAACAGTAAGAATAAATTCATCTGATTTTAATCTAAATTTGGGTTGAGTCTTGTCTTTCCCAGTGGACTTGAACTCTCCAACACAACCATCTCTTCTTTTGGGTTTTTGTATTTTACTGCCACGTGGATCACCATTCCACTTTCATTTCTGCCTCCACCTTTCTGCTTGGTGAAGGACTTCTGCTTACCCCCACGCCCTACTCCAAAGACACTAGTAAGCCATCTCGTGTTGCAGGTCTGCAGCCTAACAACTAAGGAAACTGCCGCAAGGTGATCGCTGGTTCAGGGTCTTATGGCAACTTGATGAGATTCTGCATCAAAAAGCAGAAGAGTGTTCAGAGTGTTGCTTAGTAGCGGTGGAGTATGCCTAATGTTTGTAAAGCCTAAGACTCAGTTTCTGGTGACTCATCAAACAAGCCTGTTTGTCCCTATTGGAAGCAAAGTCCAGATTACTTCTGGAACCGAAGTTCGAGCTTAAGTTTCTGATAATGGAAAATAAGTAAGTAAATAGGTAAAGGATAATTCCAGAGTCTTGTTTTCCTTAGTTTCACAGTCTTCTGCTCCAGAGATATAGATGTAGTAGTCTGGAAGCTTCCTCTTTTTCTAGGGATATTTCTTCAGAAACACAGTCATTTAGAAGTGCCCCCTGAAGGCACTTTACATCCCAGAATCTGAAATGGCAAACTTTCATGTAAGATATCATTCCCTAATCTGACAGTCATTGCAATCTAGGAGGCTGAGCTGAAAAATTCCCCAAGTAAGGTAAGTCAAAATCTAGGAATGATGCTTTGCTGAAGCTCTGCCTGGTTTTTGTTTTTGTTTTTTTTTTTTTTTTTAAGGGATTTTGTTTATGTGTGTGAGAGAGTAGATACATCTGTAGTGCTTAAAGAGGTCAGAAAAGGATACTGGGCCCCCCGATAACTGCAGTTACAGGCAGTTTTGAACTGCCTCATGTGGGTACTGGGAACCGAACTCAGGTCCTCTGCAAGAGCAACAAGTACTTTTGACAGCTGAACTATTTCCTCAGCCCTCTGTTCTTGCTAATTTTTTATTTAAGACAAAGTTTTACATAGCCTAGACTGACTTACAGACTCACTAGGTAACTGAGGCTGACTTTGAATTCCAACCTCTACCCCTGAAGTGTTTGGATTATAAGCATACGTCACCACACAGCTCTGATACTAGGACTCCTAAACAATAAAATAAAATGAAGTTGAATAGAAATGGTACAGGGTATACTGTTCTAATAATATCCTTCAAATAAAAACATATTTTAAGATCTAGAATCGGGCTGGAACAATATTCAGTGGATAAGCACGCTGGTTGCTCTTCCAGATGACCTGAGTTCAGTTCCCAGCTCTCGTGTGGCAGTTCACAACAGTCTAATTCCAGTTCCAGGGAATCTGATGCCCTCTATTGGCCTCTCAGGCACCAGGTATGCACTTGGTACATAGACATATATGTAGGCAAAACACCCATGCGGATGAAATAATAATAATTGTAAAAATTGGAAACAATCGAGAATTAAGTTAATGATTGTGGGTTGTATATAATCTCTTTAATCTATATTCTCTGCCAAATCTCCATAAATGGCTTGCATGTTTGTTCTTTCAAATTCATATGTTGAAACCTTATTACCAGTGTGCTGGTGTTAGGAAGTGGGGCCTCTGGAAATTATTAGCGTGAGGGTTTAGCCTTCATGTTTGGAGTCAGTGCTGTTAAAAAAGAACTCTCAGAGAGCTGCCTTGTCCTTTCTCTAGCTAGATGATGCCTTCAGTTGGGAATGAAAAGTTCCTGAAGCTTCTCATATTCAGAACCATGAGAAATAAATTTCTGTTGTTTATAAGCCATTCAGTTTATGGTATTTAGTTATAGTAATCAAAAAGACTGAGATATATGAACCCTGCTCAGTTCTGGATACACTAGTTTTTGTCTCTGGAAGGCTCTTGTTTTGTGTGTGTTGTGTGTGTGTGCACGCATGTACACTCATGTGTATATATTTTGTGTATCTGGTGTCTTAGTTTGCTTTCTTTTCCTGTAATAAAATACCATGAACAAAAGTAACCTGAGAAGTAAAGCCAGGAACCTGGAGGCAGAAACTGAAGCAGAGATCATGGAGGAACACTGCTTGTTGGTTCGCTCCTCATGACTCACTTGGCTTGCATTTTTATACAACCCAGGGCCACCTCCTCAGAGACGGCACTGGCCCTAGTGGTACAGGCCTACCCACATCAAGAATTAATGAAGAAAATGCCTTCACAGACTAGCTTACAGAGACTCTGATGGAGACACTTGCTCCACTCAGTTTCGCACTTCCCAGATGATCCTAGTTGGTGTCAAATAGCTAAAAAACTAACCAGCACATCTGGATACCTATGTTTATTTCTGGAGGTTACTACAGGTAGTGAGACCTTGGTTCACACTGACATCTCAATCCCAATCTAATACTACAGGATACATTTTGAGTTTTTCCAATATTTATAACTTCCAAGAGAGTAAAAAGGTACTAATATCTCTAGTATTTGTTTGGTTAATTAATCTTGTTTATATCAGTTTCCACATCTCTTTTCACTTCTCTCACTGGGCTCAGTCCTTATATGTTATGACTGGTGTGGTAATTAACTTCATTAAATTAAGATGTGTGTATGTGGTGTGCGTGCATGTGTGTGTGTGTGTGTGTGTGTGTGTGGTTCTAGCACAACCCAGTCAGCAAAGTGCTTGCTGTGAAAGATGAGGACTCGAGTTTGATCTCTAGAACTCATGTAAAAACTATTGTAATTCCAGTGCCGAGGAGGTGGAGATGGGTGGATCCCCGAGGCTTATTGGCCAGCTAGCCCAGCCTACTTTGTGAGCCCTGGACCAACAGAACTTAAATGCTTTTAAACATTTTTCTGTGGCCTCCACATTTGGAAACATGTGCTCAAGTGTGTGTACACATACCTATCCCAAATAAATAAATACCTGGTGGTACTAATTCAGAGTACCCTTGGTTGTGTCTGTTGTGCTGGCTTTTCCTGAAAGGACTGGCTGAGGAAGAAAGGACCACAAAGGCTGAGGGGTGGCACTGTCCCATAGGCCAGAATCCCAGATGAAATCAAAGAACTAGAAGAACGGCAGATGGACATCAGAATTCATCTTTCCCTGCTTCCCGATATTGGTATGCCAAGATATAGACGTGGATAAGTAGCTTCCTGCTGTTTCTGCTGCCATGGTCGTCCCATAATGGACTGCACCCTCAAGCTGAGAGGCCAAATACACTTTTCTTTTTTTTCTTTTTCTTTTTTTTTTGGGTTTTTCGAGACAGGGTTTCTCTGTGGCTTTGGAGCCTGTCCTGGAACTAGCTCTGTAGACCAGGCTGGTCTCGAACTCACAGAGATCCGCCTGCCTCTGCCTCCCGAGTGCTGGGATTAAAGGCGTGAGCCACCATCGCCCGGCTAAATGTTTTTTTTTTTTTTAATTTATTTATTTAGTATACAATGTTCTGTCTGTGTGTGTTCCTGCAGGCCAGGAGAGGGCACCAGACCTCATTACAGATGGTTGTGAGCCACCATGTGGTTGCTGGGAATTGAACTCAGGACCTTTGGAAGAGCAGGCAATGCTCTTAACCGCTGAGCCATCTCTCCAGCCCCAAATACACTTTTCTTAAGCTGCTTCTTGTTGTCAGGTGTTTACCACAGCTATAAGACAGTAACTAACAGCACTGGTATATTAGTAAATTTTGTGACACTCTGACAATATCCCCAACAGAAACAGCTTGGGAAGAAAGACTTATTTTGGCTCATGGTTTTAGGTGGGTTTCAGTACCCTGAAGCAGAGAAGGAATGGTGGCAGTAGCATAAAGCAAGGGCTCTTCACATGTGTTGGCCAACTAGGAAGCAAAGAAAAGAACACAGCCCCTAAGGACAAAATCTCAAAGACCTTCCTACTCCAGTTAGGCTTTGCCTCCTGGTTTCCACTTCCACCCAAATTACATCATCATATAAGGAATCCATCAAAACATTGTACTGCTTGTGGGGTTGTGGCTTTTGTGGCCAATCTAGAAGGTGTGTGTATTATTGATCTCCTAGGTTCTTCTGAATCTACTCAAACTGACAAGATGAATATTAACTGGTTAAGCCAGAATGGACCTTCACTCTGGGATGAACTGTTATCTCCTATCCCATCTCTTTTAGACTTACTTAATAGTTTTTGTACTGAATTATTCACTAATCAAGGAAGGTAGGATTTTGTTTAATTAAAAAATTACTGTGGAAACATTTTTGTAACTCTATACAGAACATTACATTGGATCCCCATATGCCTCTCACCCAGCTTCAACAATTACCATGATTGTGTCATTTGTTTCTTTCTTCCTTTTTTTGATAAGTATTTGCTTCAGCAAACCCCAGACATCATATAGTCTCATACATCTATACAGATATTTCAATATAAAGTTCTAATAAATGATTTAAAAAATTATAGAGAGGCAGGAGAGATATCTCAGTAGTCAAGATCATTTGCTTTTCTCCCAGAGGACCATTGTTGGTTGGTTTTTGCCAATTTGACAAAATTAGCATCATCTAAGAAGAGGGAATCTCAGTTGAAAACAATGCCCCTATCATACCGACCTGTAGACAAGTCTGTGTGGCATTTTCCTGGCAGATGATTGATGTGAAAGAGCTGGACCACTGTGGGCTCTGCCATTCCTGGGCAGGTAGTCCTGAGATGTATAAGAAAGCAAACCAAACGAACCAGGAGAGCAAACCAGTAAGGAGCATTCTTCCACGGACTCAGCAGCATTCCTCTAAGGACTCTGCTTCAGTTCTCTGCATTCTTGCCTTGAGTTCCTGCCCTGACCTCACGATGGATTGTGATTAGAACTTGTAAGCCAAATAACCCCTTTCCTCTCCAAGTAGTTTTTGGTCATGGTGTTTATCACAGCAAAAGTAGCCCTAACCATGACAGTGAAAGACCCCCGGAGTGGGGAGACTCTTACTCAAGTGTCAGGATAACGCGACTCTCCAGGAACTCACAAAAGATCATCCTTGCTGCAATCACATGAGGTTTATTGACAGGACAGGAACCAGTGCACTGGGGCTGAGACTCATATCCCACGAAGGGGTAGAGGAGTTCGACCCTGAGTAACTGGGAGAGGGGGTTGATGGGGGAGAGTCTTCTGTTTTGTGTTAATTTTATTGGTTAAATAAAGAGACTGCCTTGGCCTTTTAATAGGACGGAAAATTAGGTAGGCTGAGTAGATAGAACAGAATGCTGGGAGAAAGAAGCCTAGTCAGGCAGTCGCCATGATTCTCCCATCCTACACAGACGCAGGTTAAGATCTTCCCTAGTAAGCCACCTCGTGGTGCTACACACATTATTAGAAATGGGTTAAAGCAAGATGTGAGAGTTAGCTAGTAAGAGCCTGAAACTAATGGGCCAAGCAGTGTTTAAAAGAATACAGTTTCCGTGTAATTATTTTGGGTATAAAGCTAGCCGTGTGGGCGGCCAGGTGCCAGGAACGTAGCCCGCTGCTCTTGTTACAACAGGGGGTATTTAGGGGAAGAAACTACAGCCCAAAGGGAGGGCATCATTGGTAAATTCCAAAAATACCAGTGATCATCACAAGGGGCTAACTCCCCATTTCTCAAGACTATTCTCAAGATTATAATCTAACTTTATGGTCAGCTAATTCCTGGAACGGAGTCACTGAACCGGCTAACCTAGATTTTTGGTTCTTCTCTCCCTGCTAGATTTTGGGCCCTATTCTTTCTGCTAGAGGGGTCTGGATTTCTCCGGGTCTTTCAACAGGACCTGAGTTTGAGTCACAACTGCTTGCAGCTCTGACTGACCTGATATCCTCTTCTGGTTTTCACAAACATTAGCACATGTATGGCATACACACATATGACAGACACATATAAAAATAAATCTTATAAAAATGATAGGATCATTCTAATAGTTAAATTGCCAATAAATGCTTAATATTACTGCCCTCTAATTTTTCCCATTGTCTCAGCTGTATCTTTTTACAGTGATGGGAAGCTTACCAGGCTTGGCCCCTCAGACACAGCCTATAGCCAATTGAAGTCTTCATTCAGCTGGCTAAGTGTTCATGGGAGCTAGGTGTGGTGTACTGTCCAGAACTGAGGTTGTAAAGGGTAGAGACCTCTTGAGGCTTCCCCCAGGCAGCTGAATAGGGACTTCGCAGAGTAAGCAATTTGAAGCCAGCAGTTTTAACAGAAGCTCAGATAAGAGGTTAGCCAACCTAAGGGGGACTCTGCACAAACAGACAACTAAGATAAAGGGTTAGCTGGAGGCAGTTCCGCACAAACAAGCAATTTCAACAATGGTTAGGTACGTTAGATAGGACATCCTGACCTTTGGTTCCCAGCAGAGAGTTGGGTAGTTTTCCCTAAGATACCCCAAGGAGATCAGATTCTAGTTAAACCTGGAAACGGCCTCAGCAGGAATCTAGGATGGAGGAGCTTGTGCACCATCTTGCCCCATCACAACAGTCGTTTTGTTCTAATCAGGGTCGAAATAAAGTTTATTGCTCCTGGCTGACCTGTGTATTGGGTTCCTTTTAATGGATGACCGTCTGCCTTTCTCAGGTTTGGGAGTCTCTGCGCTCAGCAGAGTTGGGACTCTAGCTATTTGGGCAGGTGTCATAGCAGCGGCCTCACTGGCGCTTTACCGCTTTACCGGTCCACAAAATGGTGGGCAGTGGGGACTGAGTCAGGGTAGGGATGTTTTTCTCTCAGATAGTTTGGCCCGGAGGGGGATGAAAGGGAGAGGCAGGAAGAGGGCGGGACACTCTCCAGACAAGTGAGTGTCCTGCTTCTTTCGTGGTTTCTAAGAGGTACCAAATTTCCTACCAGGTCCCAACTTTGTTTTCTGCAAAGTCTACTTCCCGGTTAAATTTTAATGTCAGCATTGTGACAACTATGAAGGTAAGCTTTAGATCGGAAAAGAATCAAAGATCCCTGGCAACTTATTTCCTGGGCTTAAATATCCACTCCAGTATGACCCCGGGCTCTAATCCTTCCCCCAACAATCCTCCCTTGAGTTGAGGTACTGATAGAGTCACTAATGAGTTAATTCGGATAGAACCACTGAGAAGAGCATCCTAGAGAGCCCAGGAAGTGGCTTGGGTTTCCACAATGTTTCTTGTGCTCCAGCCAGTGTCTGGATGTAGTTTATTTGACCGGGGCATTCATTGGGAATATTTGTTGTGGGGTTAGGTTGGAGTGCAAAGGAGGATTCCGCAAAGGCAAGGCTTGTCGGAGATATCCGTGCAGCTGTGCCTCCGTGTGTCCCGGGGAACTAGAGGAGGAGACAGGTCCATACTGAGTTCCCGTCTTCAGAGGATCCTCTGAGGATCCGCAGCTTGCAGCTTGCGTGAGCCAAGGCTTGGCGCAGAATGGCTAGAGAGCCACAGGCGAGCGCAGCCCTAATCGCTCCATCGGCAGAAGAGGGGGGTGGGCTTCTGGTGGTGAACGTGGAACAGGAAGAGGTCTCCTCCTTGGCAGAGGAGGCCAGTTGGCTGAGCTTCCCTGCATCCGACCGCTCCCGCCAGCGCTTCCGCGCTTTCCGCTACCCAGAGGCTGCTGGACCCCGGCAGGCGCTGAGCCGGCTCCGAGAGCTCTGCAGACAGTGGCTGCGGCCAGATATGCACAGCAAAGAGCAGATTCTGGAGCTGCTGGTGCTGGAGCAGTTCCTGACCATCCTGCCAGGGGAGCTGCGGGCCTGGGTGCGCGAGCAGCACCCCGACAGCGGGGAGGAGGTGGTGGCGCTGTTGGAGTACTTGGAGAGGCAGCTGGACGAGACGCCTCCACAGGTAGAAGGAACAGGTTTAGGGTCTGAGACCTATGCCCTGTGCCTTCCAGAAACTTCGAGCAAGATCCAAGGGAGGCATTGCATAGAACCTGCGAAGTCTCAGTCTGAACTGGGAACCTGAGGCAACAGCGGAGTGGCCTGGACCCCTCAGAATAGTTAAAAGCACAAAGGAAAGTACGAGGATTGGGGAGAACTCAGAGCTAGCGCAGCTCGGGTAGACTGTGTCGAGCAGAGTGGTGAGAGGTTAGATGTGAACTCGTAACTGGTGTGCTGAGTAAGACCCGAGGACAGGCATGAGCACAGTGGGCACAAACGACTCGATACGTGTTTTCTTGGCTTGTCACATGTGACAGCATCTTCAGTGCTGTCGTACTTAGCCACCTTGCTCTGTTGTTCTCATTGACAATGGAGGGAAATTCCACAGTTTTCCTAGAATCTGGAAAGTTTTTTTCCTGTCCAAATTCATGGACCCCTTGTTTGATCCTCTGGTAGAAAATGGCCTGGTTTTAACTTCCATCTTCTGGCCTTAAAAACAATACCGGTGTGTGTGTGTTGGGGGGAGGGGGAGAGAAGTCTGTACACATTAACTATGTGTCTCCATTATATTTTCCCCCCTTTTTATAACCCTCCTCTTTGTAACCTGCTAAGTCCAGTTAGTAGCACTCGCTGGAATGTTGACTGATGATGTTGTCTGATCTTGTTCACACAGCTGCAGTGAGCTCCTGAGTCAGTAGCCATGTCTTTTCCAGAAAGTAGCATTTTGCAATACTCTTCCCCATCCCAGGTTCTTTCTACCCTGTCTTTCATGAGGTTCCCTGAGCCATGAGAGGTAGGGGTTGATGTACATGTCCTATTTAAGGATAAGCACTCAATAGCCATTTATTCTTAGCTCTTTGACCAGTTCTGAGTCTCCATGTTAACTGCTGCCAACTGTGTAGAAAAACATCTCTTGTTAAGGTTGGGGCAGCACTAATCTACACATGTAAATACATTTTGGCCTTTTTTAGGAGATTTCCTTTCTTCAGCCTCCAGTGTCCTTGCATCAGAGGACATGTGATTAGAACCTTCTAACTAGTGATCGGGAGACCAAGATTCTGGCCTTAGAGCTGCTGTCCTGAGCTCTGTAACAGTGGACAGTCAGTTCAAGACTTTGTAAAAGATGTAAGAAATTCTGAGCATCATTTTACTATACGTGTCTGCAAGGAAACTAAACTTTAAAGAGGATGCACCACCTATTACATTCTGTCTTAGTTGGTTTCACATACTGCAATCAAATTTGTTTCTTAAAACCCCTGTTCAGTGGAAATTACTATGTTTATTTTTCAGACAAGATATTAATACTTCTATAGATTTTCCCATCAGCTTCATAAGGGTAGAGAGACAGAGCAAGGGAGCAAAAAAAAAAATGATTAATCCATAAGCTCTGTGGCTGTTCTGCCTTAGCTCCCATTGTCGTGTTGCTACTTAGGAGCTCGATGACATGGACAAGCTGCTTAATCTGGGCCTCAGTTTCAGCTACAAAATTCCAAACAATTCCATATTTCACTGAATGGGGAGGGTCTCTGCAGCTGTCATACAGGAAAGTGAACCCCATGAAGAGATAAGAATGAAAACCTGATGCAAATTGATTTCGTCAACCTGGATCAGACTTTGGGGAGTCTAATAGCAGGCTGTTTATTCCCAATGTATTAGAGGCCGGAATAGTTTAGAAAAGTTTGCTGGTGTGATACAATTCCCAGCGCACGAGGAAGCCTAGTTACATTGAGACTCAACTCGGGGTACTTGTCATTTCTTCCAAGAGAATGGGTTCTAGAGATAGGCGACCTGCACTAGCTTAACAGCCTAAGGGTCTGGCCTGGTCTCAGTCATACAGATACCATAGAGATCATTTGGGAAATTAGTCATTGTGGGAACTTGGGGGACTCTCTGGCTATAAGGGTCATTTGGATTACTAGCCACCTCCAGTCTGGCCTGGTCTCAGTCATATAGATACCATAGAGATCATTTGGGATATTAGTCATTGTGGGAACTTGGGGGAGCCTCTGGCTATAAGGGTCATTTGGATTACTAGCCACCTCCAGTCTTGGTTGTGAGAGTTTGCTATGGCCTGGCCCAAGAGATAACACAGATCACCAGGATTAATCACTTCCAGTTCTCAGCTCTTCACTTTCGGTTGGAAGAACAGGTTTTTCATCTTTCCCTTTGGAAAGACGATCCTGTATGCTTAACATTTCTGGTTTCTCTGGAGACCTGTGGGTGCAAGGACCTTCTTGCTCTGCTCCCAATACTTCACAGGGCTGTCTGTATTTCAATGAGTTAATATTCACGAAGCTCTTAGAATCAGTGCGTGGTAAGAGAAAGTCCTCATGCAGAGTGTGATGGGAAAGTTTGGTTGAATAAATAAAAGTAAATGAATGACTTTTAGGTCCAAAATGGTGAATGGAGTCGAGAACGTCTCTGCTGCAAGGGGGCATTGTTGAAGCCATCCCAGAACTCACAAAGTAGCCACTCCCAGCCAAGGAAGAGTCCACTCAAGCATCCATCTCAGGGATCTTCAGAGTGTTCACCCTTACAAGCAAGAGGTGAGAGAATGTGAGTGAGTGAGTGTGTGTGTGTGTGTGTGTGTGTGTGATGGGAGGGATCCAACTCAGTGCCTTATACATGCTAAGTGAACATGCTACCACTGAGGTACCACATTCCCAGTCCTACACTGTGTAAATTATTATAAAGACTTCATTTACTTTCATTTAATGGTCACCTAAAAGATGGGTCTATTTGACAATTACTTTCTATGCCCACCACCAATTATTTCTAAGACTGACAAAGGGAAATTAAAAAGAAAAAAGAAAGCTTTCCTAACCAATTCCGTGAATCCTAAGATGCAATTAAAATTGATATTTAGAAGCAATTAATCTGGTTTTAGTGACATACTGATCTGAGTTTGGTGTGTATATGTTGTATATATGTATGTAGGTATGTAGGTAGGTATATGTATCTTTAGAGGCCTCTCTACCATAGCATTGTTGTTTGGTACTGGGAATAGAACCATCAATAAAACTGAATTTTTGCTCTGATATATTTATATTCTAGTGATACAAGATAACAAAAAAGTCAATAGTGTAATTTTGGATATTTAAGAGTGCAACAAAGAAAACAAAGTACAATTTGTAAAGTCAGAGTATCCCCATGTCTTAGTTACTTTTCTGTTGTTGTGAGAAGACACCACAATCAAGGCAACTTATAGAAGAAAGAGTTTACTGGGGCTTGCTTACAGTTTCAAAGGGTTAGAGTTCATGGCCATTATGGTGGGGGGTATGGCAGCAGGCATGCAGGCATGGCACTGGCATCGTAGCTGAGAGCTTGCATTTTGATTCATAAGCATGAGGCAGAGAGAGCTCCCTGGGAAGGTATAGCCATTTGAAACTTCAAAGTCCACCCCAGTGACACACCTCCTCCAATAAGACTATACCTCCTAATCCTTCCCAGACAGTTCCATCAACTGGGTACCAAGTATTCAAACCATTTGAGCCGATGGAAGAAGCTGTTCTCATTCAGACCACCACGCCCAGCAATAGTAGAACTGCTGTAAATACAACCTACTGAACTTTGCAAGGCATGAAGTTCTTTGATGGTGTCTCCACCTTAGAAAACCCCTTGTCAGTGATTATTTGAACAGAGGTGAAAATGCGTATCACCGACCGCTGATTGACTTTTTGGAGTCCTTACTTCCTTAGTTTATTAGAACGCCTTTCAGAAATATTTTCACTTGCTGCTTATGTTGCTTTTGTCCCATCTTTAGTATCTTAGGTGTGTATCTGAGGTCTATTTAATATTAGTGCATATCTCAGCCTCGCTCTTCTTAGAGTCCATGCCCTCACCTGTGGATCCTGAGCCTAAACCCTGTCTAGAGAGGAGGGGAATACAGAAAAATAGTTTTAGAACCTACTGTCCAGGACACTGGAAAGGATTTATAAAGTACAAAAAATGATGCTTTTCATGTTTTATTAAATGGTTTTTAGGAATTTTTATGCTGATTGGTTCGTCATTGGGTTTCATGGTCTTGGTCCTCACCACCTTCCCCCACTTCCTGTTTTTCCATTGAATCCCAGTTCCTATCAGGTTTCTTTCCTTTCCAGCACTCCTGTTGTTCCCTTTATTCCCACCATTATTTTTGCATTGAAATATTAAATTTAAACATAAAAAGTTTAATTGATATAATCTAGATTATATTAAATTTTAAAATTAATCAACATATTAATAAATAATTAATAACATACTACCTTATTTATTAAAAATAAATTAACTATTAAATATTTACTTTAAATATTTGCCCTTGGCATTCAGAGAGCTCTATAACTTTTGCCTCCTTGCTGTTTTTCTCAGAGCTTTCTCCCTTGCAGTTTTAGTAAACACTTCCTGACAATTGTGTTTCAGGTGTGGAAATGAAGACTGAAACCACGGGCTTGCCTCCAGTTGAGGAGTACACAGAACAAAAGCCAGAGCAGCCAGTGAGCATCCTGGCAGGAGACACTGTTCAGATTCCTGCAGGTGCAGAAGCCAGTGAACAGGAAGGCAAGTTACAGGCAACACAGACGAACTCCGCAAAGAACAAGCGACACCATTGCCATGAATGTGGGAAGAGTTTTGCTCAAAGTTCAGGCCTGACCAAACACAAGAGAATCCACACTGGAGAGAAGCCCTACAAGTGCGAAGACTGTGGGAAGACCTTCATTGGGAGCTCCGCCCTTGTCATTCATCAGCGGGTTCACACTGGTGAGAAGCCATACGAGTGTGAAGAATGTGGCAAGGTCTTCAGTCACAGCTCAAACCTCATCAAGCACCAGCGAACCCACACCGGGGAAAAGCCCTACGAGTGTGATAACTGTGGGAAGACCTTCACCCAGAGCTGCAGTCTCCTTGAGCATCACAAAATTCACACGGGGGAGAAGCCGTTCCAGTGCAACTTGTGTGGCAAAGCCTTTAGGCGTAGCTCACATCTCCTGAGACACCAGAGGATCCACGGGGATAAAACTGCTCACAGGTCTTTGCCTGGAGAGGTTTGGAGAGGTCAGAGTAAGGTGGAAAGCCAGCGGGATGGTACTGAAGCTCCCGTGATTCACCAGTGCAATGAGTGTGAGAGAAGCTTCATTCAGAATAGAAGTCTTATAGAACATAAAAAAATCCACACTGGCGAGAAGCCCTACCAGTGTAACACATGTGGAAAAGGCTTTACTCGAACTTCATACCTTGTTCAACATCAGAGAAGCCACGTGGGGAAAAAGATTGCATCCCAGTGACCTGTACCATCCCTGCCAGAGTTGGTACTCGCTTGTCAGCGAGCTGAAGGCTCTCTGGAGCCCTTGCTGACTGCAGAAGAGAGGATGTTGCCCATACACACCAGCTAGTGTTAGATGGCATAATCTGGCTGAGGTGAATTATCTTTTCTGTTCTAAAAGTAACTAGAATAAGACTCGCTAATAAGGAGATATGGGAGCGTTCTCTGGATGAGGGGCACTGGAGTCTCTTGTTCCCACTCTGTGGATCTACAAGGTCTTCCAGAACAGTTGCCCTTAGCTAGCACATTTTTCTCCTGGATGGATGGTTCTAGATTTTGGGGGCAGACTCTGTACCATTTGCTTGTCAACATGACTCTTTGATGTTTTGGTCAGATTTCTGAGGTCCTGGCCCTCCTGTTGTGCCTTGTGTTAGTGAATATTTACTACAGGGACTGATAAAATGACCGTCAAATCTCTGAAAATCTATGTCTAGATTTCTGAAGAAACTCTCATGGGATGTTTGTGTTTGTATCTAATTTGCTAAGGTTCTAGACTCTGAATCCGTCCTACAGGTTTCATGCTAAGTGCATAATGTTACAGAATTTGACTTGGTGATGCCATATACCTTCATGGGGATAAAGAGTATAGTAAGAATGCTTCCAACATCTTCTGAAGGCACAGGGAGACTTCCCTGTCTGTAAAACTCCATCAGTGCACACTCATGAAACATTTAGTTTTTCACTCTTTACAGTGAACGTTTTCAGTCAGGCAAATAAATAGCAATCCTATCTTCATAGGGCAATATAGTTACAATTTTCATTGTTGTGAAAGACACCATGACAAAAAGCAACCTCGGGTGGGTGGCTGGGAGTTTATTTCAACTTAGAATCATTTGTTACACTCCATCACTGAAGGAAGTCAGGGCTAGCACACTGAAGTAGAGGCCATGGAAAATGCTGCCTGCTGTCTTGCTCCTAATGGCATTCTCGTCCTGTTGCATTTTAGTACCCAGGACCACCAGCCCTGTGGTGGCACCACCCACAGTGAGCTGGGCCTCTGACAGCAATCATCATTCAAGAAAATACCCCCTAGGCTTGCACTACAGGCCAGACTGGTAGCAGCATTTTATAGGTTGAGGTGCCTTTTTCCCAAATGACTATTTTGTGTTGAGCTGACATAAAACTAGCCAGCACTACGAATGATGGTACAGTTGATGTCAGTTCTGTATTGCTCAATGTGTGTTACTTTTCTCAGGGCTGTGAAAAAAAACCGAGAAAAACAATTTAAGGAGGAAATGGCTTGTTTGGGTTCATGGTTTGAACGGATACAATATGGTGAAGTGGGCATGATGGCAGAAACGTGAAGACAGCTAGTCACACTCTGCCTGAAGACAGGAAACAAAGGTCAATACCGATGTTCTGCTGTCTTCCACTTTCCCCTTTTAATTCATTTCTGGACCTCGGGCCTTGGGATGGTGCTGCCCACATTTAGGCTGGGTCTTCTCTCCTGGATGAAAGCTCTCTGCATTCCCTCTCACAGACTTGCCTGAACTGTGTCTCCTAGGGGATTTAAAATCCAGTCAAGTTAACAATGAAAATAGACAATCACACTCAACATCTTGTTTCTCACTTTTTCCATACCTTGAGCCTAGCCGATTTTAGCACACATTGATTATCCTCTTTGTATCAAACTCACTCAAGACTTGTGCCAGCTAATCAAACTTCCTCCAGGTCAGAAGCTTCACATCAAATAGTCATCATTATTATTTATGCCTTCAAAACGGCCCTATGGGTTGAAAGTAGAAGAACAGTAAGTGATGGGTGAGGTGTATTAACCCCAGTGGAGAAAACATATCTGCTAGGAAGCAGGTTGAGAATCTTGGGTGGAAAGTGCTCACAGGCAAACCTGGGCAGTCAGGGCTCAGTGCAGCAAGTTGATCATAAGAAGTAAGATTTTTTTAAATGATAACTCAAATAGTTCAGTCCAATCATCTGTAGTTTTCTTCTTATACCTCAGAAGACAGTGTCAGTTATTTGTGAAATGACATCAGACTTTAGTAAATTATCAGCATGCTGTTCTTGTTTGCTCAAAAACAGTACCTGTTTTTGAATTCCTGCTTTGAAGTCTCTGGCTTCAAAACTTAAAGACTCTCCCTTTAGTAATTCCCTATAATCCTTCATTGCCTTCATTTCTGTCTTACTAAAATTAACTTAGCCTTCCAAACTTTTTTAGACTCATCCATGGGATCTTCTAACATTTAATTTTTTTCTTACTTATACTATCTTCATGAAGCTACTAGGCAATTTCTCTTCTCCTTTAATATTTTTCCAGGTCCACCTGTTTAAAGCCAAGCTGAGACATGATATAAAAGTCAAGCAGATTTAAAATAAGTTACGTGACAATAAAATACTTTAAAAAATATTTGCTTATAACCCTGAAACTTCAACATTCTTTATGGGCTTCTTGGCTTACTTTTCTTTGGTCTTTAATTTGCTTGGCTATTGCTTGAATGTTTGTGAAGGCCTTTTACAAATCAGGAAACATGGGGCAATGTGACTTCCATTAACAAAGAAGCCCTTTGCTTCTTTGAGGCATTTGACCTCAAAGCCTTTCTGCCAAAGAGGGAAATATAGAAAAGTGTTTTTAGAGCCTACTATTCCAGACACTGGGATGGACTTATAAAGCACAAAAAAAAATGCTACTTTGCATGTTTTACTAAATATTTTTTAGGAATTTTGTGTTGACTGGTTGACTCTTCCAACTGAAGTGAGACAACCTCTCTATTTTCTTCTGTTCCTTTCTCTATTTATTTATTTATTTATTTATTCATTCATTCATTTATTTATTATCTGTTTGTCTGTCTGTTTGTTTGTTTATTTATTTAGAATCTGGTCCTTTCGTGTGGCCCTGGCTAGCCAGGAACTCACAATGTAGGCCAGAGTGGCATTGAACTTACCGAGATCTGAGTACTTGGATTAAATGAATGTACTTCAATGCCTGAATGTGTAGCCAACTTTCTTGTTGAACTATCTTTGGATTGCCAGCTCCCAAATAACAACATGGAGACTTATTATTAATTATAAAAGCTTGGCCTTTACCTTAGGCTTGTTTCCAACTAGCTCTTGTAACAACTTATATTTTTTAGTATATAGTCTGCTGTGTAGGACAGTTACCTCTCCTTGGTATGATCTGATATGGTTCCAGTCTTCAGGCAAAATCTATGACCTGGATTTCCCCCCTTTTCTCTCTCCCTGGAAATCCTGCCTATCCTCTCCTGCCTACCTATTGGCCGTTCAGCTCCTTAAGAAAATCAATGAGAAGGCGCCTTAGCAAAGTCATATCTTCACAGTGTACAAAAAGATTATCCCACAACATGAACTAACTTATCCATTTTTCTGTCTCCTATTTGAGTAAGAAATTGGTTATGGTACTTTCCCTACTCAGGTAGAATGGTAAAACCTTTCAGTGAATGGCCCTTCTAAATTTCTTCTTTTTCTCATTTAAAATTGTTTTCTATTGCTGGGATTTAGCCCGGGAACATAAGTATCTGAAGTGTTCTACCACTGAGCTGTCCTCATGCCTCTTTTTGCTTTTTATTTTGAGGTTGGACCACACTTTTTACCAAGTTGTCCAGGCAGGCCTTGAATTGGCTCCTATAGCCCACGCTCAGGTTGGCCTTGAACTATTGATCCACCTTCCTCAACCTCTGTAGCTGGAATTGTAGACTGAATTGATATCACCAGACCCTGCTAGATTTCCTCTTTATCTTGGCAAGGAATGGGTATTACTGTAAAAGGTTTTCTCTGCCTCTTCCTTTACTGGAAAATAGAAATAGGGTTCATAAGTTACCTCTTAAGATTGTGAACATATGCTTATATGAGCAAGAAGTGTTATGTGGATACTCTGGAAACGCATACTGGAGATTAAACATTTTTGTTATCTAAAACCTCAACGAGAAGTTTGTTTGTTAATTGTAAAGATTGTGCTTATAGGTTTCTTACAGCTTTAGGATGCTGTTGCTCTCCTTCAATCCAATCTGTGCCATCATCTTCCTAAAGATCAATAAGGACTTCATCCACCAAGAAACTTAGGTAACTACTTTGTCTTTTAATTCATCTTTGTTTTTCTCATGATAGTCAAAAGTAAATTCAACAGATTCATCTAAGCAAAGGTTTTTTTCAGTCGGCTTTATGTCCTCTCTGTACATTTCAATAATTTCTACCACAGAAACTTGTTCCCGATGACTTTTTTTTTTTGAGTTTTATGTGTCTGTGATAGAATACTCTGACTAAAGCAGCTCATGGAAGAAAGGGTTTGTTTGGCTTTCAATTCCAGGCTACAGCCTGTCATTGTGGAGAGCTCAGGGTGGCGGGGACTTGAAGCAGCTGGTCATATCACATCCACAGTCAGGAGCAGAGAGCAAAAAAATCAGTGCATGCCTTCCAGTTCTCAGCTAGAGCTCTCTACTCTTAGACTTCAGAATTCCCTTCCTAGGGGATAGTGCCACCCACAAAGGGTGAGTCTTCCCACCGTGATTAACACAACCCAGATTATTCTTTGTAGATAAGCCCATAGGCCAACCTAATCTAGATAATCCCTCCTTGAGTCTCCTAGATTCTAGTATCAAGTTGTTAAATAAAACTAAGTGGCTCACTGACCATAGGAAGATTTTTTTTTCAGCTGGGCAGTGGTTGGCTCACACCTTTAATTCCAGCACTCTGGAGGCAGAGGCAGGCAGATCTTTGTGAGTTCGATGTCAGCCTGGTCTACAAGCAAATTTCAGGACAGTTTCCAAAGCTACAGAGAAACCCTGTCTCAAAACAAAACAAAAACAAACAAATAAACAAACAAACCAAAAAGATGTTTTTGCATTTGTGTCTACTCATACTTTTTGTGTGGTTTCTGGGGTTAGTGATTACTCCTTGTTTAGAACACCAGTCAATCCAAGATGCTGGAGTGTGAATGCGCAAGTTTCTGTCTTCTTTCTTGATTAAGAGTTGAACACAGAAAAGTCAGGTGTGGTATTATAGAACTGTGTTCTCAGTGTTTCTGAGGTGGAGGCAAGAGCTCAGGTAAGTTTGAAGTTAGTCTAGGATACATGAGAGCTTGTCTCAAAAACAAACAAACACAACAAACAAAAAACACAAAAAGATATTGTGTTTTCACAAACTGTGTGTTTTCTTATTAGATTTTGGGTAATTATCTAAAAATTATGTATGTTTTCCAAATCCTTGAGGTGTCCATTTTCTCATTTGTTGCTCTTGAGAAACCAGTCCACACAAATGCTTAGATAGCTGTTACGTCCACACAGAGGAAGTGCACTGCCTTGCCCTACTAAGACTACAAAGCCCCCTCCCCTTCCTTCCTCATGTCGCTCCTCAGCTTCTTCTTCCTCAGGAACTCACTATATGAGGAACCAGCATGGAACAATGATGTGGGACCTGGTGCGATTACCTGGGCATGGTGGGAATGGAGGCTGGGGAGGAGGCTAGTTGGCCAGTTTTCTTGAGTGGACCCAAACTGAGACACTCATGGTCAGATCTAGGACTACCAATCTCAGTGTTCTTCCTCTTCCTGGTCACAAAGAAACCAGCTTGGGCTTTGCTGGCATCCAGTTCTTGAAAGCAATGAATCTCATAATCTGAATTTCATTCATATATGCAATGCATATGAACTTTAAGCCAAAACACTGATAAGACAAATACCATTAACTATTGAAAAATGCCTATTTTAAATTTAAAATCACATTAAAAAACACAGTCTTTATGGTTCAAAAAACTCTGGACAATGCCAAAAATCAGTAAAATCAAAGTCAGAACATCCCCATCCCTCGTCAGTCCTGCATCTGTGGGAGCTGCTGCCACTGTTAGGCTGGATTTGTGTTTATCTTTCTGCCATTTGTGTTACTTAGCTTTTCCTCCCACCTCACGTTAATGCTTTCACTTCATGTATTGTGTCTTAGACATCTTTAATCCTTCATACACGTTACATTTATTGGTAGAATTAAGAGTCCATATGGCCTATGCATGATGTTCTCATCATCATCCTCTCTTCTCAGTTTCCCCTCCCACCTCTGTTCCTTTCTTTCTCTCATTGTGCTGCAAAAATCATCAGGGTCCTTAGGAACTCTACTAAACCAAGGCAAAACCAATTAAATAAACACTATTTCACGAGAACATAATTACTGTTACTCATAATTTTATTGTGTCAACTGGAGGAGTGGCACTGGATAGGGTAAACAGTGTTTTGTTTAAACAGAAGCCCGTTGTTTATTGCTGTGGACACGTTCTGATGTGCATGACTGCACTAGTCTCACCCAGGCACAAGGCTGCTTCTGCTTCAAAGCAGACTGGCCTCGGAGTAAGACCCCTGCTGTCCCCGAGGACCACAAAAAGTGAATTTTAAACTCTGGCTGCTTTTCTTTTATGGAATTCAGACAAGCACTATAGAGAGGGAATTCCGCTGTTGATTTTGAGTAGGCTCAGATCTTTGGAAGTCTGACCCCCACTGGCCCCAGTGCCTTGCACAGCCAGCCTGTGCCATTGGGTTGAGAACAAACACATTGTAAAACTCATTCCTTAGCAAAATAATGGGGGGTGCCTGCCTGACCACCCGCATATGAACCTCACCCACGTAAGTGTCTCAGACAAGAAGACAGAACAACTGTTTTGAAAAAAACTCCTGTATGAAGGACTTTCCCTCCCAGTGGCGTGATCATTTCTCCCAGAACTGGTCCACCAAGGCTTTGACGCATCTTTTTAAACCTCCTTTTCTATCTCTGGCCTTTGGTGAATTTTTTCACAGCAGGGGCATGACTAGCCTGTCCCTGTTGTTCCCAACATGGTAATTTCAACAGTGAGAAGGCACTTGATGTACTGGTGGAGGTTCCATGATGTATTTTAACACTACTTAAAAACCTGGAGCGCTATACATTTCTTTAGCTGTTCTCTCCAACCTACTCTTCCAGGGGTGTTAAATAGGCCCATGCTCTTCTTCATTTTCTTCCACATATGTAGGCAGCCATTAAGAGCACTAGCTAAGTCCTCACTGTTTTCTACAACACGCCACGCTCACTTGCAAAACCTCCTTACAAACTTCTTGACGACTGTGTAACAGGAGTAGGGACCCAATCACGGTTAGACCCGGAGATGGTAGGGAACACGTTATCCTCTTCCAATCTGGACATCTATTCGTAGCAAGTAAGCATGATTTTCATATTTGTGGGAAACTTCTCAAATGTCTCACTGACAGTTGGTTAGGCTCTGCAAGTAGCGTATGTGTGTTCATTAAGTAGGTTAACTACAGAGCTCAGGCAGGTGCCACCCTAGAGTTAAGTGGGCAGCACATTGGCCTTGAGGTAAAGACATGCACACAGGGATGTTCATTTCCTTTTTATGGATGTGTAGTATTCGTTAAGCAGATATGGGCAACTAGGTGAGTTCAGTCCTTTTCATATTTGTAAACATGCTGAACTAAGTAGTTTCAAGCATTTATCATGCTACACACATGTGAATTCATCTCTAGCATACTATAGAAGAAATGAAAGATTATGTGCGTTCATAAAATCTCTACGTACTGCTAACTTGACTTTCAATGAAGTTGTGTAAGCGTGCTCTATTAGAAACATAGATACATACTTCAGGTGTTTTCTCAGTTACAAGTCCCTCTCTTCCCACTTAGCTCTAGCTTGTGTCAAGTTGTCATAAAACTAATCAGGACACCCAGAGAACAGGAGGAAGGGAAAACCAAGGAATTAGATCTGTAGCAAAAAGGATAGTGCAGGTGTAAGGTGGCAGGATCTGCTGCAGGTGTGGAGTAGTACCTGCACTGGCACCAGCGGGATTGCACCAGAAAGCTAGCGAATCTTTGCAGTTAGGGATTCTATCTTTTAGCTATTTTATAGTGTGTTTATATGTGTGTATATGTATGTATATGTGTGTGTATGTGTGTTTATATGTGTGTGGTGTATGTGTGTGTGTCTAAGCCACAGTGTGTGTCTTCTCAGTTACTCTTCCTCTTGTTTTATGAGACAAAATATCTTACTGAACCTTGATGGCTGTCCAGCAAGCCCCGAGGTCCTGTTTTTAAAGCACTGGGATTCCATAGGTTTTGGGTGTCCTTTGTCAACTCAGGTACAGCAAGCATCTACTCAGCCTTTTTTCTTTCTTTCCTCCTGAGTCTGAGGCTCTGTGCTGGCCAGACTGGGGTCAGTATCCTGTCAGTTAAGCCTTGCACTCTGACACTCACCTGATTTCTGCTAACTCCAGCAGCAGCCATTTACAGTTTCAGCCACTCATTTCCCAGTGCTTCCATATCTGGACCCTTCCCTCCACAGCATCCCCCCAAAAAGAAATTTAAAATTGTATTAATTAAAACAAAACAAAACAAAAAATCTACTTCGCTCCTCTATCTTTCCCTCTTCTCTAACACTCCTTCAGTCGTCTTAGTGGCCTTGGGAGCTGCAGCGTGTCACACAGTACACCCTTTTGTCCACTCAGCTTTATTTGCAAATGTACCTGGAAGCTTAATTTTCTATCATTTGCACACTTTATTTCACAAAAGATGCACGAGTCTAGTAGCAGTGCATGGCGTGAGGGGTAATGAATGAGAAGTTTTGCTGTGTAGATTTTTATATTTTTTTGAATTATGTGAATGCAGTACTTGCCCAAAATAGAAATAATAAAGTAAAAATTTGAGGACACAGGCTATTCATTTTCTCTTTTAAAGATCAGCTGAGAGTAAGCCACAAGTAGAAACTGTGCAGTGCTGATATTCTTTGATTTTCTTCAGGAAGAAATCTTCAGTATTAACAGGGACTGTTAAATAGAAGAGGCTTTTCTGTTTGTGATATTTCTAAGAGAAACACACAAGAAACACGTTCTTGTCAAAGGCAGGGTCTGCGTACAAAGATGGTAGCTTCCAAAGTTAGCAAAGAGTCAGGTATGATGACTTGAGTCTCTTCCCAGATTAAGCGTTGAGGAAGATCCTGTAAGTCAGAAGTTCAAAGCCAGCCTGTGCAACATTGTGAGACCCTGTGAAAAAAAAGTAACTAAGTATAAAGTTATCATAAAATATAATTACCAAAAAGTGTAGCAATAAGATTGGCTTGATTTTTGTATACACTCACACAGTTTCTGTTATCATTTGTGTGTGAGGCTAAGTTTTTCTATGTTTCTGAGGCTGACCTGGAAGTCACTAGGTAGCCTCAGGCTGGCCTTGAACCCGTAGTTCTAGCTCATTCGCATTAAAGGTTTTTGTCACCATGCACAGCTGAGACATATTTTCACGAGTATAACTCTGTAGATTTTTTTTTAGCTCATTTAAGTTGTTATGCAATATTTTCCTATGGTCTTCAAATCTTGCACTCTTTTCTTAGCGGGAAATGAAAATTTAGTGGAGTTGTGAGGAATAAATCAAGTAAGTCACCTGACAAAACTGAGTTCAGAGCAGCGATAAAGACCAAGTGTGGTAACCGAGGATGGAAAGACTGGAGGGAATTACTTAACTGGTGATGAACAAAGAATGTTATCAAATGAGAATATCCATTATCTGTCAGGGCCCACAGATGTGAGTTCTTCCGCCTTGACCAGAGGTCAGAGAGTTGGAGCTTGTTTTGCTCTTTCAAAGTTGTTGACCACAAGTGGCTACAAACAAAACAAGAGGTCCCAACCTAGAGTGGTTAATTAGTGTTTTGAGTATAGAGGTGCATCAGCTCCATCTTGACCAAAGGGCAGAGCTGCTGTTATTCCTTTTATCATGTTGATGAAGTCTGTTGCCTCCCCACTACCCTTTTGGAGTGGGGTATTATAGAAAACACCTGTGGAAAATAAAGGGCGGTTCAGCACTCACTGAAAGTCCTTCCCAATGCTAGTCTGTGTTTTATCTCTTAATTCTTTCTTATCTCTGTTCCTTTTTGCTTAATAATTCCAGTCCTCACGCTCCTACCCTGGAACATGTGAATCCATTTAAGGCTGATCCTCAACAATTGTCTACGATTCTCCCTAATGTCTGAAACAAATTTAAACCCCAATGTAAAAACAAAACCCTCAAACACTTGGCAGTTGGAATTGATGAAAAAATACCATTAGGCAGTTCTCGATGAGGATGGGATTCGAACCCATGCGTGCAGAGCACAATGGATTAGCAGTCCATCGCCTTAACCACTCGGCCACCTCATCCTGTGAGCTGCTATTCCTTACAATTCCTTCTCACATGAAGGAGTTCCAGGAACCTTCCGTATGACTGTTTTAATAGCCTTCCTCTAGCTAAATCTCCAAAATTGTCTGAGTCATAAAAGAAATTTAAAGCCACAACAAAAGGAGAAGCAAGCTTATTTGGCACATATTTGATGGGTTGAACCAGTGCCTGGCACACAGGACTGGACAGGCAAGGCAATGGCCTTGGCTTGGCTCCATTCAGTCCTGGCTGGAGTTTGTATTCAAGGGAAGGAACGTTCTAGCTTTTCATATAAAACCTCTCCCAATTCTGTTTCTGGTTAACCTGACTCTTTGATTCCCTTTCCTTCGCTTCCCCCCACCATTACCTGTCCCCACTTTAAGGTCCCTGGATTTGGTGTTGATCACCTTATGGTGGGACAGTGTGAACTTCTTTTAGAAAGCAGTGGTGAACTGCAAGCTGTCTTGGCTTTGCTGAAGGCAATGAAAGGGGAGCTGTATCTAAGGCAAGGCTGGTGCAACTGGGAACTTATACAGTTAACTAAAGAATCTTATTGAAGTTTGACAGAGGTCATTGTCTCTCCAGGTGCAGGGTGGAGAATATATTTGCATTCATCATCTTGGTCACTGGTTATTTCAGTGTCTAAGTTAAGTAAGTAAACAAAACAATAACAAAACACTAAAACAAAGCAACCCCCCCCCCCAATTGTTGAATTACTGAAGCAACTAAAGTTAATTCAAAATCTAAGCACTACAATAAGGTGAACAGATGTTTTCAACTAGTTAAACCTTTTCAGTTAATAATCAGTGTTTTCCAAAGAAAAAAATTCAGGCTGGGTGTAGTGGCTCATACCTATAATCCCAGCAATCGGGAAGCTGAGGCAGGAGGATTGGCATGAGAGTGAGGCCATCTTTGAAATTAGCTGGGCAATGATTGGACACATCTTTAATCCTAGCATTCAGGAGGCAGAGGCAGGCAGACCTCTGTGTTCAAGGCCAACCTGGTCTCTAGAGCTGAGTTCCAGTACAGCTAGAACTGTTAGAAAGAGAAACCCTGTCTCCAAAAACCAAAAAAGGCATAAAATTGTGATAAATGTTAAATGTGTTATCAGAAAAAGTTCTCAGAAAGTTAGAGGAGAGCACATGATTATCATTGTGCAGGCCGTTTGGTGTGAGGGTGTTGTTGATGACCTAAACCAACAGCACAGATAAAATACTAATCAATTACTTGCAATTATGTCTATTAAGAAAAAAATTTAATAGAGAAAAGCTTTTTCTGTCAGGCGGAGGCAGGAAGACTGCCCTGGTTATTAAGTGGGAACTGTCACAAAAACCCTCTGAACAAATGAAAAGTAAAACAGAGGAGAAAGGGCCAGTAGGCACTGAGAACAGTGCTGTATCATAAACCCCAAACTAGAATAGCACCTATCCACACCAGTACATGATGGGTGGCTTTTTATTGTGTCACCCTAGGCTTGAGTTCCCAGGGCCTCCTCTAGGTCCATTCCCCTCCAAGTCAGTTGTCAGAGACAGGTCTTTCCCGTGTGAAAGTTTCAAGTATGGAGGTGGGGATGTGTCTGGTCCGTCTTCATCAGGAAGAATAGCTAATGAACCACAGGAATTTAGGCATGGGTGGCTGTGGGGGTGTCACCCCTGGCTGCTCCAATGCATGGTGCACCCAGACTTTTTTTCCAGGTACTAGTTAATGTGAGACCCCAGGAGAGCACTGGGATGCTCTCCTATTCTTCCCCAAGGTAAAGTTAAAGGAATTGAGGACTGTGGCTTGTATCAGGTTTTAGGGCCTTCAGGAGCTGACATGGTTATGTTGAACTGTTCTTGTCTGTTCTCCAAGAACTGAATAGAGATAAATCTGATGGACATCTTAGCTATATTCACTCACCCGGAAATGCAAATCAGCTAAATCCAGGGTGCAGTTTCCACGGTGCCAGTTGGTGCTTGGGGGCTTCCAGCTGGTCAGCCTTGCCATTAGGCCTTCATGGTTGCCAAGCTTTGCACTCAGAATGCAAGGAATATTGCGTTCTTAAATTAATGAGCCAATGTTCACGGGTTATTTTGACTATGTTTATTTTTAGTGCTGCAGTTGACTTATTTTGTACAAGAAATTATAAACATGTTTAGAAGTCTCCCTTAACATCACTTTTAGGAGAAGAAAAACCACTTATATTCTTACAGAAATATGAGAGACCTGTTCATTTGTCCTTAGTGAGACTCTAGTAGCAACTACAAGATTGTACTATTTATAGCTCAGGCTGTTTCCCACTCCCGCACACCTCTCTACGGTAGGTCTAAAATGTGTGCTCCTCCTGCCATAGCCTCTGTGGGTACTGAGATCACAGGGGTTTACCTGGCTATGTGTTTTCCTTATGAAGTTTGCTTGCTAACCTCGTGCTGAAGCTGGAAACGGCATTTCCTCTGAGGTAAAAATCTCCCGTAAGAAATTACATCAACAAATGTACCATTCTTTTGCTTAGTGCTTGGAGACATTTCCCAGAGGAAAATGTCTTCACATGAATGAATCGTGGAAGAAACACCCTTCCTCCCTACTGTCAGCATCCATCTTCCCTACTTGGCTCACATGTAAAAACGTTGCTTTTGGAGGACTCACATGTAAGGCTTTGAGAGCTTGAATGGCAGTTACTCTTTGAAGGTAGACATTGCCTATGTTTTCCCAACCTCCAGAGTTCTGGTTAAACTTTTTCTTTCTCTTTTTTCTTTTTTAGATCTCAGGGTCTCATTTATTCTTGACTGGCCTTGATCATCTAGTGAGTAATTATTTAGTGGGGGGTGGTTATGAATTTCTAATCCTCCTGTCTCTACCTTCTAAGTGTTGGAATAATAGTTGTGGTCTGGGTTAGGTCCTGAGATGGGAAGGAGCATCAGCGCAAAGAAAAGAATTATCTGACTACAAGACGAGTGTGAAACAAGTGGCTGGCTCTGAATAGCGCCAGCTGTCTTTATTTATACATCAAAAACAAGCAGGTTTTTCCATACTAACAAACACATTTTTCCTATTCTCCAACATTAACTGTAAAATTATGTAAAATATGTTTCCCCAACTTTTACATCAACACATCTTTAAACCCAAAACAACACTTAGCATCTTGCTAGCCTGGCCTCATATTGAGCCAGATACATACTGTCTTTACAAAACTAAAAGGTGATTGACATGTTGTTCCTTTCTCATTAGCGTTAAGAAAATTCAAGGGCAATAAAACATTATGCAATCTATTTCTGGGATTGTTTTCCATTCCTCCCTTTTTAAAAACATATTATTTATAGTTTTATTTGACCTTGAACTGTCTGACCTGTAGGATTGTTTGGTATACCTATAATATGCTTTATATTATATTAAGCAAAAAAATGGTTTCATTTTCTTAGATACATATGCTGGACCATTTTCTGTCTTTATTTGTGCAGGTATACCCACGATGGCTATATGTCTAACAAATGCATGATCACTGAATCAGTCTTTTTTGAGCTCAATCTGTTGTCCATTGAAAACCCGAATAAGTATCAATGGTGTGGTATACATAATTTAATTATCCAAAATCTGCAAAATGAAACACATCCATCTGCCAGATTTCATTCCTTTGAGTATCCTTTGGGTTACTCCCTGCAGGTAGAGGTGTTTGGTTATAGAAAGAGCAAGCAGGACATCTCTTTATAATTTCCTGAGCTTGTTGCCATATAATAGAAAACTCTTTAAACCTTTGCTATTGACATGATGTTTCCTATGAAATTCTGAGGCCTTCAGCACACTTCCAATCAATAATTGGTCATTAGTGCTAATCAATAATTAGCATTACCTTGTGCTAGAGGACCTGGCAGACCTGTATGGGATCGGATGTGTGTTATGTATATGGGACAAAGCCTATTCCTGATTATATCTTGAACCTGAATGAATAATGAAGTCAATTCTGTATCATCTGGTATAAATTCAGTACTTTCAATATGCAAGACAACTCTTTCTGCGTATTGAGAATCAGTAACTATATCAAGAAGTTCTTTAAAATCCCTTAGTACTATGAAAATAGCATATAGCTCTGTCTTTTGGACAGAATTATAAGGGCTTTGTTCCACCTTACTTAAATCTTCTGATTTGTAACCTGCCTTTTCTGATTAATTTTCATCAGTATAAAATGTATGGGCTCCAGTTATTGGCACATCACATACAATTTGGGGAAGAATCCAAGTAGTTTTCTTTATAAGGTTAATTCTATCACTTTTAGGATAATTGTTATTAATCTCTCCTAAAAATTAGCACAAGCTATTTGCCAGGATCATTGTCTTCCCATAATTTTGTATATTTTATCAGTAGTAAAAGGCACTATAATTTCTGCTGGGCCTATTTCTGCTAGCTGATGAAGTTGTAATTTTCCTTTTAAAATTAATTCAGAGACCTTTTCCACATGAGTTTTTAATTGCTTTGTTGAAAGCTCTTAGATATGTCACCATCGTCCATTTTCCAGATTTCCTTTTAACAACAAATACAGGAGAATTCCAAGGACTGGTTGATTCTTCAATGTTTCCCCTGTACCAGCTGTTCTGAAGCCTGCAGTTTCTCTTCTGTTAATGGCCATTGTTTAACCCATATTGGTTTCTCAGTTAACCATTTTAAAGGTAGGACTGCTGGTACCTCTAAAGGTTTGCTAGTTGTTTTGTGTTCTTGTACAGCATGAATGGCTGATGACCTTTGTATATAGTACGTTAAAATACCCTTCCCAGAAACATGAGTTGCTGGGACTGCAGGGATGTTAATCTAGGTACCCACTGCTGCAGCAGGTCGTGACCTCATAAATTCACTGCAGTATTAGCCACACATGGCCTCAGCCTTCATGTCTGTCCTGGCCCTATGCAGTCAACTCACCTCATGCTTTGTTTCACTTGAGATAGGGTTCCAATTCCTAGGAATTGAACATTTGCCTCTTGAAGAGGCCAATTTGGATGTCAAGACTCTGGAGTAATGATAGTCATGGACACTAAAATGATCTCACGCTAGCTCAGAATTGAGTATAATAAAGGACTATTTATTTAGGGCTAGACTCACAGATCGCAGTCCTTTGCATGAATGGGGATCAGGAGCCAAATATAGCAGCTGGAAGAGAGAGGAAGCATGTATTTTATGTCAGCATTTATAGTACAAGAGGCCACACCCAAGTGGGCTATTATCTTAAAGGCTACTGGTTGAAGGAGTTCTTACAGCAAAGGAGGACCCCAGAGTAGAGACAAAATTAAGCCTCTATGTGCCTACCCCTCCGGAAATTCAGTGTCCAGCAGATCCAGCTGGTCCCTCCAGACTGTGGCCCAACCCGGCACTGGCCTTGCCCAGACCTCGCCAAGGGGGTAGCCCACTTTGCTTGTGCTGAGGAGGGGGAGGGGAAAGGTGAAGGGACCGTGTGAGAAGAGGGGGGCTGGAGGAAGAGCAGGGAAAGAACACATTTGTTCTCTGCAAAGTCCTGAGGATGACCCGGAGGAGCAAATGATCTCACTGGGAAACCAATTGACTTAGAAGACCAGCTGTCAGGCTAGAGAGGCCGGCTTGGTCCACTTGCATCCAAATGCTTGGTGCTCTCTAGGACCCTGGAGGTTTTCTTTTCTGCAGTCAGTAAACTTGGGCCAGCTGGGTGTGACGGAAGGAGGTGATGATTACTCAGAATGTCACTGGCAACATTTTATTTCGTTAATCACTTAGAGAAGACAATACAATTCCCAGCAATGACACAAGTTCTAAGAGAGCAAACACACATCCCTTTCTGGCTACTGTCTGGGTTCATCCAACTTCTCTAAGTTCATACAGTTTACCCCTTTCTTAAAGGCAACCAGACTCTCCATGCCAGCTCTCCAGTAGTTCTGGTTCCTTTCCCATTATTGGTGTTCTTCAGGCTGTAGAAGCCAGCTCAGAGTGTTGGCCTCAAGATATTTTATTAATAGAATCACTGGGACCATTGAAATCAGTTTTTCTGTAACATACTGTCACACAGTGTCTGTCATTGGAGAGCAATTCACTGATTCCTTTTAAGAGATCCTCAAGACTTCAGTTAAAAAAAGGGGGGGATTATTTTGTTAAAATAATACAGGCTGCCAGAACTGTTACCGTAACTACAAGGTATCATCGGAGAAAAATGTACAATGTCAAATACAGGGCAAGTTTGCTAAGGGCAATGAGTAACTTTCTGGGGGACAGGTGGGAACTGGTACCTCCCTACCATCTCTTTGCCTTCAATGCTGCTGCAGAAGATGGAGACGCATCAATAGATCTGCTTCAGTTGCTGGAAGGTGAGCCTGGTGTGAGTGAAGATAGCTGCTACAGCAAATGGTGACCTATTACAAGCAAGCTGAAAGAAACAGGTTTACTCTTCATTCAAAAGGAAATAGCATGGCCAATTTAAGCATAGGTGAAAGAGGAAGCAAGCATCTCCTGAATTCAGAGCACCTGGTTTTATTTCCCATTATTTACACACTCCTTGCCCTGTGCACTTTTGTTTGGGAAAGTAACTGATGGATACTGTGATACCTACCACCTGTGTCAGGAGCACACTTGCAGTTCAGACCCACTGATGATGGCAAGAAAAATTACGATTCTGGTACCAAGAGGAAAGCAACTCCAACTCATGGCAAAACTGAATATTGAGAAAACTTTTTTCCTTAAGAGGATGCATTTGGGTGCAGTCTCTGTAGCTCTTGCTTTCTGGGGATTGTGCTCATGACCTACACATCTGAGATACATATAGGAAACTCCCTCCCAATTCAGCAGGGAACCGTCTGGCACCTGCCATGTCTTCTGGAGAGACCGAAATTTCAGTTCTTCCTAAGAGGGGCCAAGTGCTTCAAAAGCTCTAGGCAAGGCCTGACTTTGCCCTCATTAGCTCAGACCGTAGTTTATTTTTCCTTGCTCTGTGGTTGCTGTCTAAATTTGGTTCTGCTTCATTACCCTTTTGCTCCTGGTCATCAAGACTCTGATTTCCTATTTTACCTTCCAAGAAAGTAAGTTTTGCTTCCTTTTTAACGAGGTACAAACACCATCGAATCTTTAAAGCATTACAGCTGTGAAACATCTCTAGTGTGGTTTCACTATGGCCATAGGAGCAATGGTCTTAGCAGTGATCCTGTGTGCTCCTTTAACGACTAGAGACCAGTCACAACTGATTTCAAAAAGTTGGTTTACTACAAAATTTCTCAGGCCATTCATCTAAGAAATTCACCTAAACCAGGCATGGTGGAACACGCCTTTAATCAGAGCACTTGGGAGGCAGAGGCAGGTGGATCTTTGAGAGCTCAAGGCCAGTCTGGTCTACAAAGTGGGTTCAGAACAGCCAGGGCTGTTACATAGAGAAACTCTCAAGATTAAAAAAAAATAGCTTAAGACATTCTAGCCAATATGCTGGTTTGGACATATGAGCTGATTAAAAAGAATTAATTCTTAAAATGAAATACTTAGGTGGAGTCTTAGGTGAAGTCATTCATCCCATGGCAGAGCATGGATTAAAAACATACAGTACACCTATCAAGTGACACAGTGCAAGTCAGTTAGCTTCTCTGGCCCTTCGATGTCAGAATGGGTTGACAAGCTAAGTGATACAACACCATTCTTTAGATGTTGACTACTTCAACACAACAGAGCAATGCCACTCTTTGGTGAGTTACACATCAGCTGACTTGCTAACTCTGGAGTTGATTCTTACCTTGTTGACGGATGTACCACTGAACTGCAAATGGAGACTATAGTGTTTTCAAATGCTGGTTTAGCTACTCAATTTAGTGAATCACATTTCCTTAGAAATCTGTCTTCTAAGTAAGATTAACACAGAGTATGTAAAACCTTAGGACTGAGTTTTGCTTGCAAACAGAACATGGTTTTCTTGGACAAATGGCAGCAAAATCGATCTAGAGGTCAACAAATAGTGTGTTTGTTGCCATGTTGTTCCCAAGCTAAAGCTTTGCTCGACTGCAGTCTTCTTTTCTTACCAGCTAGCCTCCAGTATCTTATCTCTGATGGGATAGTATGGTAATGAGTCAACACAGGAAAGCTGCACTTGTCCTCTCACCTGCATTTGGCAGAGGCTGCAGGCAGACCTAATGTTGATAATAACCACGAAACGTAACAGGCACAAGTGTACATATATAGTTTTCTTGTTTCTTTTGAAGTGCTGGTCACCAAATGTAGGGCCTTGTGCAGGCAAGGCAACTGCTTTACTTATTCCTGAGCTATATCTTCAGCCTTGAAACTTGTGTTCTATAAAACTGAAGGTTCTATATAACTGCAGTTGAGAAAAATTGACTGCATGTTTAAAAATAGCACTTGCAACACACACACACACAAAATAAAACTGGCAACAGATATGACAGACATCCTAATTTGACCACTAGGCATTGTACATATTCCAATGCTGTTACCCCATGAGTATGCCAATTAAAGAGAAAGTACTAAAAAATTTAACCAAAATTTTAATGTTACTGTGAATCTCAAATATTAAGGCTTTCTTTAACCACAAAATAGAATACGACCCCCAAGATTCCATCACAAAGGATAACTTCAAGGATGCTTCGTAGCATCTTTGTACTCTTCACTAGATGCTAGAAGCAGCCCAGCTGCTCACCAACTGTATAATCCCAATGTCTCCAGACACAGCTAAACTTCCAAACTACTAAGCAAACAGCAGATGCAAACCTACTTTCCAGCTCCTTTTACAGTTGTGCTTTTATCAGAATAAGTTTGTGTGTGTGCACTTTCTACTTTCTCTTCTCTTTGATTTTGGAAATAAGGCGTCAGGTAGTCTAAGTTGGTGCGGCACTCCTTATGTAGCAAGGGTAGAGCTGAACTGATCGTCCTGCCTTCACTTCCTAAGTGCTGGGAATCTTGACTTGTGGCATTCATATGGCTTGTTTTCTACTTTCTTTTCTTTTCTTCTCCTTTTTTTAAAATTCAGTAACTTTGGCCACGAATTTTTTAAAAACTTCATTTCTTCTCCTCTTCTTCCTCCCCCACCCCTTTTTTACATAGACCCTCCCAGAATTCAGGGCTTCACTCCTTGATAAAGGCTAACTTTGGAATACTATAGTACTTTATGGAGAAAGGTTTTTTGTTTTTTTTTTTTTTTTTTTTGCTTTTTGTTTTGTTTTTGATACAGGGTTTCTCTGTGTAGCCCTGGCCATCTGGAACTAACTCAGTAGATCAGACTGGCCTCCAACTCAGAGACTGGCCTGCCTCTGCCTCCTAAATGCAGGGATGAAAGGTATGTACCTCCCACCCCACCAGTTTTCTACTTTTTCAGTGCACAAAATAAGACACATCATGAAAACCCTTAAAAATTTCAATATCACAAAAATCCACACAATAATTCAACAAGCATTTATTAAACACCTACTGTATGCTCAGCACTGTACTAGGCACTAAGAGGGTGCAGTGATACAAATGTTACAGTTATTATCCCTGCCCTCAAGGAGCTTACAATTTAATTTTGGAAATAAATACAAATGTGAAACTACTATACATACCTCTAGAAATAATTACAGAGCATTAGTAACTAATACAGGTATTAGTAACTTGAAAGTTAACTGCTCAGGCAGCTCAGACTAAGGGAAGATCTTGATGTGAGGTGAACTCAATCAGGAGGTGCTCACTCAAAGACATACAGGAAGTGAGTTTAATGAGTGAACAGGAGTTACGGCCAAAGAGTAATCTAAGGGGGAAAACCATGAGAAAGGCACCGAGGCAAAGGTCTGTAAGACAAAAGTAGAGAGCTGGAGGACGCCTGAATGTGATGTACGAAGGTGAACAAGTTAGAGAGTGATGAAAGCCGAGGCAGATTCAGAATGGAGGGCAAAGTCATAGAACACTATCACTCTGGTGAGAATTATCTGCTGGGGGAGGAGTAAAACATGATACCATGAAAGTGGAGTTTGAGGATCATTTTTCAAGTGTTATATAAGCTGGATATTCTAAAAGGAAGTATGGAAACCTGAGCCCATGTGATATAGACCTAATTGGAAGACTGTAATGGTATAGTAGAAATAAAAAAAAAACCTAAGTGATAATGAAAATAAGCTCCAAGAAGAAAACAATTGAGATAAACAAGTTTCTAGACTTGGAGAGTGGAAGGCAGAAAAAGATGAAATGATAACTTCAAGGGTGAGATGAGAAATACAAAGGGCAGCAATTCTATTTAGGATACAGGGTTTATTGAAAAGAAATACAAATTGAAGGAGACTGGTGAATTTCAAATATCAGGTTGTGTAGGTACCTGAGGAAAATACCCTAAGCAGAGATGACATACAAAGTGGGAAATATGAAGTCAAATACAAAGCACAACAAAACAGATAAACAAAAAAAAAAAGAGACAGAAAAAGTGAGCAAAAGTATGATATGGGATTATTTTTGTATAAAGGAGAAAAAAAGACTAATAAAGAAAAGCCAGATATTAGAGAAAAATGACCCCCCAAAATGCCATAAAACAAAGAAAGGAAAACAGAATTCTTTAAGTATGGTTATTAGTCAAAGGTTCTCTAGAGAACAGAGCTATAGAATGAATACACACACACACACACACATATGGAGAGAATGGGATTTCATTAGTGGCTTATAAGCTATGGTCCAGCAATGGTTGTCTATCAACGGGAAGTCCAAGAATGGACCAGCTGTTTACTCCACCAGGATGGATATCTCAGCTGGTCTTCATTATACACCAGAATCCTGAAGAAGTAGGGTCTAACTCCAGTGAAGGAATGGACTTGCCAGCAAAAAGCAAGGAAGCAAGAGCAAAAGTTTCTTTCTTGCATATCCTCATAGAGGCTGCCATCAGAAGGTTTGGTGCAGATTAAAGGTGGATACTCCCACCTGAAAAGATCCAGATTAAAAGTGGGTCTTTCCACTTGAAATGATTTAAAATAAATCCCTGACATGTGTACCCAGCAATCTAGTTTCAGTTAATCCAGATGTAGTCAAGTTGACAGCCAAGAACAGCCATCACAAATCCACCCCTTGTCAACTTGACACACAATCATATCTCCTTACGTCATGCTTAATTTCCAAGTGAAAATAATAATCAGGTCATAATTATACCTAAGGTGATATAAATATCACACATATAATTGCAAATGTATTATATATTTAACAAGGTCATAATTACACCTACATGATATAACTATCCCTTGTACAACCACAAGCCCATTATAAATTTTAAAATAGATGGCAATGTCCCTTGAGGGACATTCTTTTGGTATCTAAAAACTTAAATATGGTAACTACAGATGTTCTCATGTTATGTTACTGATAAAGAAACTGAGGAATGAAACACAGAAATCTGAACAAACACATTCTTAAGAAAATATGACAGAAACAGTCATGTCAATTATAATCCTCATTTCTGCAACTGGTTCCATGACCACAGATGGTATTTAGAGCCACCTTTTTCTACTACTCATTCTGTAGTTCCTCAAAGCAGAAAAGGCAATGTTTAAGGGGCGGGAGTACATCTTCTGCTGAGGGCAGAGAGACTATTCCCTCAGGTGAGATAAGCCCTTGAGAACGGGAGGGTGGAATCAACAGGGTCTTCCCACACATCTCCACCCCACATTTCAGGATCCAATTCTTTACTATAATGCTCTAACCTGAACCGCTGATACCCTCTGAGGCTGGGACCTGATTTTTATTTTTTATTTTTTTGGTAATTCAGCCAACCTTAGAATGAGGGCTTCAGTTTGATTTTCCACAATTTGAGCTGTGGCTGCTGAAGAGAAGATTCTCTTCCAGTGCACAGGCACTTACAAACCTCTAGACTGTTTATGTACATCCAGAGTCAGCCAGTTTTATCACTGAGCACATTATTGTTCTTCACCATATTTTGATATGCTAGAAGCTGGTTAATTCTATCAAGGAGTTCATTCTTTTCCTTTGTCAATTTATCTAGAGATGCTGGGAGCAATGAACCACTACCACCATTTTCCTTATTTTTCTACAAATTGTCAAAAGTTTTATATACAGAGTCACCAAATCTCTTACCTCCCACAACTGGTGAATCAGGACAATCAAATGCACTTGTCTTTTAAGTCTGTAAAATAGTTCACACTATGGGCTTTTAATAAACCCCAAGTTTCTGAGAGGAAAGCCTATGCCAGATACTTAAAAAATTTTATCCTTATACTTCTATTGCTCTAGAATCACTTCTGGTACAAAATTCTGTATTAGTCACGGTTCTCTAGTAGAATAGAACTAATAGAATGAATACACACACACACACACATATAAAAAGGAATTATTAGAATGGCTTACCCGCTGTGGTCTAGCTAGTTCAACAATGGCTACCTACCAACAAAAGACCCAAGAATCCAGTAATACTCAAAATGACAACCAAGATTAGCCATCACGTATGGGAAAATTCAACATTATGAATATAAAAGTGATTAAGGAAGATAACAACAATATACAGCCTTAATTTACACACTGGTCATTCTACATTCATTTTAGTGGAATGTTGACTATGACAGCCAGTAAGGAAATGTTTTTAAGAGCTGAGGCAGAAATTGGTTAAAATGAGTAACATATTTGAAAAATCAAGGAAAACACAAGACACACAAAATGGTGATTGGAAATGGGCAAGAAGCTTGAAGGTTTTCTCTGTAGGTTATGGATAAACTTACTGCTACCATCTTAACTGCCCATCTGCCCAATCTGGAATCTACTCACTTCTTTCTCCCTTTGGCAGTCTACAGAGAAATGTTACTGTTTTAGCCTCCTAGTTACTCCTTTATGCATAGCCTATTAACAAAATTTACCTTTTTTTATACTGAAAATCAAGACTATCAACGTCTAAAGATGTTCTTTCCCCAAATAGTATTTTAAGCCAATTTCCCAATAATTGCAATGGATCCATACTAAACTATTGTCCACTGTCTACCTAGTATCTCTTATGACCAGAAGTACATGGTTTCATTTGGCAGGCCAGAGTTTAGTCAGTGTTGGTAGCGTAGCACAGTAGCCATGACAGGCTCTAGCACCAGGCTGTATGGGTTAAAATCTTATCATTTGCTGGCTATGTGATGTTGGCTAGTTCTCTAAGCTCTTATTTTTATTGTTTATAAATGGGGTATGTAGTGATACTAGCTTTTAAGTGGATAAATGTTTAACTTAGGGTTTGGCTCACAATAATTGTTCAAAACAAAACAAAAAATGTCAGCTATCACTCTAGAGAAGCAGAAACAAGAGCAAGATTATACTGGCCCATTTTGGAATCAATCACCACATTCTTGAATACCTATCTGGTCTCATGGAGAAATTCTTTGAAACCTCAGAGGTTTCTCCCAGTGGTAGGTTGATGGCAAGTGTGTTAGGGAAGAACCACTCTACCATGCCAGATCCTAAGATGAGCAGCTGAGGACGGTAGAAGAAAGTACTGGTAGACAATTCATTTCAGATTGAAAGAAAAAGTTGACTCTATGGGATAAAAGCCTAATGAATGCCACGGGTAGTTGACACCTCTAGATAATGGAATATGGATTAATTAATGCTTGATGAATTCAAGACTAAAATGACTTCTATGTTCTTCTTCAAAGACTCCAATCTTTTCCATTACCATATGCTATAACATTTGGCCTTTTCTATACATGTGCTTTGATAGTTCATTAAAATTTTATTATTTGTAATTATGTATATGTCTATGTGTACCTGTGTGTAGGGGCCTGTGTAGGCCAGATATGTTGGATCCTCCTGGAGCTGGAGTTACAGGAAGTTACAAGCCATGCAACATGGGTGCTAGGAACGGAACTCAATGGTTCTCTGCAAGAACAGTCCACAGTCTCAACCACTAAGCCATTTTCCAGTCCCAAATTACATTTTTGGGTTCTTTTGAGACTGGCCTCACTATATTCAAGGCTGGCTTTGAACTTGCTATATAGACTTGGCTGGCCCATGAGTGCTATGACTAAAGGTGTGCTCACCAATAATGGATTCAATAACCCATTTTTAAATGATAACCTTTTTCATATTCATGCCAGTGTAATATTAATCTTTTCAATCATATTATTTTCTTCCAGTTGCTGAGTAGCTCTTAGCAGTCTGAGACTGAAATGATCTGTACACATTACTCTGGATACAAATGCTAAAGGGCAATAATTGGAAACAAGGCAGGTACTCACGCATATATGCACACACGCAGACTTCTGGCTTCACTGACAATGTACTCATTCTATGTAACGTTTGCACACAAGGTAGCACTGACCTACATAGAAATCCTGTCATCTAGAGACGGTAAGGCACAACTCAAGCAATTGGGGCAGGAGAGGTGGCTCAGTGGTTTAGAGTTTTAGAGAAGTGTTAGGAATGATAATCTATATTAAACTGGAAGGAAGCAAACAGAAAGGAGGGTAAGAAAATAAAGAATAATGAAAAGGACTGGTCTCAGAGAGTTAGCCAAAAAACTAAGATGATCCTTTTTAGGACAGTCACAATGTTAAATTGTTTTCCTGGAGATTTCATCAGAACCTACTCAGAACCTGTCTTCTAAGTAAGATTAATGGAATAATTTTAAGTGTGAGGATTAAAGTTAAAGCAAAAGTTATTCAGCTTCAAGCTCACTAATCAAATGGCCAAACATGAAATATAATTAATAGTAACAGATGGTTTTCTTGCTCTTCATTAAATGAGAATTCTAAGAATGTCCCCACTATCTGGAGGACTAGCAGCACTACTAGAATAAGTAAGAAGTATACTTACTCCTCTGAAAGGACACTACATTTTAGGTGCACAAGATCTGATGTGTTATTTTAAACCGGTCTCATTACTTTACACAATATCCTATGTTATGCTGAAAGTTTTAGAGGTGAAATACAGGGCCTGGTGAGAATGAGTGTAATAGTCTATCTTTGTTGTTAGATGACTGAGGGAGTGTGCCAGAATTCAGAATAAGAAATCAGAGATAAGGTATTTGATAGATTACCACTGTGGATACTGAAGATATGCAAATGGAAGGAAACAGATAGATGATAATGACGGAGCTGCAGAGGCCATCTGAGAAGGTCAGTCCAGGCTGACCGTGTACTCAGGGAGTTTACATAGACAGGAACCTGAGAGCTGTACTGTAATGGGCCAAAAGGAAGGATGTACATTCTTTGTAAGAATTTTTAATGTCTTTTGCTAGCACCTCTGTTTCCTATTTGGTGCCAAAGCTTTGATAGTGCAAATATGTTTTGAACCACAGTGTACAGTGGGAAGGTGAAGGAGAGTCAGAAGTCATCCTGAGGTACACTCTGTCCATGCTCAAGAGTAGCCAGGCTGAGTCTCCACTCACCTCTTTCTTGGCATCACTCCCACCATCATCACTAATGCAGCCACTTCCTTTGTTGACACAGGTACTGAGACTGGGGGTGGTGAAGGATGTGAGCTCGGGGATTCAATGGAAGTCAGTAAAGGTGCTAAATGAAGAAAAATGCTACAGTGCTGTTAAAAATATAGCATTGAATTTGTAGAGGATTATGGGTTTATATCATCTAAGAGTACTAGAATAATACGCTAAATGTTCAACCATTTCCCTCTAACTAGGGTATTAGAAAGCTAAATACAAATCTTAGTCTCATTGAGGTTGCCTTGGACTCAAGCGGCTTCTCAGATTAGGATTTACTAGGGCATCTTCAGAGGGGGATGGCAGAAAAGGACCACAGAAATGGGAAGAAGAGAAGCTTAGAGGAGTGGTCCCTCTCAAACTTACAGCTACTCTTGGGAAAGACAAAATATAGTGTTTCAAGTCACAGTAAGCAATCTCCTGTTATTTTAAAGTTCTGAAGAATATATAAAGCTGCCGGGGCTCTGCTTCACCAGATGCCTCCAAAGACAGTCAAGCCAATCAATCTCTACCGGGGACTGTGCTCAAACTACTGAAGTGCTATTCTTTTTTTTTTTTTTTTTTTTTTTTTTGATTTTTCGAGACAGGGTTTCTCCGTAGCTTTTTGGTTCCTGTCATGGAACTAGCTTTTGTAGTACAGGCTGGCCTCGAACTCACAGAGATCCGCCTGCCTCTGCCTCCCGAGTGCTGGGATTAAAGGCGTGCGCCACCACCGCCCGGCTCTGAAGTGCTATTCTTAACTTTGTCATCACACCAGATTCTGCCCTTCTCACTAGCCTTCTCCACTACCACATGGTTTCTCTAATAATGAATAATGCTCAGAAAACAACCAAAGCTTTTCCTAAACTCCTGTGGTTTCAGGCTTTTCTCCAGTGTGGATTCTCTGATGTCGAATGAGGCTTGATCTCTGAATAAAGGCTTTCCCACACTCACTGCATTGATAGGGCTTCTCCCCTGTGTGTATTCTCAGATGCTGAATGAGACCAGTGTTCCCATTGAAAGCTTTCCCACATTCTTTACACTTGTAGGGTCTTTCTCCAGTATGGATTCTCTGATGTTCAATCAGGCCTGATTTCTGACTGAAGGCCCTCCCGCACTCATTGCATTTGTAAGGTTTCTCCCCAGTGTGGCTTCTTTGATGGCCAATAAGATGGGAGCTGCGTCTGAATGTTTTCCCACACTCATCACACTCATAGGGTTTCTCCCCAGTGTGGATTCTCTGGTGTCCAATGAGGTGTGAACTATGACTGAAAGCTTTTCCACATTCATTACATTCATACGGTCTCTCCCCACTGTGGATTCTCTGGTGCAAAATAAGGCCTGCGCTCTGACTAAAGGCCTTACCACACTGATTACACTGATAGGGCTTCTCCCCGGTGTGGATTCTCTGGTGCAGGATCAGGCCTGTGTTCTGACTGAAGGCCTTACCACATTCTTTACAGTGATAGCGCTTCACTTTGTTGTGGATGTCCTGATGGGAAAGAAGGGCTGACCTATAGCTGAAGGCTTTACTGCACACATTACATTGATAGGGTTTCTCTCCAGTGTGGATTCTCCAGTGTCGAACAAGGCCTGAGTTCTGAGCAAAGCTTTTCCCACATTCATCACATTTATGCCGTCTCTCTTGTGTGGGATTTCCCTGCTGCCTCTCTAATCTGTCTTGGGTTTCTCCGTGCGCAAGACCCACGATAACATCCCCGTTGCACTTGGCAGCTGTTTGTCCATGTGGCTGGATTCCGGTTGATATTACCTGTTTTGAAAAGAATTCCTTGTTCTCACTCCTGGTCTCACCATCTGAAATAAACACATAGTAAGCAATCATTCTCAAAGTCACTTCCTACTTTCTATACAGAAGGGGGAAGTGAAGTTGTAATGGAAGCTACAAGCAAATACAAGCTTCTCTATTCAAAACAGGGAGAGATACATGCAAGTTGATCAAGTAAAAGTACCAAATGCCAAGTGGGAAAGATATGTCAGGAAAAAAGGGTTTTCTGATATATGAGTAGTGTTGGAAGGGAGTAACTGAGAAGTGTAAGTTGGGGAGTAGGAAGAGATAAAGAACTCTTCTAAGATGTACTGAGTGGGACAGAATGCACCAAACAGTCCTGAAAAGTGTAGAAGTACAACTGGCTCATATGACAGAAACACTCTAATATCCACTATCATGATGGTCCAAGGGGACCTGAAGAAAGGTGTGAATGCAGGGAGTACTACAAACATGCCACTTTCTAACTGGCAAGAAGAACAGTCTTCACTACATAGATACAAACTGTAAGGACTTCTGGGTTGGAGAATAAAATGCTTAATTTCATATCTCAGGAATCTCAAATACCCATTTCTTAAATTCTGAGTTTCTTTTCTTTGCAATTCATTAAAAAATTTAAAGCAAATTTATATCTATGCATGTCACACGTGTAAGGTATCTGCAGAGCCTAGAAGAAGGCATCATAGCCTCCAGAGTTGGAGTTCCTGGTGGTTATATGGTACCTGATGTGGATGCTGGGAAAAGAACTCCAGTCCTCCGGAAGAGCAGGAAGCACTCTTAACCACTGAGCCATCTCTACAGCCCTAAATCCTGAATTTAAGTTCAACTAAGTCCTCCAGAAACCTTATAAAGCTACCAGAAACACAGCAAAGAGAAAGTTCTTAAATTATAATAACTACAGCTCTCCTTACCCAGGGAGAACATGTTTCTGTATTTCTCGGGCCTGTTATCTCTATTCAGATCCTTCTGTGATGGATCAAGAAGCCACTCTTCTCGAATAAGAGACACAGCCATGTCTTCAATCTTTTCCAAAGTCTGAAACAAAAGAAGACCCTCATTTGGGGCCTAGAAAGGTTCCATAGCTCAAAACCAGTGTTTGCGATAACTACAGTGTTAGGAGAGGTGAAGAAGCAGGAGTGTGCTAAGCAAAGGGATGTGAACAGCTGGGAGGAAGAGGAAAGTGCACTGGATTTATTGCGGAAACTCAAAGGCTAGTTTGTTACTAAGTAAAAAGGTTTCAGAGGAAGTTCTTAAACAGGCACCACTACATTTAGATATGGCATTTGCCACAACATTGTCAGAGATATGGGCTTTTAGTGAGAAGGAGCACAACTCACCTGAAACCCTGCAGTGAGCAGTCTAGCTGTCACCTCCTGATCTCCAGAACTTCTTTTCTGGGAAGGAGTACGACTCTGAGAAGCAGACATGGCTGAGAGGAGAAAGGAGCTATAAATTGACTAGTCTTGTTGTATGGTTGTGGGAGCCAGCATTCACTTATCCAAAATTACTTTTATTTCAGAATACATATGCCAAGGATTTTGCACATAAAGTGCCGACATCTTGGACTCTGACCCATATTCATGGATGTCCACAGAACATCTGTACTTTAATGTACCTGAACTTATATATTTAAATAAACAAAGTATACTGATTTCCTAACAGGAGCTGCTTTCTAATTTATTCTCTATCCAAAGTACTATCTCTGTATAGCATTCCTTCAGAACCCGAAATCCTAGGAAACTGAACATGGGAACCAATCAAACTGTTATCTTTCTAGTAACTGCTGTGGCCGCAGTGACTACTTCTCATGGATAGTGAACATCTTATCACCAAAAACAACCTCATAATTAAGCAAAACATGTTTTGAAAAACAAGATTTAGGACTTCAGATTAAGAATTATATAATTAACAAAAATGAAGTATTTCTGTGCTACTTCTTAGAAACATTAAAAATTCTTAGCCTATTGACTAAGTTAAAGTGCAGGAATATTAAAAATTCACTTATATGCTGGGGTGGCAAATGCCTATAGTCACAGCAGGAGGACCATCACAAGTTTGAGGCCAGGCTTATCTACATAGTGAGTTCTAGGCTAGGCAAGACTACAGAGATCCTGTTTCAAAAAGCAAAAAAAAAAAAAAAAAAAAAAAAAAAAAAAAATTCACTTATAGAAAACAAAGCATTATAAATCCATACATAGGGAAAAACACATAAACATACCAAAACACCCTACAAAGATGAATAGCCTAGAATAGGCTGTTCTGTATAAAATAGGGCAATTCTCAATATACAACAGAAAAATGTCACCCCTCTCCCCCAAACAAAAACAAGACAAACAAACAAACAGAAACAAACCAGGAAAACCAGATTTAAGGGGCATCATCTGGTCAAATATAATTTAAGTACAGTTAACACAAAGTTTCTTGAACAAAGAATTTATATGTCCATGGGTAAATAATAATAATAATAAAATGGAAGGGTTGAGGACATAGCTCAATTAGAAGAGTGCTTGCCTTGGATGATTAAAGCCCTGGGTTAGTACTGAGCACTGCCCAAAACAACACAGACACACCCACCCTCCACACACACTCAGGACTGGTATGATGGCTCAGTGGTAAAGTGCTTGCTATGGAAGTAAGAGGACAGAAGTTCAGAATCCCATCACCTACATAAAAGCCTCATGCTTTGAGTCTCAGTGTTAGGGGCTGGAAGAGAACAAGGACAGGCAGATCTTTAGAACCTGCAGGTCAGGTAGTCTAGCTGAAATGGTAGACCTAATGTTTAGGGAAAGATTTCATCTCAAAAAATAAGGTGGAGGGGCCAAGAGGAGCTTGGAGGGTAAAAGTGCTTCCTATATAATTCTGAGGACTCAAGTTCAATTCTTGGAATCCATGGTGGATGGACAGAAGCAGCTCTTGAAGAAAGTTGTTCTCTGACCTCCAGCTGTATGTCTAGGTATATACACTACTACTACTACTACTAATAGTAACAACAACAATAATAATAGTAAGGTAGGGAGAATTAGCCTAGCAAGATTAATCTTAAGTCATCAAAGATAACATCACAATAGGTCAAATTTCTGAAATGTTCTTTCTAAATATACACAAGTAGAACCTAAATATGAGACAATACCAAACAAGCCTAATCTGCAGCCATTCCAATTCTAATCTATGTTCTTTAAAACTGGTAAGATCGTGAAAAGACTAAGAAATCATGCCCAAAATGTGTAATTAACGGAGACTGAAGAGATTTATGACTAAATGCACTGTGGTCATAGGGTGGACCCTGGACCAGAAAAGACATTGAGACAACTGGAACGTGAGTATGAGATGAGGACTGGATCAGTACCACTGCTGCACCATAGTTCCTAGCTATGTCATCCTACTGTGGTCATCAAAATGCTCTCATTAAAAGAAAGGCATATTGAAGTAACTGTAAATAAAATGTTATGATACTAGAAAAATCTAAATAAAATGTCTGCTGTACACGTACTGGGGTAACAAAGTTCTTTTTTCTTTGCTCATGTCCTCTGGGCATGCCATGGCCATTGCCCTCCTGAACTCTTAGCCGCTGTGGCTATATGCATAAGACCTGCAAAAGACTGGGCCCATTAACAGAGTGGGGAAAGGATCATACATTCCCTCCCCCATTCCCATATAGGCAATTAAATGGTGCTAAGAGATTTCTCTAGTGGTATGGTGGCTCCTAAGCTACCTACGTTTCTATTAAAAAAAATCCTTTATCCAACTCCTAATTAAACTCATTGGCTCACAAGTTAGTCTTCAAAAAACTTGTTTCTTTGGTGTGTCCTTGGTACCCCATCTGGGGTGAACAGTTGTTTATGCCCACAGGAAAAGTCCACATACTACTTCTATAAACATTCAAAACCAGAAGATGGAAACTACTCAAACACTGATGCCACTTCCTGACTGAGACAGGTACCCCAAACATAAGTCTCTTTCCTTTCCACTTTCCTCACCCTTAGAAGTGAAATCTGGCCTCTCTCCTCTGTCCTGTGGCTTCTGGGGCACTGGAGGTTTATGTTTGGTTGCCATGGGTCGGAACTGAGTACTTGGAGGTTCTGGTGCAGATTCTGAAGGTACGACCTCCTCCCAGAGAACTCTGTGCCCATGTGTACGAGCTGAGACCTAGAAACAATGGGACAGCTGAGTTATGAAGAATTCCTTTGAGAAAGGAAGTGAAGGTAGTAGTAGAACCAATACTCATATTAGGAAAAGCAAGCAGTATAATTGCATTTACTTCTTAGGGCAACAAACACCACATTAGCACAAAAAGAAGGGATTTGTTCTGTTCAGTACCAAAAAAAAGATTTCTGTTGTTGTTTCTCTATTACATCTAGCACCAATATTTGTACTTCAACTCTAGGACAGAGAACGTTTAACAGAGAAAACTAAAACAGGGCCATACAATACTGACACACTCTCTGACAAGGAACTAGGAAGCCTGTATTCTAGTAAGCAGTCATCTCTAATTATGTAGGCAAAGCTAGCTGACACAGAAAATAGTTTAGCAAGCTGGGCTTTACTTGATTTGTACTAAGGACCCTCCGCCCACAATGCACCTAGCACCTGTTAGCAACCTAGGACTCACACCTGCATTAAGCTGTGCCCACACCTTACTCTGAACAATGAAATAAATTTCTCCTTTTCTTAACAACCGTGAGACCTAGACAGCTTGTACTCAGTCATAGTCCCGTTATATCTGGTAAGGAAGGTAAGGGGGCCAAGCAGACCCAGGCTGACGTTGGGTACATGAGCAGTAAGGCAAACTGTCCTTTGAGAAAACAAAAAAACATCCTCATCATGCCTGCTGGCAAACTCTTTTTACTCTCAAACTTCAGAAAAAGAAGCTCCAAATAAAAGTGGCCTAGCACTATAGTTCTTTTTTTGTACTCTTGTTCTGTCATTGAGAAAAGTTTCCTTCCTACTTGTACAATTTGTGTGGGTCTTTAACTCCTTGAATAGGAGGTAAAAAATGTGGAAACACTTGACCCAAACCCTGACCAGAAGAAAATTAATTTAAGCTCCTTGTGTATCATGGTCCCATTAAGCAAGCAAGGGAAATCTTATGAGGGAAAAAAATGGTTTCTATCCTTTACAAAACTACAACTGTAATACATAGTGCTTTAAATAATATCCATTCGCATTCAACAGAAACCAATGCATAGAATTTATTCCTCAATGTGAAGCCAGTGTGTGGTGATACTTTGTTTGTGCTTTAATAAAGCTTGCCTGAACATCAGAGGGTGGAGCTAGCCACCAGTTAACCATAGAGGCCAGGCAGTACACCTTTAATCCCTGCACTGTGGAGGTGGAAGCAGGAAGATCAGGAGTTCAAGGCCCCACTGGGTTGGTTACAGGAGATTTAACCAGTCTAAAAGAAAAACAGAGCTCACACCTTTGATCCCAACACTTGGGATCTCACGCCTTTAATCCTAGCACTAGGGGGGTGGAGACAGGAAATGATATGGCTGGGCAGAGAGGAATATAAGAAGGCAGGAGACAGGAGCTCAGCCCCTTCAGTCTGAGGATTTGGTGGAGGTAAGAAGTCTCTCTGGTGGCTGGCTCCTTTATTTCTCTGATCTTTCAGCATTTACCTCAATATCTGGTTCCAGGTTTGTATTATTAAGACCAATAAGAATTTATCTACACCAAAGTCTTTCCACTCAGCTTCCAGGAATTCAGTCCCAGCATGCACAGCTACTTACTGGTTGTCCTAGGATATTAATCTGCCTTTGCAAGTCCTCCAACAGGGTCACTACCTCCTCTCCATTTTCTAACTGGTGTTCCTTCACCAGAGTCTGCAGCTCCCCTGGCAGGATGGTCAGGAACTGCTCCAGCACCAGCAGCTCCAGGATCTGCTCCTTGCTGTTCAAGTCTGGCCGCAGCCACTGATGGCAAAGTGCTCGTAGCTGGATCAGAGCTTCCCGGGGTCCTAGAGTCTCCTGGTAGCATAGCTGCCTGAAACGTAGGCGAAACAGTTCTTGGCCAGCAGTATTATTTTCATGCATGCTAGATTCCTCATCCCAACCATGATCCTCCTCTATCTTGACAATTACAAGATCCTCTTCAGGAGTCTGGTCTGGTGGAGATGGGGCCGAAGAAGGCTTTCTTGATTCTGCAGCCATTTAGGGCCAGAGAAGCTTAAAAGGCTCCTTTCCTCTACCTTCTGAATCTTCTTAAGTCTTCCGAGGACCTCCAGGGTACTTCTTTCAGAACAGAAAATGATAAATATGTTAATGTAAGGCAAAAGTCATAGTAAATTACCAAGATACTTCAACAAGCTCCCCTAAACAATCAGCCACACCAAACCTACCCAGGGTACAAACCCTTCCTTCCAGTTTCCTGTTTAGGGTTGTTGGGGATGGAAACTCAGCCTAACTGAAATTCTGCATTTATTAGCAGGTAAGTCTCAGTACCTCACTAAGCTCCGCGTAGCACCTTGTACACCTCCCACTCTCAACTGGATTTTGTACTTAAGCTCTCAGCCTTGAGCTCATTCTCAACAGATGAGGTCATTTCTCTATCCTCTACTTCAAGAAGCCGTCTAACCCTTTCCTCCTTACTACCTAAGATTCTGCATCCTACACGGCTCCCTATCTTCCCTCCAGTCTCAGGGCTAACTCTTGAACTTCTCCTCTTACTCCTAAAAATCTACTTGGAGCAGTGGATCTGCAAAGAGCCAGGATGTCTTATCAACATCTACAATGCCCAAACCTAAGCCCACACACCAATGACCTACCAGAATCTTTCAGAATAAAATATAGTAGTGTTTGAGTTTGACAACTTTCACTTAGGAGAAGACACCTGATATTAATCAATGTTGTGTCTGTTTATTCTTATACAAATACATATTTATCTACTCCCCACCAGGTGAGTTGTTTCTTGAGCGGATTAGGAATAAAACCACTATGATTATGTGCACACAAGTTCTTGTCTGAACAGTTTTTAATTTTGTGAGGTAAAACCCAAAAGAATTGCTGAGTTTTAAGTGTAGTATCTAAAAAATTGCTGAACTGTTTTTCAAAGTGGCTGCAATATTTTGTATTCCATTAGCGCTTGACATCATATCTTAAAAATTTAAATAATAGGTATATAGTAATGTGTCATAGTTCTAGCTTGTTTTCTAATGAACAATGTTGAACACACATATTTTAGTGAAGTATCAATTTAAAAATTTTGGCTTATCTTCCTTTTTTGTCAGTCTCAATCAAAGAACATAGAACTTGTGATTTTCCCATCTCCGCTTTCCAAGTGCTGTGACTGCAGGCGTGCACCACCATGTTCAGTTTTATTATTTAACTTATTTAGACTGTTGAGATCTTATCATGTAGCCTGGTCTAGTCTGGAACATGTGTGGCCCAGGATGATCTTTAAATTGTGATCGTCTTGCCTCCATCTCTCAAGTACTGGGATTATATGCACGTGTCATCATGCTTTGCCCAGTATTATTTTGTAATTGAGGTTTTATATTGTTTGTGTGTTTAAGATTTGAGAACTCCTTATATATTCAGGATATAAGAGATGCACGATTTACAAATACTGACTCACTTCTGTTTTATTTTCCTTTCCCTCTACACAGACTACTTTTCTTATAGTTGCACATTACTGGTTGCAAAAAGGTTTTGCTCTCTTCATTTCATAAACCTCATGAAAATCTTATCTTACTGAAAAAATTAAAGAATATCAGAGGGATAAATTCACAACACAACACAACACAGAACTGTCTAGATTTGCTGTAAGAGCGAAGGTTACAGCTAGAACTCCAGGCCCAAAGAGCTCACTTGGATGGTTCTGTTTCTTTGTGGGGTATATGTACATTAATGGTCTCTGTACTTGTGTAGACACCACCCTTGCTAAGGCTGCAGTGGTGACGCCTCCTTGACTTTGGTTATACTTCTCTTTCATTTGTGCTCTACAACGCCACTAGCTCTGTCTTCAAAACAGATGCCCTAGGTAATACCTATGAACGCAACCACATCTGCAGATAGCAGGTAGATAGAATCAAATTCTCATGAAGTTACAACTGGCATAAGATGGGTCCTTAATTCAGCATGACTGGTCTGTTAGAGACAAAGGGGTCTGCAGGACAGCTCAGGAGGTAAAGGCACCTGCTGCCAAGCCTGACAGCCTGGATTTCGATTCCCAGGCTCCACAGAGTGGAGGGAGGGGACTGACTCCTGCAAGTTGTCCTCTGATCTCCACTAGGGCACTGTGTCATGAGTGGACCTTCTTTGTCCTCCCCAAACAATATATTACTCTATACCTCAGGCTGGTTTCACACTGGTGATTCTCCAACTTCAGTCTCCTGAGTACTGCATGCAATTACAGACGTGCATCAATATACATTCTTTTTAATGACTAATATTAATCTTTTAAAAATCTCTTCCTATCTAATAATTATGTGTATAAAAATTGCAGTGTTGGTAAGCACATATAAACACCGCTCCTTATATATGATCCTTAAAGAACATCCGGTCAGGCTTATTGGCTGATTAATGTAAATGTAATAATCTTCTTCTCGATCTAAAATGTCAACTTCAACAATCATTGCTTTTTACCAGATGTAGAAGATGTATTTTCCCCTTTGGATTAAGTTTAACTTTGAGTGCAAACCAGGAAAAGACACAAGGAAAAGTAAATGAGACAAACACTGTGCTTTGTAGTTATCTCAAATTGCATTCACTGAATATTTTTCTTTCAGATATTCCTAAAGTTATTTCAATACAGGCTTAAGCATGGAGGTTAGGAGAAATGACACTCAGGAGGGGGCCAGGCACACAACTGTGGGCGTGAGCTCCTCAGAGGTGTTGCTTTGAAGAATGCATTTAAGATTTACCACATTCTTATAGTTAACCACAAGAGGAACTCAAAGCGTGCACATTCGCTAAAAGAATGACTGCCACATAACTACGCTTCAGAGAATTTTTCAGAGAGAAGTGTGTTGTCAAGTGGTGGTCAACATCTTACATGTCTCACAGAGATTACTCATGGCTGACCTGAGAATCGGAAATGGGACCCCATGGAGTTTTCAAGTACCTATTTCAGTTAGCTTTAATAAATTAAGTAGGCAAAGTATTCTGAATTCGGTTTAATTTTGTTAACCCGGAATTACTGAGAGCATATCTTTTGCACAGAACTGTCTAGCCATCACATCAACCATTTCCTGTGCAGAAAAAAAAAAAGGAGTAACAACAACAACAAAAAAATATCAGAGGTTTCCATGAGTAGCAGAGACTTAAAAAAAAAGTATCTTTAAAAAATGAATTCTGATATCGAAAGGCAAAATCGCTTGAGTAAGAACAGCTGATACACGGGCCGGCATTACAAGTAAGAGCGACTGCAAAGTAACACAGGGAGACTGGCGGTGAATAGAGGGGTCCCGTAGGAAGTTGGGGCCGGTGCCGGCCTGCTGGGCTGGCTCAGGCCCTCCACCGACCCGCTCCCCGCGCTCCAGCCTCCGCAGCCCGCGCACCCCTGCTCGGCCGAGCGCACTCACCAGGAGCTCCGCACGCTGCCCGAGGGCGGGAGGCGGCACAGGGCGGACCGGGAAGTGCGCGCGCGAGGAGACGCGACGGACGCCGAAGCCGGGTAGGACCCCTCCAGTCGCTAACTTCCAAAGCCTCGGAGCCGCAGAATCGGCCAGCATGCATCTTGCCCCACAGCCACTTCCGGAAGCTCTCTAGGCAGCCCGGAGGTCTGACAGCTCTATGGTCGGCCCGCTTAGGGACGGAGCGCCGCGCCTTCTGGCTGTCAGCGGCTCCAGGTGGATGTCTATGCTGCTGCTGGGGATTGTGGACATCCTTAGGAATGCCATACCTTTATGTCACCCAAGCTTTTTGCCTGGCCAGCTTTGGGCTTCAGTTGGCAAGGGTGAGGGTTAGGTGGCCAGTCGCAGATCTCAGCAGGGCTCAGGAGGGAGCTTAATATGCCTAAAGAATTTCTCTTTATTCCTCTTAGATAACCTGTGCTTTCTGTTAATGCTTCATGAATTACTCCAGATTTCCAACATACACTTCAGATTGAGGAATTTAACCCTTTACAGTACCCGGGAAGAGTAGCACATCTTACATTATACAGTTCCAACTAACCACGGCTTTTTCTTTGACTGGGATGTGTGGTCAGCCTCCCAACACTTGATGCTTCATCACTGGAAGCAACAAAAGTTCCACAAAATAACTACAACCATCTCTTAAGCTCTAAAGAGGATATTTAGGCTATTAGTAATGGTGGGAAACAGTGAACACTGCTTTACCTTTTAGTTTCGAAGATGACTTTTAATTTTAAGTTGTCAAAACAGAGCTGGTGGGTCTCAATTCTTATCTGAGGGGGGGGGGGGGTAGGAGGAGCGCGTCCGAGGAATTTCGAACGTCTTACCTAGCGTTGGATATTGAACGGCCAAGTGAAAACCTAGACCAGATGGTCGAAGTCATGTTCAAACAGGAATCCTCAAGCTTGGGTCACAAGTGCACAGTGAAAAGGCTTGTCTTTTTAAAGACAGAGTCTCTTTGTAGTCCTAGTTGGCCTCAAATTCGGGACAAATCTCCTGCCTTCCCTTCCTAAGTGTTGGGATTATAAACATAAGCCAACACACCAGCTTAAAGCCATCTTTGGGAACAGCTGATTCTTCTTTCAAAACTGAACTAAATTAGAAACGAGGGACAATTTTGCTCATATTCTTTGGTTAAAGTTTTTAAAATGATGGAAAATTTTGCCCACTTTAAGAACACCTGCGGACTGACTCTAAGGGAGATTCTGACCACTAATTAGGCCTGAGCATTAAGAAACTTTTGGTACTTTTACCTTTTTAGTAGAGTTTCTTTACTATATGAATTCTCTGATGTCTAACAAGAGCTGAACATACACATGGGTCTTGCACACTCACTGTGCCCACAGGGTTTCCAGCTGTGTGGATTCTTTGACATTGAATAGTACCTTTGGGTTCACTGAGCTCTTTCCCCCTCTCTCTACATTTATAGGGATTCACTCCATGTACTCTATAATGTCCAACAAGACGTGAGAGTTGAAGGGTTTTTCATATTTATTATACTTATAGGACTTCTCCCCAGTGTGAGTTCTCCTCTGAGTTAAGTTTTCATCACATCCTCTGCATTTGCATGGTCTTTTTTTCCCTCTGTCACCATTTTAATCACCTTCCACTTTCAAAAGCATCTTTGGATTCAGAGCACTGAGAGACCTTTGCTAAGTCTGTTGATAACCCCAAGGAATTCTATATCTGTGGGCATATCTTCCTTTTGGGATGACTCTGGTTTTATCACCAGTAACAGAGTACATAAACAGATCCTCTTCTAGGTTTGAGAAATAAAAGTTAATGGAAAAAATGTATAAATATAATATAATAAAAAGTAATATATACTGTTACATATTTGGTACTATTTTGGTTTGGATAATATTTTAGTATTCTGTCTCAATATAGAAAAGAAATACCAAAAAAACTTGAAAGGGAAATAGCAGCAGGAAAATTTGAGAATTTGTTGAGAGGAAAAAGCAAAAATGTGGATCAAAGGATTATCTAGCAATGCTACACTGTGGGAAATGGAGAGAAACGCCAAGAATATGGAGGGACAGCCAGGCCAGATGCTAAGACAGAGAGACCTCTGCACAGAGAATAACGGGGGACAGAAAGATCAAAGGATAATGAAGCAAACTGTAGAAGAAAAGATAAAGACATAGAGTGTCTTTAATGTTTTTCAGAATTGATCATTATTTTGATTTTATAATTTATAATACTAAGAATGCGACTTTGCAAAAGCAAATAGCACAAAATATGACGAGTATGGCTGGGGCCATTTCAGAAATTATTGGGAATTCTGTCTTTATCAGAAGTCAAAATTCATTTAATGAACTTGTTTTTCTTTTTGGACACAGTTTCATTATAATTCAGGTTGACTTCAAAGTATGTATTTGAGGATGACCTTGAACTCTTGATACCCGGTCTCTGCCCACCAAGTGCTGGGATTGCAGGTGTGCTTCACCATTCCTGATCCACACAACAATTTTCTTTCTTTTTTAAAAAAAAAAATAAACTCAACTCAGCAACGCAAACAGAAAATTTAAAAATCAAGCATTCTAACATGATACAACCAAAGATATATTAGTGTCTGTAATTGGATACATGCTGAGAAACAATGGTAGGAAATGTAAAAAAGTACTTTGTTTTTCATAGTTAAATTACATTTCTGTAAAAGTAGAAACCTTTGTATGTATAGTAAAAATTCTGAGTTCTATAAGATATAATAGTCTTATTTTTTTAAATATTTATTTATTTATTTATTATGTATACAATAGTCTGTCTGTGTTTATGCCTGCGGCCAGAAGAGGGCATCAGACCTCATTACAGATGGTTGTGAGCCACCATGTGGTTGCTGGGAAAATTGAACTCAGGACCTTTGGAAGAACAGGCAATGCTCTTAACCACTGAACCATCTCTCCAGCCCCCAATAGTCTTATTTTTGAGCTTAGGTATTTTAGGTAGTGTTTGTTGTCATTGTATGACTTGATGGCATGCACGGTATGAAGTGCTCATGTTGTGTGTTCAGAAGCACATTTGCAGTGAAATCGTGTGTGACAACACAGGCAAATGCTCTCAGAAATGTCTGGGACTCATTAGTTGTTTGACTTTGAATTCTGACTTGTTGCATGTTCCTAAGTCTTTGGGATTATAATGCTGGATCTTGAATGCAGACACTTGTATTCTAGTGAGAATTTTGCTTTTTGAGACAGTGCCATTCTTGGTGTTGCCCACATTGGTTCACAACTCATGATCTCCTTGCCTTATCTACTGGTATGCTACAATTTCAGGTTGGGTTTACCATGCTCACCCATTTGTACTTTTATTAGTGCAAGTCACTCATCACAAAATCCACTGGCAATGTTCTTGCCAACTCAGTGTTAAATATTTTTTCTTTGACAGTACAATAGTTAAAAAAAAGTCCTAATTTTGTCTTCCCTTTTCTAATGTCTGCTGCAATTATTCTTCAATGTCCTCTATGCCAGACACTATCCTGAAAAGGAGAACTAGATTTGAGCAGAACAATGTGTGCTTAGTTTTATGGAATTTATAGTGTGTGTGTGTAGTGGACATTCTTTTATTACTGCCTTCCTTCCATAAGGGAGTATTATTGGGCCTAATCTTGTGATGGTCTCTGTTTGGATTATTATAGCTTCTCTAATTTCAAGGTCCACCTGCATCTGCCTCCTGAGTGCTGGGATTAAGGGCATGTGCTACCAATGCTTGGTCCAACCTTGTCTCTTACAGAATTTTGCTCTAATTTGTCGCCTCATTGCTCAGGTTTAAGCAATACTATTTATGAATATTTCTTCAATGATTGCTTTGAAAGATTTATTAATTTTTCCAATAAAATAGGTATGATACATTATTGTGATTACTAATGAAACTAGATATTTAAAAATATTTCTTGATAGTGGGCTGTGGTGTGTATGTCTTTAATCTCAGCACTCAGGAGATAGAAGTAGGTAGACCTCTGTGAGTTTGAAGTCGCATGGTCTGCATAGAGAGTTCCAGGTCAGCCAGGGTTACGGAGTTAGAGTCTGTCTCAAAATATTTTTTCTTCCTATATATTTTCTTTACCGTGGTATAACTGTTCATATCTTTTGTTCATTTTTTCTATTTCTTTGAACTCTTCACAATGAGTTGTATCAATATCTATTTCATTTATTTATGTGACATAGGGTCTCACTCTGTAGCCCAGGTCTGCCTTAAACTCCTGATGCTCCTGCCTCACCCTCTCTAGTACTGACATTACAGACATGAGTCAATATATGTATGTATATATATGTGTATGTATATGTATATATGTGTATGTACATATATATACCAGAGTGGTCTTGAACTCACAGATATCCTCCTGCCTCTGCCTCCTAAGTGCAGGGGCAGGTGATACCCTGGCAAAAATCTTGCATTTTTACACAAGAGAATGAAACAGTTATAAAAAATGTGTGCAACATCATCCCAAAATGTAACTATTAAGCACCCTAATGACTATCCAGTAACCATTTTCACCAGTATCTTAGGTGGACTTACACTCCATACAGGTTAATTTATTCAACATCTTTACTTTTAAATGCCATGCTCCTACCTACACATCTTGCCTACATGCTTAGACTATTCTCATCATTCCTATGTAAAGTTTGCTACCATGAATATACATTATAGATGCTAGTTTTGCTGGTTTCACAGACTTTGAATATTTTCTGCCAATGTATAATACGTATAATATAATTCCTTCTTGCCTTCTTCATGATTCAGATTAAGTGCTGTCTCTTGCAACTTCACCTTTCTTTGGCCTCACCCATCTCTTCACCCATTAACCTCATATTGCCATTCCAGTATGAGCCTTTCATAATAGTGTCTTTATTTGTTAATTTTTTACATACTTTTGTTACTTCTGTCAGTTATAAGAGGCATTCAGTCCTGGGGAAATGAGTCATTATGTATTCTCTGTGGCATAGACCCCTATTAATTTGGACAGTTAGTTGTCTTTTTTCCTTCCTTCCTTCCTTCCTTCCTTCCTTCCTTCCTTCCTTCCTTCCTTCCTTTCTTCTTCCTTCATTCCTTTTTTTGAGAAAATATCTCATTATATAGCCTGGCCTAGAACTTGATATATAGACCAGGCTGGCTTCAAATTCTTAACAATCCTTCTGCTTCTGTCACCTGAGTTCTGGGATTACAGATGTGCACCACTACACCTGGCAATTTGGGCTGTCTTAATGATACATTCAAATGTTGATTTTATATTTTATTGTGATTTTTCAGGGATTTAAGATCTATGCATTTCTCTACAGCAATAAAATAGCATGGTGCTCCAATGGATAAAAACTGTGGTTATGTCAGTTTTAGAATGTGTGCAAATTGAAGTTGATGACAAACTTCACGAGGTATTTAATGATAGCTTTTAAACTGACAATAAAAATAATGATATCATCAGGCTTTCCTGGAGAACTCCTCTCAGAGCAGTGTAAGTCACCGGGAAAGCCTCTTGCTCCCACCAAGAGTCTTTCTAAAAGTCCCCTTTAGCTCATTGTTCCTTAAGCTGTAAATGAAGGGATTCAATACAGGGGCTACAACCATGAAAATTACCGATGCAGCTGAGTCTTTTTCAGTTGAATGGTTGGATGAAGGGCTCATATAGATTCCTGCGATGGCACCATAAAAAAGAATAACCAAGGCAAGGTGAGATCCACAAGTTGAGAATGCCTTGAGTTTTCCTTGAATGGAAGTAATTTTCATCACAGCCGAGACAATGCGACCGTAGGATGCTAAGATACACACTGATGGTACCACAAAGATCAGTCCCACCACAAACAGAACCATGAGTTGATTGAGACTGGTGTCAGAACAGGAGAGAGGGAGGAGAGAGTTGATGTCACAGAAGAAATGGTGGATTATGTTTTCAGAGCAGAAATGCAGTCGGGCCATCATGAGGGTATGCAAGAGAGGATTCAGAGTGGCAATGACCCAAGACAGAGCCACCAGGGAGGTGCAGAGGCGTGGGGTCATAATGGTGGAATAGTGTAAAGGATGGCAGATGGCCACATAACGGTCATAGGCCATCACAGTGAGAAGGAAATTGTCCATGTTAGCAAACATCATACAGAAATACATTTGAGCCAGGCATCCAGGGTAGGAGATGGATTGAGACTGGGTTTGGATGTTCAGTAGCATCTTGGGCACTGTAGCTGAAGGAAGACAGAGGTCTACCAGGGACAAATTGGCAAGAAAAAAATACATAGGTGTGTGTAGATGATTGTTTGAGCCAATGGCTAGCAAGATGAGCAGGTTTCCAAATAGTCCTGTTAAATAGAGACACAGGAAGAGTGCAAAGAGGAGCCCTGGCTGCCCTGGCCAACTTGAGAAGCCCAGGAGGAGAAACCCAGAGATGCTGGTTTGGTTTTCCGTTTCCATTGGATGAACTTGTATGGAGAGCTGTAGAGAGAAATAAAGTCTTGTTTGGTAAAACACATCTCCTCTTGGTATTTTTTTCTGTAAATATCTACCTGGTCTTAGTCTCATTTACCAAATGATCTTTTAGGCCACTCTATCTCTTCTCTGATGTTTTCTGCCAAACTTCAGTGAACCCCAACTGTGCCTCTCCATCTCGTCTGGTATCTTCATGTTTGTCTTTTGTTTTAAGCTCACATCATCAGAGAGCTCTATGCGGCCTTCATCTCTATCTGTTCAGTAGGCAGAGATTCTTTTACTGCTCATTTTTTCACTAGTGTGTATTAATTGCATAAAGTAAGATGATTCATTATGACTCTGTTCATACCTTGTTTGCTTATACTCATTGTATTACCCTATCTTACTTCTCTTCCCCTCTCCCTGCAATTATTAAATTGTGCTCTGTTGGCAGAGGTTTCTGTCTCTCCCGGTCCCTTAATAAACACACAGAAACTATGTTATTTGCAATACTGTTTGGCCAATAGCTCAAGCGTATTTCTGGCTAACTCTTATATCTTAAATTTTTCTTTTTTTTTAATTAAAAATTTCCGCCTCCTCCTCACCTCCCTCTTATATCCTAAATTAACCCATTTCTATTATTTTATATAGTGCTCTCTTTATGTTTTACAACCATTTCTTCCCCTAAACTTCTTTTATATATTCAGGACTGTGTGTGGCTGCCCGACTATCTGCTGTATTGAAATACATCCATATGTCTGACATGATTAATGGCTCTTTGGCCAACACTGATATTTGAGTGAGCTTCTCTTCCCAAGATATTTGTCCACCACCATGAAAAACAGCCAGATACCTTTCATTTAGAATATGTAAGCTGAGGTTTAAAGCAGCTTATATCCTTAAAAGTCAAAGTAAAAATAAATTTATTTTTTCAACAAATGTGCGAAGTTAAGCCTCCAAAGACAATTTGCTTGAACCACAAACATAAGAAATTCAAATTAGTCTAAAAGTTATATAACACTTGTGGCTGTACAGTGGGCATAGATAAAGCTAATGGTGAACATGGGTGTAAAGATATCCTTTAAATGTTTTGTGATATTTCAACTATAAGGTCAAACAAGGGGCTCATGTACACCAAGTATCTTCATAGTACTACTTAGTTACTGCATTTCTTGGAGTTGTAGAAAACCACATGGTAATACCAGAGCTTTTCACCAAAGACAATTGTATTAAGGAGACATTTGTATAGCGGAGATGAAATACTATCAGAACAGATGACCTTCTAAGAGCAGGAAAGATGCTAGAAAGTGGGCTTGTTTAGTCAGTGTTGAAACCAGACTCCATCATCTCTGGGTTCCAGTCACCTGTGGGCCCCATCACCCATGGGCCTCAAACACCTGTGGCTGCATGGCCAATTAGATTCACTGTCTCTGCCCTGGATGGCTGAAATGAGATTTGGATCAGCCTTCCTTCCTGTCGTCTTCCCGCTGTGAGTATCGCTTCCTTTCCTCCTGGAGGATTATCCTTCAAACTGAAACAAAGATTTGTCCATTTTTTTCTAAAACTAGTCTGCCTTTTAAAATTAAATTTTTGGTTACTATATAAAGGATTTCTCTGTGACACTTCATACATATATCATTATACTTTGTTCTTAATTCACCTCCTCACTGCCTTGCTTGGTTCCTCTTCTCCCTTTCTTGCTGGCCTCACAAATAATGTCCCCTCTGCTTTCATGACATTACTTTCTCTTGTCCCCCTCCCTTTAAACACCCCTCTTCCCTCATAGTCCAATTTCTACTTGGGAGAAAAACTACAGTGTTTATTTGTATTTCTGAGTCTGGCTTAATTTGTTTAACATGGTTACCACTAGCTCATCTATTTTCCTGTGAAATCATAATTTCACTTTTCAAGATCTTATCTAGGAAAAATCCAAGAACTGAGAAACAGGCTCAAATGAAAACAAACTAACTAAAACTTCTGATATTTTTAGTTACATACTACAGGTTAGTCAAGGCCTGAGCTACAATCTGAACTTGTCTTGTTTGTCTATGAAATGACATATTTCTCTCTGATTTTTCAGATCCACTCACTTCCCCTGTCCACGTCCCATGTTCATTTCTGACACTCACTTACCAGGTGCTCATATGATTTCCTTCAGTGAACTAACCTGCAAGTCTTACTTGGCAGTAACGAAAAATACAAAATGTGAGACTTTGTCCTTTCCTTCGAATGCACACAGTTGAGGGAAGGGACAGTTTTTAAGCAGGGAACAAATGGTGTAGTGTAAATGACAGTGACCAAAGGACTTCTCCACATTAAAGCTCACAGCTTCTTTGAGCCCTGTGGGGGCTCCAATCTTGACAAAATCCCCAAACTCCAGCAATAATTACTTCATCTCCTTTGTGGCTTTCCCAGTTGTAACTGTCGGGACAATACCATGGAAGATGACTCCTCAGAGAGACACAGAGAAAACATCTAGAGATTGTTTGTATGCTTCCAAGAGGGTTGTAGCTTGTCTCCCTTCCCACTCCCAGGACACAAACAAGATATATGACAACTGTTCGAGGAATTTCTTCCTTAGTAGGGTTGAACTAAATGTAGGTTCTATGTTCCTTGATTGAATATCTCCCTCCAGCCTACAAAGGCCTTATCTTTCAGTGGTGCCTAACATTCAAGGACCCATTTTGTGACAAAGGAAACATGACAATGAGTGTGTCACAGGGATTGATACATTTTATCATAGATTCTACTCCCCATCACTGGCAGTGATGTAACAGTAAAATGAGCCTTTAAAGGCTCAGTGAATAGGTTTTACTAAAGCTACTCAAGGGATTTGGAAATGTTCTGTTCCAGGATGCTGTATACACATGAGAAAGGGTTTGTGTAGCTTGTCCCTACTGCTGCTATTCCTATGATGCATAGCCTTAGGTGTCAACAAGTGACTTTCTGTCTAACAAATTTCTGCAAAAATTAAATGGCTTAATACTAATCATTTATATATTGTGCGATTAGGTATGTCAGAAATTTGAGCTATATCAAGCTGAGTAGTTCTTTTTTTTATTTTTGAATCACATATTTGCATGACATAGGTACAGGGTCAGCTTGGGGTGACTGGCTCATGTCTGCTTGATATTGCCCCTCATCTTCTAGTAGAATAGCTTGGGCATCTTCATGTGATGAGAGGGAGGAGAGAGAGAGAGAGAGATCCCTGCAAAAAAGTTCCTCAGTTACCTAAATTTCTCCCAGTAGGCTTTGCCTTTAAAAGTTCTAACACCTCCCATTAGTATCATTAGCATCATAGCTAGTGGCTAAGCTTTTAGTGCACAGGTCATTGGGGAATATTTATTTAAACCTTGGGAATCAACATTGCATTTTTTAAAGATAAGATCTCATGCAACCCAGGCTGGTCCTGTACTCACTACACAACTGGGGATGACTTTGAATTCCTAATCCTCTTGTTTCTGCTTTCTGAGTAATGGAATTAAGGTTTTGTGCTCGCTTCCCTAGTTTATGCATTGCTTCATACATGCTAGGCACATACTTTATCAACAGAGCAACATGCCCAGCAATAATGCATTCTTTATATAAACATACCATGTCTTATACATACACGTAGTATACATATTATATATGCTCATGTATATGTGGAATGAATTGTAGCAATGATACAAGGGACAGAAAGGAGGAATTAGAAATATTTTGTTGTTATAAGATACTTATATTATATAACTGTGAAGTAGTACTTTGAAAACATATTTAAATTACATGTAGATGAATAATGCAAACTTTAGGGCATCTGCCCAAAATTATAAAATATTTCAACCATAAAATTATTATTGTAATTCAGAAAAAGCATCATGATATATAAAATGTTCAATTAAAAATAGAAAGCAAAATGACAGTAGAAAACAAATATAATAACAAAGGACCAGGGCAGTGAAGATAAAACATTATCAAATATGGTGGATATTCACCCAATTGTGTTATCACATACTAATGATATAAATAAACTCCAATAATATAAATATCCTACTGGAAATATAGATGATGCTCAGGTGTATCAAAAGCTTAGGCCCAACTATCTATTATCTGTAAATATCCCACAATGATTATGAATATATACATTGAAACATCTAGCTTTCATGACTATATTAATTTCAGAGAGAGGAGACATAGCATAAAAGTTACCATTGATAATGAAGGATGTGGTCAAATGATACAAGGGTTAAATACCCAAGAACCCCTAACAATCCTTGGCATGCACACACCTAAAAGCAAAAGTTTTACAATACACAAAACAAACATAGTTCAAACCGTAAGAAGTCAGTGAATCCACTATTATAATAAGATAATTCAGAGTCTCTTTATCACTGATGAATACCCATCCGTATAAAGGTCTTTCGGATGAGTAGAGCCAACAGAATACATGTAATTGTGAAAGAGGATTTATTAGATTGATTCATAGGATTAGAGACCGGCAAGTCCCACAATGACTACCTAAAAGGGAGGGGTGAGAATAGGTAGAGACCCAGGGGGACTCATGGCGTAATCCTAACTTGAGGAGGAAGATCTGGAAGTACCGTGGAGATTTGCTAGTGCAAGTCTGCATTCAGAGGTTGAAGATGCTGGAATTGGACATCCATGGAGTCTGTGGCTGCAGGTCAAAAAAGTAGCAGCTGAAGGGCCAAGTGTGTTTGAGTGTGAGGTCTTCCCTTCTGTTTCTGTGATTCACCCAGGCCCCTAGCCTACTGGATAGAGCTGCCCACAGCAGAATGGCTTTTTACTGACTGATTACCGTCAATTTTCTCTGAAAGTGTCCTCATAGTCACACCCTGAAGTTTACTTTACCCATTTTCTAAGTGTCTCTTGATATAGTCAAGATGACAAACAAGATTAATTACAATATCGATATCATGGAAGACAGCTCTAGAAGGCAGACTATTAGGACATAGCTGAATTCAACAGCACTATCAATTAACTGTACCACACTGATTGCTATAGACTACTTTACTGAAGAATGTTGTGGGGGCCCAAAAATGTGAGCCAGTTTCCACCAAAGGTCAGAGAGTTGGAACTTACCTCTATTCCTCCAAGGTTATTGTGTTTCTACCTCAAACAAAGGTCCCACCAAGATTTAGGTCAGAGAGTTCTGTTCTCTCAAGGTTATTGTCAACAGGTGTGGCTAATAGCCAGCCCTCGTATTTCAGAAATAGAGAAGTAGACACGTTTCTACCTCAAACAAAAGTCTAAGGATCCAACTAAGTTCCACTTCCCTTAAGGAGATAACAATGAATTCCACCCAGGGAGCAGTTTACCTACAGAATGTTTTGGTCTAGAGTGTGAATGTGACTTGTTTTGTACTAGCAACAGAATGTTTAACTATGGAATAGACCACCACCTTCAACTGGTTGTTCATTTCCTTGTATCATGTTAATGCAGTTTTTTTTTAAATCTTACTCCTATCTTTTGTGGTCAGGGGTATTTTAAGCAATTGGAAATTAAACATGGGTGGACTTCAGTATTCACTGGAACTTCCTCCCGATACTATCCCATTTTTCTGTCTTATTATTTTCACATTTTTGTAGTCTTCACTCTATTTCTAAATCCCCACTCCCCTATCCTGGCAAGAGGTGTTTTTGTTGAGGCTGGTCCCCGACAGAATGTGAGAGCATGCATTTTGTTCCAGTTCATATGGGTAAGCATGGAGATAATTCATATTCTCATCTATAAACACATCTTCATAAATTAAAGAAAGGGAAGTAGTATAATGTGAACTCTGCCATCACAGGCAAACAAGTGTAAGCTAGAAGCTACTAAGAGAAAGATAACTGAAAGAGCCCCACATGGTAGCATATTAAAGTGGAGCTGTAGTTACAGTTGTGAGAGCTGCTTGGTATGGATGCTGGAGACTGAATCCTGTTACTCTAGAAGAGCAGCCAAAGCTCATAACTGCCGAATGATCTCTCTTGCTCTCAACGGTGCTTCCCAATACACCCATGCTAAAGAAATGTGAAGAGAGAGTTGAAATATAATTGAGCTAAGTGAAGAGATAATTTATCAAAGTTTCTGCATGAAAGCAGTGCATGCAGGGAAAATTATGGCATGGGATGCATCATTAGAAAAAAAAGACCTAGAATCAATAGTGCAAAGTTTTGCTACAGGAAACTAGAAAATGAACAACTGAAATCCAAGGTCGATACAAAAAGTAAAACAAACAAACAAAGACAACAAACAAAATGAAACAAAAGTAAAACAAACAAACAAAGACAACAAACAAACAAAATGAAACCACAGCAAAAATAATTTAGAGTAGAAATAAATGAAACTGAAAACAGAAAATAATTAATGGAGATCATCAACAAAACCTCCCTCAATGCTTCTGAATAATGAAGATGAGATGCCTTCCTTTCATAAAAAAGAAATGGAGAGGCCAGTAGCAAAGCCTCCTGTTATGGTTTGAATGATTTTATCCAAAAAGATATTGTACCCATAAATGTATCTTTGTTTGGAGACTAGATCTTTGCAGATGTAAGCACCTGAGTGCATATTTGATTTAAAAGGTCCTGTATTCAGTGTGATTGCTTTTTCAAGAGTATATGTTGTGCCCCAGAATCTGGACCCCTAAAGCCCACCAAGAGACCAGATCCGATGCAAAAACAAAGTCTTTAATTTCTGAGTTTGAACCGGGGCCTCCTGTCCATTTGACATAGCGGGCAGCATAGGAGAGACCCCTGGCAACGGGAGAACAGACCATGTATTGGGGCTGGGCAAGGGGGAACTGGAGGTCTGCAACTGCATACACTATTGACAATCTCAGGATTGGAGTACTTCTGGACTGGCCGTGCCTGTCCGAAGTCGACTGGTCAGCTGCAACTGTGGAAAGGTTGCTACATTTGGAGGCTGTCTGGGAGTCGTTATTATGGTTACTGCATTCGTCCCTTGTCAGTAAGGCACATCCAGAGCCCAGCAGGTAACTTCTGATTGGTTCCTTACCATATGGAGGATATTTTATAGTTGACCCTCAACAACTAGGGCAGTGTTGGGGCACCACACGTCCTGCTATATAAATCCCGCTGAGTCAGGAACATGCACCCTGCTGGGTTTTTCCTGCAGCCTGTCATGGCCAGGGTAGGAATCTGAGCAAGGGCCTGGGCTCTTCCTATAGAGACACAGAGCTAGGTAGGTGGGCACAATGTCACATGAGAATAGAAAAATTAGAATGTTGTGTCTATCTTCCAATGAATACAAAAGACTACTGACAGCAGCAAAGGCCAAAAGAAAGGCCAGGAGCAAGGCAGGCATAGCAGCTCATAGCAGGAGGTAGAGACAGGAGGTTCAGTTCAATGTTTTAGTGAGTGCAGCTGCAATGGAGAAGGGAGTTGTCTGTTGGTAATCAAAGTGATGGACTCACAGGAACTCACACGTTTCCTGGCCTTTCTCCCACTTTCCCCACTTGTGCTCCAATGTGCAGGGAGAAGGAGAAGGGAGGGGCAGTGGTCTTTAGGAGAACTCTCAGGTTTGGAGGCTTCCTCCCCCCTCCCTTACCTGCTGATGTTTGAGAGCTAGCTCTCTTTTGACTGGTCTTTATTCTATACCGTCATGCTGATCACCTAGCCAATCACAGTTTGCTTGAGTCTCTGTGAGTTTAAGCAGCGAGGCTCCTAAGTCTGCTGTAGATCTCCTGGGAGAACATGTCCTAGAGGAGAGCGAAGCAAGACTGTTACAACAGAGGGAAAAGAAGGAAGAAGGCTCCAGCCTTTCCAATTCCTGACAAACATTGCAAGGAATGTCAGGTTTTGAAACTTGACAGACTCCAGTGAGAGCTGCTACTCTGGTTGCAAGCAGAAGGACTCTTTCCAATCTTTGAAGACACGATGCTCATAGGGGATCCGCTATGCTGTCATGTGTAGCTCTTGGTGAGGAATGGATCACACAAAAGGACTGTGCAGATAGGGTAATGTTGGAACGCCGTCATTTAGTAATGGAGGGATTTGTATGAGCTCACTGTACTAAACATTAGTGGATTTCTGAACTTGGGAAAGGGAAAATGATGTAGTAACTTTTAAAACAGTATTTTATTAATTTTTTTTAGAATTTCATATGTGTATTTTGAACATATTCACTCTTCTCGCAACTCCTCCTATAATCACCCTCTTTCCCTCCTCTCTCTTTTCACACAACATTGAGTTTTCTTTTCATTTTATTCATCATAAATTCCACTTTGTGTTTCCCATCTAGTCTTGGGAGTGGGGTCTTCCCTGATATGGTCTGCCTATTAGGGCTTACATCATCAAAGAAAGTTGACTCTGTCATAGCAGTTCTCAAATGCCAATAACTCTTTAGCTGGAGGTAGGACTTGGTACACACTTTCCCTGGTCTATGCTAGGACTCTGTCTGCCTTGAATTTGTGCATGTCTTGTGCCACTTGTCACAACCATGTGAGTTCATGTGTACAACCGCCTTGTTGTGCCAGGAAAGTACTATTTCCACGATGCTATCTACCACCTCTGGCTCTTACAATTTTTTCATCTTGTCTTACTCCAACTCCCTAAGAGAAAGGTGTGATTTGTGTGTTCTATGTAAGCTTGAGTAGTCCACATTCTCTTTTAAAAATAGTTAAAGTTTTAATTTTATTATTTTACGTGTATGGTGATTTACCTTCATATATGTTTATGAATCCCATTTGTGCTGTGCCCACAGAAACCAGGGGAAGGTATTAGATTCTCTAGAACTAGAATTACAAAGAGTTGTGAACTGCTTTGTGGGTGCTGGGAATAGAACTCAGGTTCTCTGGAAAGGCGGCCCATGCTTTTAGTCATTGAGCCATCTCTGCAGCCCTACTCCATAGTCTCTTATCCTTTGCATGTTGACAGTTGAGAATCTCTGTGTTAACTGCTGTCTACTGCAAGAATAAGCTTTTCTGATGATGGTTGAGAGATGCTTTGGTCTATTAGTATATCAATAAGTTAATAGGAGTTATTTTAATATTATGACCTTTTAGCAAGTAACAGTATTGCATTCTCTCCTAGGATCCACTACCAATACTTAGCCACAGATTCATGGTCCTTTTAACAATGCTAGGTATGGCTTCCACTTTGTGGAGCAGTTCTTAGATCCAAGCAGAAAGTGATTGGTTACTCCCATAACCATTGGGCTTCTATTACACAAGTGAACCTATCTTCTCAGGTCAGTCATTATAGTTTTCTCGGTTAACAGCTGGGTGAGATTGATGATTTGTTTTTTGCCTTTTTAGTGTCCATAGCACCTTCCAGCACTGTGGAAGCGAGGCAGTAGGGAGGAAGCTCCCAGGTGAGTACCAGCTTGATTTCTCCATATTCCGTGATTCAACTATATAATGTCTCCACCAAATAGGGTTTTACCATCAAGTTCTGAAGGGCAGCCAAGAATAGTATTATTAGCCTGGAATACAGAAGGTATTAGAAGTAACTCCAACCCAAGGAAGTTAACTATGCTTTTTTTAAAAAAGGCAGTAGATAATCTCATACAGCAAAACACAAAGAAGGGACACACACACACACACACACACATACACACCAGCAACAAAATATCAGGAATTAACAATCATTGCAGAATCTAAGAGACCATAGATACCAGTCCAGACTACTGTACCCAGTAAAACTGTAAAGCTCCAATAGATGAAGAAAACAAAGACAAATTAAGAAGTAGGTTTAGTGTTTTGATTATTATGTAGCAAGGAGATTTTTTTTTCTCATCTAATCTATTTGATGCCCTGTAAGCTTGTATCTTTCTAGGCATTTCCTTCCTTAGGTTGGAAAATTTTTTATCTATGACTTCATTAAATATATTCTCTCAGCTTTCGAGCTGGATTTTCTCTCCTTCTATTCCTATTGTTCTTATGTTTGGTCTTTACTCAGATTTCCTGGATGTTTTGTATTGGGAATTTTTAGATTTAGTAGTTTCTTTGATGAATCTATTTCCTCTACCATGTCTTCAACTCCTGAGATATTCTCTTCCATCCTTTGTATTCTGTTGGTGATGCTTGCATCTGTAGTTTCTGTTCACTCACCCAGATTTTTCATTTCCAGGATTCCCTTTATTTGTGTTTTCTTTATTGCTTCTATTTCTGTTTCCAGGTCTTGAACAGTTTTCTTCAACTGTTTTTTCTTGACTTTCTTTAGGAATTTATTGATTTCTCCAAATTTTTTGTTTGTCTTTTCCTCAATTTCTTTAAGGAATTTTTTCATACCCTCTTTAAGGAACTCTATCAACTTCATAAAGTCATTTTTAAGGTCATTTTCTTGTGCTTCAGCTGTGTTGGATTGTTTAGGTCTTGCTGTTGTAGGATAGCTGAACTCTGGTGGTGCACACTGCCCTTTCTGTTATTGATTGTGTTTTTATACATTTAGGCATTTAGGCATCTGGATTTGGGATGATTATAGGTCTAGGCGTTGATTCTTACATTTGTCTTTGTTGGATGGGTAGTTGGTTCTTTGGTTTCTCTTTCTTCTCTGATCTTCTGGCCTAAATATCCAAGGGTTCTTAGGACTAATGAATCTTCCAGTCCAGTAGTGTGTCCCCTCTGAAATTTAGATTCAGGCTGGACTCTGATAAAGTCTTCTTCTGGAGTTGTAGACCAGGATATGGATAACAGGAGAGGGGATGTAGTCTGGGGTCTCTAGATCAGGCCTGGCCTCTGGTGAAACAGAAGTTTGAAGTTCCTAGATCTGACCTGACCTCTGCTAAAGTAGAAGTCTCCTGAAGTTGTAGGCCAGGATATGGAGCGGGGTGTATGTGTATATGTGTGTATGTATGTGTGTGTGTGTGTGTGCAATCTGGGGTTGTTGGTCATGCTTAAAGGGGTTTAGTGGGCAGTGGGTAGTGTCTTGCCTAGAGTCCCTTGTTCCACCATGGCCTCCTATAAGACTCCCAGATCTGTGGGTTGTAGTGTGAGTCCAGGGTAGGGGGTACAGTCTAGGGTTTTGGGGCAGGTTTTAAGGAGTTTTAGCGGGTGGTGTGTGGTGTCTTACCTGGGGTCTTTAGGACCACTCTGACTTCTGGTAAGGCTGCCAGGGCTGTGGACCTTAGTGTAGAGCCTAGGAAAGGGTATTCTCATCTCTTTTGAAAAACTTTTTTTTATAGTGATACACAAGAAAATCATCCTAGTCCTATTCTTTAGTCATGGTGTTGTGAAAGCAGGTGCTAGCCTGAGTAATGAGGATGAATCTCAGTTTTCAGTTCTCTTTGTCTCTAAAACTTCACACAGTCAAATTCAGTTTACATTAAGAACTTGCTTTTGGATTCTAAGAGAACATTTTTACATTCATTCATTCATTCATTCATTCATTAACTCTCTCTCACACACACACATACAGAGAGAGAGAGAGAGAGAGAGAGAGAGAGAGAGAATATGCACCCATGTGCAGTGGCACACATATGGAATCAGAAGACAACTTGTAGATACTTTTTTTCCACCATGTGAATTCTAGGACTCAAACCATATCCTAAATCTTGGCCACAGGCACCTTTACCTGCTGAGCCATCTTGTTGGCCCCTTCAAGAGATCTTTTTTTTTAAAAAATTAAACCTTGAGTTCTAATTGTTCATGCCGCAGTTTCCCATGCATGTAATTTTTGTATCTTTCCCTTACCATTATAAATTTCTTTACCTCCAAAGCTGGAGAAAGAATTTACGTCCTGCTCATTGTTAATTGTAAAAGAAAAGCATGGATCCTCACGTAGTCTGTTGAGAATGCTTTTAATGTGTGTGTGTTTTCTCAGGAGGACAATATTCCCAAAGCACAGCTGGAACTTTCACGTCCATTGTGTGGTCATCATGGAGTGTTCCTGCAGATAGAAATGTATCTACATTCTATAGCATCTATTTAGTTCTTCTATGTAAATTCTAATTCCACTTGAAACTTCTTTAACATTTCATTTTCCCCTTCTTTCTCCTCTTCTTTCTTCTTCTCTTATTTTCCAGCAGGGTTTCATGTAGTTGAGGCTGCTCTTTCATGATGAGACTGCAAATGTGTGCCACCGAGTCTTTTTATTTATTTATTTATTTATTTATTTATTTATTTATTTATTTATTTATTTATTAAAGATTTCTGTCTCTTCCCCACCACCGCCTCCCCTTTCCCTCCCCCTCCCCTAATCAAGTCCCCCTCCCCCGTCAGCCCAAAGAGCAGTCAGGGTTCCCTGCCCTGTGGGAAGTCCAAGGACCACCCACCTCCTTCCAGGTCTAGTAAGGTGAGCATCCAAACTGCCTAGGCTCCCACAAAGCCAATAGGTGCCACCAAGTCTTTTTTTGATGTTTGTTTGTTGAAAACAACATCTTATTGTGTTGCCCAGCCGGTCTTGAACTCACTATTTAGTACTGGCCGGTCTTGAACTCACTGTGTGGTATTGGCTGGCCTCAATCTTGAGCTGTCCCTGCCTTGTCTGCTGCATGCTGCCATTCCTAGCTTGTGCTGGAATTCCTGCATCTACGGCTATTTCTCAATGTCTTCTTACTTCTCTAAGTTTTCTGTTTCATACTGCTTCAAATTCTGTTTAGTATCTTTTTGGATGTGTTTGTGAGCAAGTGTGTGCTCACTTGTGAGGAGGTCAGAGAGTAAAGCTGAGTGTCTTGTTCAGTTGTTTCATCTATCTATCTATCTATCTATCTATCTATCTATCTATCTATCTATCTATCT